>OZ020121.1:4200000-4550798 GCA_963971155.1 Anthrax anthrax
ACATCAAAAGAAAATAATTCACAAAAGAAAATTTCAAATAAAAGCAACAACAATAAAAATTTCAAGGCAATCGAAGTATTTATGTATAAAAGTTATCTAAAAAGTAAAAGGATAAAATTGTATACTAGCAAAAGCTACATTAAACCTAGAAGATGGTACCTAAATTTTTGCTTTTTAACAAAAGAAAAAAAATTGACTGTAAAATAATATTGAAAAAAAATTTTTTTTTTAGTCATACATAAAATCAAATTACATAGATTTTATTTATGTATGCATTAGATATAATAAATATCGTCGCTTGTTGCTGTGTTATATTTTTGAAATACATACATATGTATTTGTATGTTGATATATACTGACGAACATGTGTTATACGTATGTGTATGTACTTGTACTTATAGAGTTTTTACATATATGCATACATATATTTTAAAGATGATGACAAGAAGAATAAAAATGTAAAACAAAATAAACGACAAGCTTTCTATGTATCTGTTTACTTTTATATAATGTAGTCTTTAGAATATACGAAATATTTAGTTTCAACGTAAGATCTAAAGAAAAATCGATTAAAAAGTTTTATTCTTGATAGACTTTATGAAAGTATTTTCTTGTCTATTTTTATTTTTCATTTTGTTTTTGTTTTTTTTTTTTTTTGTTTTTTCCTTTTACTTTACCTCTCATGTAATTTTGTTCACGACTTGTTCATATTACTGCACTAAACCGCTAAACTTGATTAACATTAGAATTAGCTGTCTATTTTGCATAAACTCCGTAAACAAACTGAATAATGATGACAAAATGACTACAGTGAAATTAAAGAATTTTTAAATTAAGTAAGTATAAAAATGTTAGTTACATAAGGTACATATTCATATAAAAGCACATACATATGTATATCTTTAAACATATACATTAAAAATAATTTTATATTTTGATATGACTGATATTTCTAAGCACAGCTACACAATACAATATTTTTTATTTGTTGCAAAATATACGCGAGTTTAGGATACTGCTTTTCTATATTATTAATAAAACATTCAAAAATTGTATATATATCATATTTATATACTATATACATACGTATGTATGTACGTATACACATAAGAAGTGTCTACAAAAATGTTCAACAAATATTATATTATAATACAAAGTATTTGGATGTGTGTATACATACGTGTTTAAAATTCCATTATGTGTATGACAAATTTATGTACATACACTAAATATGTGTATGTATGTATAAATTCATATTTTTGTTATGTATGTAAGATGTAATTATAAAAGCATAGCAGTGCAAAAATTGTATACCCTAAAAAATGCAAAAATTAATTACATTCAGGATGCGCATTCAGGAATTTTAAATGAAAGTTTTATTTTTATTTAAATGTATAATGTTTCCTGAAGCAATTCATATGATAAAATATATAATTTTAAAAAAAAATGTAATTATACATACATATATATACATACATATATGTATACACAATATGTAAATATTACATTATTATATACATAAACTTAAAACGTAAACTGCATTTAAACAGTAAGAATATTTCAAATATTTAATAGACAGTGTGGAATGCTTCTGAATAATTAACTGAATACAAAACTTAAAATTTAAATCCAAAAATAAAATATCACATATTATGCATACGTATATATGTATTGTGCATACATATATATACTTATGTACATATGCATATTCTAAGGCAATATAATACATATACATATGTACTCGTAAATAGAATTTTTAGTTGTGCAAAATTTTTGCATATACATTCATACATACATACATACGTATATATATAGGTATGTACATATGCATGTATATTTAAAAAAATTTTGTACTATACAATATGCATGCGATATTAGCAACAGAAACAGGTATTGTAATGCATATAAAATTACCAAATAAAAAAAAAATAGGAAGAAAAATATAAGACTGCCAGATACGATGTGTGTAGTTGTATGCTTTGTAAAATTTACAAAAACAAAATAAATACGATACACTAATGTTTAAAAAATTTATGTTATATAAAATTGAAAATTATAAATATATGTAACGCTTAAAGTATTTGAAATAATAAAATTTTCGGTAAAATTTTCATTTCAATAAATTAATAAAAATTAATTATTCTTTTTTATAAACATTTCAAATCATACAACTTTCGTGGAAAGTAAAAAAAACTATACAAAAATCCAATACATATTTTATAAATTTTTTAAAATTAAACAATTTTATTATTATGTTAAATAAAATATATATTTTAGACATTTTTAAATTATTTTCTAATTTTGTTATTGAAATTTATTTTCCAAAATATGTATTTCAAAAAATAGACAAATTATTTTTAACATCAATGTAAATACATACGCATGTGTGTAAATGAATAAAATAAAAATATAATCTCTAAGTATATTGATATTAAACGAATACAGAATCTTATATATGATAAGTTATGTATGTATATGATAAGTATTTAAAGCTGTACAATTCAATTTTGAAGAGAAAATTTACAAAAAAAAAAATATGTATAAATATATAATAAAACAAATAAATAAATTTTTGACTAAGTCTTTGAAGGATTTTCTGTCTTGCATATTTTATTAAACTTCAATATTATCTTTTCTTATATACATATGTACCTATTCAAAATTTAATATTATATACTTATTATTTTTTGTACATTATTCATTTTTCTTATGTATGCATTTATTTATCATTGTATTAATATAGAAAATTTTTTCTTTGATACATATGTACATATTTTCAATTACTTATTCAGCTTGGATAAAATGAAAAATCTATAAATCTATATATACAACTGTATCTAATTTTATATTAAAAATAATTATCATTCGCGTGAGGAAAATTCGTGTTTTTTTGTTTTTTTTTTTTTTTTTTGTTATAGGATTTAAATTACTCAATTGCAACAAAGCTTAAATGGTTCAATTCACATAAAAGTAGAATTAAAATTTAATACTTTCATCGATTTTATTGATTTAATTTATTTAACAAGCTAACATTTTAAACATAAAATAATAACCCACAAATTGGTTCTGAAAGGAAAATAAAAACAAAATAAATAAATAAATAAAAATATAAAGAAAAACAATAATAAATGTTAATGAAAGGATTTTAAGAGAGATAATTGTATGGATTTAATTGCAAATATTATACAAAATGCAAAAATAAAAATCTATTAGTGTGCATAATATGCAACACACTATTAATATGTATGTATTGAAGAATTATTTACTTTTTTTTTTTTTAAATAAAATTTTTCATTTACATAATCAACATACTTATTTGTACATAAATATATGTATTTAACAAGAAATTTGTGCATTCTGTTAACATAAATTATATAAACCAAATTAAATGTACCTTGTATCTTTACTAAATTTAATTTCTTATAAAATCATAGAAAATTTAATTAAAAAACTTTTAATGCACTTTGTATTATTTAAATAGATTTTCAATTGCATAATTTAAAAAATGCTATTAATGTTTTAATTATAAAAAGTAAAAAATATAAAAAAAAAAAAATATTTTTCTTATTTCCTTTTACTGGACTCTAGTTTTTTTTTTTTTTTTTTTTTTTGTTTTGTCTACTTTTAACACCTTAATATCTCTTGCAAAGTTACACATACACGTTTATTCGTGTATTCGTTTTCAGCTTTTAATTTTTTTTTTCTTTTTTGTGTATAACTTCCTTAAATCATTGTTAAGGAAAAAATCAATTTCCTTAAATAGTACTTTTTTCAGCAAAAAACAAAAAAAAAAAAAACCTGAAAGACGAGAAAAGAATTTTTTATTCCTTCTTAAAAGTAAAATAAATATACCTTACACATTTGAAGATTTTGTGAGAAAATGAAACGTGAAAAAAATGTATATATTATTTAATTTACCATTATCTATTTAAATAGAAATCTTTTTATGTACAGTGTATCTAATTAAATATTTAATTTTAAATTTTCTCAGACAATTATCATAAGGAAAATTTAAAAGAAAAAAAAAAAAAATACAGTGAATAAAAGCAATGAAAAAGTACAAAAAAAAAGTTAATATTTTATTTCAATTGAAATCAAATTGCATTCTCCAAGTATGTACCTATGTACATATTTTTTAATTAATTGTTAGAAATAAATTACTATCTTACAATGATATTAAATTGTAAAATCAAATCAATTAAATATTATTCATGTAATAGGATAATACGCAGGTAAAATAATAAAAAAAAAAAATAAAATGTATTCAAAGATAATAAATAAGAAGATTAAAAGGATATAAAATATATTAATATAAAAATGTGGATAATATTTTATATATACTATATATATGTACATTATGTATGTATATTGGTACTTATACTTATAAATGTGAGCAATGTATGCATAGCCACGTAATGCAATATAACAAGTCAAACAATTATGATGAAATAAATGATATACAATAAAATAAATAAAAATTATAATACGAAATGTAATCTATACATTGCAAAAAAAAAAAAAAAATTCCTACACTTTTCAATACAAAAATTACTGTATCCATACGTTGTGTACGTCCTTTTACAATTCATTCAATGACAATCAAAAATTTTGATTATAAGATTGAAACAATGACATGATATAAATCATATCAAAACAATTCGAAATATTATTACTAGTCATTTTGATATCATAATTTCAACAGTGAAAAATAATTTTTTTTTTCTTATTTATGTACATACATTTTATTGTATTATAATAACAAATATATACGAATGCATTTACACATTATATACACATGTATGTACATATATGTATGTATGTGCTAAGGTACAATTTTCTTTAAACACATATTACATAATACGTGTGTACATTTGAATTGTAAACCTATATGTATGTATATGTACATACGTGTGTATGTAGGAGAAAAATGTTTATATCCCCTTTAGACATCAAATGTTCGAATGTTGAAACGTTTTGTATTTATACATTATGATCGTGTAAAAAAAAAAATGATATAAAAAATTGCGTTTGGGATTTTGGGAATTTCAGAATATTTTTGTTTTTATTCTTACTTCCTTCTTAGATCTTTCGTTTCCGTTATCTATTTATTTTCTTGAACAAAATAAAACACTAAAAAAGGCATATCAAATTGCAAAAACGAGAATCTAAAAGCATAAGAAATAAAAAAAATTACAATAAAATAATAATAACAATAATAAGAAAAAAATCAATAAACTATACCATATATAAATGCATAAGTGTAAAAAAATTTATATAATTTGTGTAAAAAGAAAAAACGAAGGAAAAATCATAAAACCGATGAAAATTGAAAAATACCTACATACATACATAAATGAATTGTATAAAATATGTCTTTAAAAATGTAATAATCCTAATAATCATTATTATACGTACATTATATGCATACAGTGTTTAATTTTTTTAATTTTTTTTTTTAAATTTTCGTACAATAAGAAACTTTATTCTATTAAACAAAAAACAATAAAAAAAAAAAAAGAAAACAAAGTATTTAAATGCCAAAACTAACATGATATACATTTTTGTGTATAAACATTATTTCAAAATAAAACCAATAGGGAATATCTGAAAGGTGTTAAACTAATGCCAATGTCTTGTCTTTCTACTTAATACTATCTTTGTAGTATACACATATGTACATATAAAAAATGCATGTACATAATGTGAATATATTTTATGCATGCATATATGTACATTGCATTCGGTAACAACAGATATATAAAAGCATTTTATCTACTTTATTGTGTTAATTCAATTTTTTCGATCAAAAATTTAGTCCTGTAATTGAATGAACTTTTTTTTTATTTTTATTTTATATACTATGAAACAAAGGAAACTTAAATTATTATGTATGTATGTATGTATGTATGCATTTTATAGTAGAATAAAATATGCTTTTATATGTACATATGTCCTTATTGTCGTTTTCTTTTCTGTTTCATCTTTTTATTTTTATGTAAGTATGTATGTATATTTATTATTTAACTACAGTTTTCCTTTACTTTTCATTAGTACTAATACTAAAGTGTGCTTTATGTTGAATATGTTGTGTAAACGAAACGAAGTGGATAAAAAATAAAAAAATAAAAAAATAAAAAAAAATATAAAACTTTAGAAAAATATAAAATATATTAACATTGTATTCATATATAACATCATACATACGAGTACGTTGATACATAATGTGTTCATTATATTAAATAGTTTTCAAAAGATTTGTCATCATTGTACACTTCATTAGAGAATATAATTTTTGACTTTGTACATATGTATGTATGTGTGAATGTATAACATTATTTGTTACATATACATATACGTATGTATGTATGTATAAATAAATAAAATATATTACAGGTGTGCCACATCTAAGATACATTTTGTATTTAAAATTTAAGTTATGACGATGATGATCATGATCATGATTCATTATATTATATTCATACAAAATGACTGGCATAAAACATATAAAAATAATACACACATGCATTTGATTTATATAAAAGGAAAAATATATATCTATGACATACCTTCACATATATACTTTGTACTTTAATTATTTTCACTACAGGCCTTATGGAAACTACATAAAGTAGTACCGCTTTACATTATTGTATATTGATGTTTAAAAAGCTTATTTCATATTGTATGAGAACTTTGAGAATTGTGGTAACTCTGCTCGTGAAATGCTCTTATGAGAAATTACGAGAGAAGAAAGAGGACACATATACTCCCATAAGTCCTATAGTGAAAATATTTAAAGTATAAAGTATAGAATTATGTATGTTTTAAGATAAATATTGACTACATGTTGTTATCTACACACATTACGTACATACAAATGTATGAGACTTTTTGAAACTGTGTTATTTATTTTCATTTTTTAATTATTTTAACAACTCATTTTGTATGTTTTTTCTTTGTGTTTCAATATTTTATTATATTTTATTTCAAGTAACTGAAACTCTTGTACAATTTAATATCGTTTTTTCAACAAAATAAAAAAAAAAAGCTTTATAGTATTTATTTTCATAATGAAAATTTATTTTAAAAATTATTATAAAATATTTCATGAGATGTTTTTCGAAATACAATTTCTATTGAAACGTCTATGTTTTTTTTACTCATGCCACCTTATACCTACATTGTACGTACACATAACGTATGTATCAAATTCATTAAATCAATTAGAAATGAAGAAATCATTTGTTAATTAATTTTTATTCATATGTATATGTATAAGCCTTAAAAAAAAAAAAAAACATTTTTTTAAAAATATTTTTCAATTTATCAATGTATGAATTTTAGATTTTTTTTAATTTTCTTTTTTTTATAATTTACATTACGTATGTATGATTGTGAAATTGTTTGCCACACACACACACACACACACACATAAACATGAATATCCTCTTCCTTCGAATATAATATATCTATTAACATAGTTGTACGTGCTTGTATTTTTAAAAATATATATCCTCATGTAGTTCAGAATACTACAAACATTTAAAAATACATTTTTGCATACAAGTACGTATAATATGTAAATTTTCAAAGTATACAGTTTAACACTTCTTTTTTTTTTATTATTGAATACACACATGCTTTTAAGTTTTTTTTTTTTTAAAGGATTTTTTTTATGTCTGTTACATTTTTATCTATATGTATGTACAGAGAAAAATTTAGTATCTAGTTTTTTTTATTGAATTCGTCCTTTTTTAAATGTGTACGTATTTATGTATGTTTCTATATATATATATGTATATATTTTTTTTTAAATATCAGATTGGGCTATTAAAATATATGTTTTTATGTAGTTTATGTAAAAGGTAAGGAAAAGTCCAAATTTTCTTTATGAGAATTCTGGTATGTATGTTTGTATGTACATAGAATATCGTACACTTTGTATAAAGTTTGAATTATATAGTATGTACCTATATAGTATATTCGCATGTATCATGATATATATTTTGTTGAAAATTGTACGTGTAAATATGTTTACAAAAAAAAAAAAAAAAAAACAAAAAAATACAAATAAAATGAGAATCCCTCAAGAATTAGAAACAGCCGTAAAAGTGAAAAGCAATCCTATATTAAGAAAAAGAATTTGTATATGTTCACATTTTATCTGTGCGTGTATATTATATGTTAGTAAAAAAAAAAAACTAGAATAGATTGTATATCCGTATATCTTATATTTCTTAAAATGGATGAATATATTAGCATATTTGCTTCTCTATTTTTTGATACATTTCGGAAGTGCTGACTCATGTAAGAATTTAAAAAAAAAAAAAAACTAAATAAAAAAAAAGTTGAAATTAAGTAAAATGAGGTTAAAGAAGAGTAACTAAAATTGAAAAAAAAAATTAAATAAAAATATAAATTCTAGGCATACAATATGTTTATTCAAATAAATGTTTTAAAAGCACGTTTAATGTAACTGCAGACATTACACATATAAATGATACAAATATCTATTATACGTATTATACATATAATACACATTATACAAATTCATATTTGTATTAGATATCATTTTATTTTGTTGTTAAATGTGAATATAATACACTTAAGTAAAAATAGATTTGATCTCCCCTTTATATATTTTTTTTTCATATATACATATGTATATGTTCTACGAGTATATGATACAAATTCAATATTACAACATTACACAAATTTTTTTACTACGTATGTACATACATATGTACATATTTATTGTATAAGGACGGATCCATCACCCTCAATTGTTATCATCACCATCAATTCTATCCTCTAAATTTTATGATATAAATAACTTGTTACCAAAAAAAAAAAAAAAAAAAAAAAAAAAAAATATTAATGTTTAAGGGAAAAAAACATTGTATATTTGTTTTTCTAACATGTCTATGATAATACATAATACAAAACTTTAACGCATTGTTATGAAAACATTTATTGAAATTCGTTTACATATGCTTCGGGAAATCCCAAAAGTTTGTTTTATCATTTTTTTTTTGTTGTTGTTTTTTTTTTTTATAGTTAAAAAATACAGTTCTGATCAATATGTATATCATTCATATGAGTGTATACATATGTTATATACATAAAGTATATATTTTTTTGAATACATAAAAAAATAAATTCCTATGAATGTATACATGTTTCCATATATATTTTCAAACTTTCAGATTAAACTACTGAAAATAGCCACACTCATTCACATACATATACTTACATACATACATATATATATATAATAAATTGATCCTTTTCCTTTGTAATTATATACAGTGCCGGACACTTGATTACCCTCACTTGAATTTTTTTGAATTTGTTTAATTTTTCCAGTTCTTTCTGAAAACTAATGATGGATTTTTTTGATTTAATCCATTTTCAAACATTTCGGGTGAAAAAATTTCAGAATTTGGAAAAATACCAATAATTATTCAAGTTTATAAAAAATTTACCTTCAAGCAGAAGGACACTTGTTTACCCTCACCCATTTTATTGAGGAAAAGGGTTAAAATAAACGGGAAGTTTCAATGTTTTTGTTGTTATTTCTCATATTTTATTGAGTTATCTTTATATTCCATAAATTTTAACGAACTTTTGGGTACAAAAAATGGGTAATTTTGGGTAATTCCAATGGAATTTCACGCCAAGCCTTTAAAACTGCTGTCGCCAGTTCTTGCTTAGCGTAAACGTGTCCCATCAGCTTGAACGTGTCGAGAAAGGTATCCCTATACGTTTTCAATGATATTGAGGTCGGGCGATAACGCAGGACTCTCAAGGATTTCAATTTTGTTTATTGTAAATAAGAGTTTTTCTCTTTCAGCTGCGTGAATTGCATCATTATCTTGTTGAAACACAAAATGCTGACCTTCAAAAATGTGGTTCATTTTACCAATTTCATTATCTGAAAGTTCTAAGTACTTTCCAGAATTTTGTCGGCCTTTTAAAACGACAAAATCCACAATCCCATAGTACGAAATTTCACCCTATACCATTATTGACCCGAGAGCACTATGTGGCCTGACCAGACATGGTCCAGACCTTTTCTAAGATAAAATTATTATTATTTTCATGATTTTAGAAAAGAAGAATCGTGTCTGGTGAGGCCACATAGACCTCTCAGGTTAGTAATGGTATAGGGTGAAATTTCATACTATGGGATTGTGGATTTTGTCGTTTTAAAAGGACGACAAAATTCTGGAAAGTACTTAGAACTTTCAGATAATGAAATTGGTAAAATGAACCACATTTTTGAAGGTCAGCATTTTGTGTTTCAACAAGATAATGATGCAATTCACGCAGCTGAAAGAGAAAAACTCTTATTTACAATAAACAAAATTGAAATCCTTGAGAGTCCTGCGTTATCGCCCGACCTCAATATCATTGAAAACGTATGGGGATACCTTTCTCGACACGTTCAAGCTGATGGGACACGTTTACGCTAAGCAAGAACTGGCGACAGCAGTTTTAAAGGCTTGGCGTGAAATTCCATTGGAATTACCCAAAATTACCCATTTTTTGTACCCAAAAGTTCGTTAAAATTTATGGAATATAAAGATAACTCAATAAAATATGAGAAATAACAACAAAAACATTGAAACTTCCCGTTTATTTTAACCCTTTTCCTCAATAAAATGGGTGAGGGTAAACAAGTGTCCTTCTGCTTGAAGGTAAATTTTTTATAAACTTGAATAATTATTGGTATTTTTCCAAATTCTGAAATTTTTTCACCCGAAATGTTTGAAAATGGATTAAATCAAAAAAATCCATCATTAGTTTTCAGAAAGAACTGGAAAAATTAAACAAATTCAAAAAAATTCAAGTGAGGGTAATCAAGTGTCCGGCACTGTATGTATACACATACATATATGTATAAATATTTAAGTATGTACTATATTTTGTGGGATATAGGCATACGCATACAAACTAAATATATATACATGAGAGCCTTTTAAATACATATGTAAATACATATAAAATGCATTTGTACAAACTCATAGGAGACAAGTAAAAACATTTTTTGCATTTATAGAAATATACATATCATGTACAATAATATAAAGGTTTATTCACAAACCGTGCTTTTCTTTTTTTGTACATATATGTACTTATGTATATACTATATACATATACATAATGAATTACACTAAATGAAAATACTGTTTTAGTTTTACTTAAACTTTTAGTTTTTCCAATTCCGATGTTTTTTGTTTTCTTTTTTATAATAATAACAAATAAATAACAAGTAAAAAAGATTTTTTGTTTTTATTCTATGGTTATGGTTTTTTTTTCCTTTTTTTTAAATTTATGTCTCTTATTTGCCATTCATTTTTTTGCCAAAAAAAAAAAAAGAAATGGAAAATATATAAAACAAAATATGTATGAAAGATAAATTTAAAATAAAAAAAAATTGTATAACCAAAAAAAAAAAAAAAAACAAACTTTCGCACATATGCACAAACAATAAATGCACAAAACTAAATAAAAAAATTAGATATCAGCAAATATCAGTTAAAAATGTGTACAATTTAAAAGAATTGTACATTATTGAAAACCTCAAAATTCAACTAAATATAATATGAAATGAATAAAATTGGAAAATTTGTAAAATTATATAAAAATTTTCCAATGCTACTACAAAATGTAAGAAAATATAAATATGATAATTTTTTTTTTGAATTGATGCAATAACGGTATGTTATACGTCCATTATTATTTTACTTCATCTACCATACCAGTTAATGGTAAGAAAAAAATAAATTATTTATGTTAATTTTTTGTTTTTTATTATTATTATAGTTATGGGTTATGGGTCGTAATACAAAAAAAAATGAAATCAAGAAAACCGAACACATTTGAAAACTACTAACGTAGATAAACAATAAAAAAAATGAAATAAAAAGAGAAAAATTTAAAATCTGCAAACAAATTGAACATACACACGTACATGTTTGCGAACCTTTATGTACATATGTACATGTTTGGAAAACCTTTTTCATTTCAAACATATACATTCGTATATACATACATGTACAAATATAAATATAAAATGTACGACTAAAAATTGGGCTCATATTTAAATTTATGATTATGTATTCCTTTACTACAATTTTAATTCAAATTTATGGACGACATATTTTGGCCTTTGAAATTTGTTGGAGGTCTCTATCCATAAAATGTTATGTGCATAAATATGTGTTTACGTATATACATACGTATGTATATTTAGAAACCACACACATAAATATATGTACAATGTGTATAAATGGTATATATACAATTTTATATATGTACGTACATATGTACATATGTATGTTTAAATTAAACACATGTAATATTTGTATGTGTTCTATCAAAATGTATGTATTTATATATTCATACGTTTAGCTCAAAATCCATGCAAAATACACATAATATATTCTATATATATGTATTTCGCACATATAAAATAATGTAAAAATGTAAGATAAAAAATAACATTTTTAACTCACTTGTTATACAAGAAATAAGAAAATTCTAAAAGAAAATGCAAAGTAAAAATAAAATAAAATAAAAAATAAAAAAATAAAAAAAAAACACCCAAACTAATGCAGAAATGTATTTGTAACATCTTTTTACCAAATGACAATGCAAACAGGAAAGCGACTGATGACCACCATATGAAACTTTTCTATGATATCTTTTTTTTTTTCTGTTTTTCTTACATATCCTTTTTACATATTTTTATTTACTTATTTTACATTTTTTCCCCCTATTTCATATTGAGATAACAAAGTTTAAACAATTCAAAGAAGAAAAAAAAACTATTTGAATTTTTTGTAGATTACACAAAATCTAAAATTAATTGGTTTACATTATGAACAGTGATATGTTTTAAATTTTAGATATCATAGAAAAGGTACAAAATATATCTATGTACAGCATTTTATATGAAATGCACACATATCTGTTACAATGGAATTTTAAATGGTAGAAAAATAAAACTTAAATAATTAATACATTTTTTTTTCTATACATGTTCAAATATGTATAATGGTCATATAGGTTATTTTGAAAATTTTAAAAATAACGGTTATAAAAATAATAATGTTTTTAAATTACCTATTCAAAAAGAACATGATTAGAATAATAAAATATTTGAATAAGAATTCACTACGGATAAATGAAGGAAATTAAAAAATAAAGATTATAAATTAAATTGAATATTATAAAGTTTAAAATTGAAAATACACTTTAATGTAAAGTTATTGTATATATATACGTATATATGTATGTATGTTTAAGTTTTTAGTACTTTCTCTTATATTGAATTGCAGATAAAAAAAAAAAAACGAACAACTTGAAAATTGAGAAAAAAATCAGAAAACAAATCTAGACTCCTTTACAAAGAATCTTAAAATTTTCTTCAAATACATATTTTCAAATGTATTTATATACATATGTATGTATTTATGTATAGGAATACAAAACTAATGTTCATATCAACAAATAAACATAAATTTTACTGTACTCACATATTTTCATATGTATATATGTATTAACCAACAGACAAAACCGTATGTACGAAAATGTATTACTTGTTTATGTTCAAATATAAATATAATGCACAAGTACACAATACATACGTACACATGTATTCATCAATATATGTATATGTATATACAAACAATAAATAAACTGGATACCAGCCAAAAACCACAAAACTTTTAATATTATTTTACTCCATATATGTGGATGTACATATAAGTATGTACATATATATATGCATGTATACATATGTATGTGTACATGGTTTAGAATTGTTATATGTTCATATGTATGTAAATATGTATGTATAATCGTGCGAACAAAATGTCTTTATATGTATATGTTTCTATTAATTATTATAATTTTTATTATTAATGTATATATGTATGTATGTATGTACACATATACCCATGAACACTACATAACAGTATTATGTACATGTCATGTACAAAAAAAATACTCAGATGTTGAAAGTAATTAGTAGTTACTAAAATTTGCTAAATACTTTAATGGTATTAACTTTGACTTTTTATTTATCCTTTTCATTATTATTTTATACAAACATACATACTCACGTATAATTTAGTATACATACATACATACATATATTCAAATTAATAAAATTATATTATATATAGTACGTGATGACCTGTGAACGTTTAAAAATGTTTGTATACATGCATATATTATAGAATATTATATTTTACACGTTCTAAAAAAATTTCTAAAATGCACTTATATGATAAAATTTTCATTTTAAATAAGCGAAAAAGATTATAAAAAAAAAGAAAATTTCTTAATAGAAATTAAAAACAATTTTTTTTTTTTTTAGTTCGATTTTATATTTTAACAGAAAAAAATTTTTTTTTAAAATGAAGAGCAAAAAAAAAAATTGTAAAAAACTTTTAAGGTGATTTTCTAATTAAGTTTTTTTCTCGTTAATCTCAATTTTCATATTTCCCGAAACAACAATTTTAAAATTTTAATTTTAATGTAAAAACACGTGTATAATATTACGTAAAGTGAATTCAATGTAATTTATAATAGGTAAATATAAAAAAAAAAAAAAAAATTATCTTAAAAATAAATAAAAAATCAGTTTAATATGTAAGAAAAAAGAAAATGCAGAAAATGAAAAATTCGTGCATAAATAAAAAGAATAAAATACAGGAAATAAAAAAAAAAATTAAATGAAAGTTTTCTTCTTCTTCTTCTTCTTTATTTTTATTTTTTATTTTTTTGAAAAGCACAAAACTATCTTAAAAGAGAACTTCATGTTTTCAGTTATTTTAGTATACATGTTTTGATACTTTTACTTGCTTTATTAGTTGTTTTTCACTGCCCCCAAGGATTAAAAAGAATTCCTTCGTAAAATATATGTATAAATGATGCAATTGAACACTATACATACATACACATATGTATAAGTTTGTAAATATAGATAAATATAATGAAGTAATATGTATGTGTGTATACCATATATATATATATATATATATATATATATATATATATATATATACTGAATAGAGGATAGCACTTATGTAAACGGTACATACATACGTACATACTTGTATGTTATGTACCAGATTAGAGCATTGAAAATGCTATTCTTCGACATTAAATGCAATACATATCTCACAATATATTTATATATATACTATCTTATATACAAGGAACAATTTAATGAATTCCGCTAGGGCATTTTCAATGGTAGTACTTTATTTTATTGCACAGCATAGCATTTTTTATCTTATGTATTACCGTCTATTATTGTGTTGTAGATGCCGTCAACGATGCCATGCACTTTCTTTTATGTATGTATATCTGTTAATTTATTTACATTTTTTTTTTTATCATTTTACTTTTCTTTTCTCAATTATGTATTATTATTTTTATTTTTAGGATTACAAGAAAAATTTACTGTGAAAAAAAATAGTACAAAAGAAAAACCTTAAAAGAATAAGTTGTCTTTGAAAAATTACTGGTAAATATAATTTTCAAGAAAAATTTTCATTTATTGTACATTACAATATTTTTATTTTTTATTTTTTTATTTTTTATAATTTATTCTCCAATTATATAATTTAACGGAAACTCATTATCCGTAATTATATGTACACAAAAAAATAAATAAATAAATAAGTATGCAATATTCATTCATTTTTTTTATATTGCTTAAAATCAAATCATTGTTTTAATTTCGAAGAAGTAAATAAATTAACTGAAAATAGAAGCATAAGAAGATTTATTGTAATCGTCTTATCTTTTAAATATTTCGATTTTATTTATTTATTTTTTTTTTATTTTCTAAAATTGAAATTTTCTACTTGAAAAATGTTGAATTTAAAAAATAATTGCCAAAATAGAAAATAAAAAAAAAAAAAACAAATCATCGTGTAATTTAATTCGATTAAATGATTTTTTCATTATGTATTAAGTCTATCTTGTATACAAACAAATAATTTCATTTTTCACTTTTCCAATTTTTTTTTTTTTTTTTATTTGCTCGGCATGTACATATATAACTATGTAGGTATTTAAATTAGTATCGCTTTTCTACCTTTTTGCTTTTTGTTCGTTATCCAATCTGTTTCTGTCTGTCTTGATGCTACATATCCTTCAGATAAAACAATACAAATTTTTACACGTTTTACAGTTTCTTTTTCTTTTTTTTTTTTTTTGTATACAATGTATTTGTACATACAGTACAATTGATTATTTTTTACCCTTCATATACAGATACTTTTAAACATTATTTCATGCTTAAATTTATTTAGTTGTACATATTTACATGTAATATAATGTATTTGTAGGTATAAGGGTCTGAAGGGTATCAAATACAAGAATAAAAGCAAGCAATAATAAATAAGTTTTTTTTTTTTTATTTTTTTTTTATTTTTTGAATAAGCATTTGTACATAATATAGCATTTACCTTTTCTGTTTTAACATTTTTATTTATTTTTTGTAATTTTCTTAAGACTGTAGTACCATATCATTTATACAATTTAAATAGTCTACTATGTATGTACCGTAAAAAATAAAAAAAATAAATTTTTCGACTTTCCCTTATTTAAATATTCTTCTATATTTTATTTGTCTGTAATATTTTTTGTTTTCTATTTTATTTTTTATTTTTTTTGTCTTATTTATTTATGCAATAAATGATTTTTTGTTATTGAAAAACAAAAAATTTGTTTTCTTCTAATATTTGTTTACACTAAATTTAATAATAATATATTAAAATATAAATACAGTTTAGAGTTTAGAGAATACTAAAATCATACAAAATATAAAAAATAAAAATAAACATAAACAAGTATTTAGATTTATTTGACAAAAATTGAAATATTTTAAATATGTTATATTTTGTTTGTGGTAAATTTTGCCAAATATTCATAATATGTAGCATTGAATTTGCTTATTGAATCCAAGGTTAAAAAAAAAAAAACAGAAATATTTTGTAATATATTTTATGGTATGGCAGATACATATATTATGTATGAATGTATGTTACGTTGGCATCAACTATATGCACGTACTACAATATTTTGAGGTTGAAAAGTGAAAATTTTTTCGTTACATTAATTTTTTTTTTTTCTTGTAATTTTTCTTTATTTTTATTAAATTAGATATTTTGTTTTATTTTTCATTCACTTGACTTTCATACGTTATCCCTTAGTCTTATTTTATAATTCTTTTATTGTTTAAATAAAAAAAAAAAAAAAACTGATAAATTGAATTTTTTCATTTTTATTTTGCTATTTGTTTTTTTTTTTTTTATTTTCTAACGAATTTTACATTTTTCTTTATACGTTGTTTGAATTTAAAATTACAATAATAAATGTGTAAATGTGAATTTGCTCTTTTTCCCCTCTTATTTACTTAAAATTAAAAATATAAAAAAAAAATTGTATTTTCATATACATACATATGTATGTATATTAGATTCGGATAACAGGTATAATTTTAGCATAGCACAAATAACATTTATTCACATTAAAAAAAAAAAAAAAAAAAAAAAGAAAACTAAGCTAAAATTTTAATTTACTTTGTGAAAATGTATAATGAAAAACAAAGCAAAATAAAAAAAAAAATAAAAAATAAAAATTAAATGATAACAAACGTAATAAAATGAATATCTAAGTTGTTGATGACAAATATTCATATGTATGTATATGTGAATAACTTTTATGTTACGTATGTATACAATCATATGAAATGTATATAAATTTATTATATACACTCGTGCACCTACATACGTGTTTCTATAAGGATGTATGTATATTTTATGGTAACTTATCTAATTTTAAATAACTCTCATCTTAAGGCACATATTTTTGATAATTTTTTTCTTTATCATAATGGTTGTTTTTTTTTTCGTTCTTCCTTTTTTTTTCAGTAATTTACGATTTTTTTTTTTTCTTTTTGAGCTGGAAGAAAATTTTTTTTAGTTTAGGGGTTAAAGAAGAAGAAATAAAAAATATAAATGTATAGATATTGGTACATCAAAACAAACACAATAAAACGAACAAAATGTGTTATAACAACGATGAGAAGTGGTGTAAAAGCCTAAATTAATTAAAACGACCAATGACAGTGATTTATTTAAACTTTTTCAGTATTTTATTTTATTTTTTTTATTTTTTTACTTTTCTACTTTTTCTTGTTCACAAAAGACTAATCGTAGGTATAGGAATGTGAAGAAGAAAAATTTACAATTACAAGAAAGGTCGCGAGTCAAATATAGACAAAAAACAAAAAAAAAAAAGTGAAAATGAAAATAAAAATTTTACACATAAATTCTATCTATACGGGTATATAATATGTATTTATGCTTTTGTAAAACATAGTTAAAAAAAAATATGTATATAAAAATTACAATGTATAAATATAAAAAATACAAGCAAAAAAAAATTAAAGAAAAAGAAGTCACCCTCTTTACTAGAGTACCAAATGTTTTAAAAAGTTCTTATAAAGGAAAATACCAAAAAAAAAAAAAACGAAAAAAACTGAAGAAAAACTTTTACAACTCATCTCAGTGTAAAATGAACAAAAAAAAAAAAAAACTAACATAAAAGAAAACAACGAAAATTTCGCGAAATATTGTTCTTATTTGCTACAAAATTGTAAAAGTGAAAATAAATGATATTACTTTTAGGGTAATGTGTAAGTGAACTACAAAAAATTTGCAAATACGTATATAACATATGTATGTGTATAATACACATGCAGTAGATATGTTGGTGTACACAAATTGAATTATATACTTTTAGAGAAAAATCTAATGTACATACGCGTACAAACTTACATATATAAACACTACATATACTTATGTATGTATTCGCAAATATTTATTAATGCATCTCCATACACCCTCATATATGTATGTATAGAAAATACTATTTAAAAAAGATTTACATATTGTGCATAATACCTATAATAATAAGTTTATGTATTAAAATGTATAAAGTATATTAATGTTAAAAAAAACAAAACAAAAAACATTGCTATAGCTATTTTATTCATTTTGTTAATGTTATGATTTCAAAATAATTAAACTAAAATACATTATATAAAATTTTTACACTAATTCAACTTTTAACACTTTTAAGCTTTTGCCATATGTATGTACATTTATTTAGTTTTTTTTTTTTTTTTTTTTTTTTTTTTGTCTAAAATATTCAAAAAAAAAAGGACCATCGTACTTAAAAATATACGTATTATGAAAATATTTTATATTATAATTACACTTTTAACTACCATACATACATTAAGATGCATAAAGTATGATGATCCTTACTCTATGGTGTTTAAAATTTAATATCAACCATAGATTTTAGAAATTAAAAAAACAAAAAAAAAAAAGTAAAAATTTAATAAAATAATATAGTGAAAGTAACGGCGACAATAGCAATAACAACAACAAGTATAAAATGAATTTTCATTAAAATTACAAACATTCGTCACCTTTATGAGATATTAATGTGCAAATAAATTTTAACTTTGAATGCATATAAAAAGTAAAACAATATTAAGAAGAACAAAAAAAAAATTCACGTATACATACATACATACATATGTATATGTTTACGTACCTATACATAATAAGCTATGAAAATTGTATATGTACGTCTATGCATACATGCGCGTATTATTTACTTGCCTATATACATTTGGGCTATGTATAAACATTTATACATTATTGTGCCATATACAATGTAATACATGTTATAATATATAAACATATTTATTTATAAATTAATTTTCGTATATATTCTCTAGAGACAAATTTAAATTTTTGAAGCCTTCATCACACTTTTCAGGTATAACCTTTTATCTGTTTTAACAAAATGAAAAATTTTAGCCATTATTTTAGTGTCCTTATGAATATTTTCAAGTACATGAAATGAAAATAAAAAAAAAAAAAAAAAACAAATACTTATACTTGTATGTACAAATAAGTATGTACATATACATATATAATTTGCAAAGAGAAAAAAAAATGAACAAAACTGGAAGTAAAAAGCATAACAATAATGGCAACCAAAAGGGAACAAAAAAAAGTGCAAAAAGGAATACTGTAGCAAAAACTGCTTAGATAAAACTATAAAAGAAAAGTCATCGTAAAAGAATAATTTTTTTTTCATTTATTTTATTTTTTATTTTTTTTTTTGGTTTTTGTGAATTAATATTCGTTGGCATCATAATTCATAGCCTAACTCTTTACTTAAAAAGAAACAAAAAAAATAAAATAAAATAAGGATAAGTAATTCATATACATTAAGTGGCCATCTACCGTATCATCCTGCTGTAATATATGTTCGAACCCAAAGAAGACAAGAAATCAAAGAAAGACAGAATAAAACATTTTCTTTTGCTTTTTTTCAAGTAGATACAGATTTTTTTTTTTTCATTTTTGATATATTTTAGATGTATAATCGTATGTTTGTGCCTATATCTTGTACGCCTTGTACATACGCATACACTACAACAATCTTATAGTTCCTTTTTCCGGTTGTGTCTTTTTTATTTTTTTTTTATTTTTATTATTTTTTTTTAAGTTTTTATATTTTTCTTTCTATTTTGCCCTTCATAATAATATTAAATTCTTTTTGTGGTACGAATTCAAATGGATATCTTAACACAATTCGAACCCTAGAGATTGTTTTTCCTTTCATTTCGCATTATTATTTTCTTTTTTTTTTTCTCTCTTTCTGCCTTCTTTTTTATTCATTTTAAAAACACCAATTAACAAAGTTTCATCTAAAATAACAACAGCTGAGGGGCTGAAAAAAAATAAAATAAACTTCAACCAAGTTAAGAAAAATAAAACCAAAATAGAAAAATGAAACTAGAAAATTTTTATACATACATATGTAATTGTAAATAAAAATACTTTCAACAAGAATAAAAATGAGAACGAAAGAAAGCACGAAAAACTTTTTAATTTCTGTTTTAAATTTTGCGAGTTAAATATCACTATACGATATTATAACAATAACGCATATGGACATAAATGAAATTCATACGTGTTTTGATGTATCCTTTAAATTTGTATGTACATGTATGTACACTTGTATACGTACAAATTTTTATTGTATTGCGTTCTCATACAAAATACATAAGAAAAATATTGAAATTTTTTACATACATACATATGTATATACAAACATATGTATGCACTCTTACATTTCTTACATATAGCATATTATAAATCCAACATTTAAGTTTGCAATATAAATTTTAAAATACAGGAAAATGTATACAATCCCCAGGCACATTCGAAAAATACGGAAGAAAAAATTTAAAAAAAAAAGAAATTAATAATAAAAGTAAGAAAAAAAGTAAAAACAAGAAAAACGACTACAATCCAAAAGAAAAACAAAACACCATTTTATGTGAAGTAATCTCATTTCACTGCAAAAAGAAGATAAGAACACACTCTCAATGGATTTCATTCACCCAGAAAAAAAAACTGCAAATCGTTTTAGTTATTTTCATTGGCCTTTTTTTTGCTTATTGCTGTTGATTCAAATTCTAGTTACCTATATTCAATTTTTCTGTATATTATGTTTTGTTTTGTGTTTATTATTATTATTTTTATTATTCTATTTAAATCTAAGTATTTTTTAAGACTGAATATTACAAGAGATATACATACATATGTATATACAGTTTCGCCAAAAAGTCACCGCACCCTCGGCATTTTTTATTATTATTGGCTAATTTTTCAAAAATTAAAATTAAAATCTCATTATGCTTATACAAAACAATTCTTGGTTAAGATGTTTGAAAATTTTAACAATTAATAATTTAAGTTATGTATTTAAATTTTTTAAATATTCAGATTGAATTTTAAATTTATTATTAAAAAAAAAAAATTAGCCAATAATAATAAAAAAAGCTGAGAGTGCCGTGATTTGTTGGCGATACTGTACGTATACGTATGTTTAATTATAATTATTAATAAATACATATGTACATATGTACGTACATGATTTTTTGAAAAAATAATTTGAAATTAAGAAGAGATTGTTCAAAAGAAAATGTTCTTATAGTTGACAAAATTGATAATAAATACAAATATAAACAAAAATAGTATTTTCCTTCATTAACAAAAAAAAAAAAAAAAAACATGTACGCACATGTACTTGTCAGCGTACATTTATACATACATTTACTTTTATTAATTACCTGTTTTAAAATATTTATTACATTCAAAAATTCATAAAAATCGGAACAATTTAAATTCGAAATATGTATGTATGTATATTTTTATTAAAACAGAGCTATACATACATACATATTTTTAAAATATTTCACGTACATACACATATATTTTTTTATGCTCGTACTATTTCGTACATACATATGTATATATTCGAAAAATTGAAAATTCATTCACATGCATACATTTATGCTAGATCATAAAGAAGTTTTTATATATATAATCTGTACACACATGATTCAAGCATTAGCAAAATTAAACTTCATACACTTGAGATTGTAAATTTGAAAGTAACAGTTTTTTTTTTTTTTTTCTTTTTTAATATGAAATTTTAACATAATATACGTAAATCTACTATCACCTAACATAATGTCCATGTCATGTATAAAATAGATTCTTTTCTATGTTTTTACATATTATATGTACATACATATATTACCTATATATTCTACATACACAAGTTATACGTGCACACATATATAGAAAATATTGATTACAATTTTTCTGCTATATATCTCTTGAGCTGTTACATAAAAAGTAGTAGTTTTTAGTGCACGTAAATATCTTTATGTTTATTCATTTATTTACATATGTATATAAGAGTATGTACATACATTAAAAATATTTGAACATTTTTATCATTGCAAATTGAATGTACACGTATTTTAAAAAAAATAGTATAGTATATTTGTATATTTTCTTATTGCATTTAAAAGTATGTATAATATTCTATGTACGTACTTATGTTTAAAAAAAAAAAAGAAAAAAAAATCATTGATTAAAAATGAAGTAAAAAAATGTACACTAAATATAAGTATTTACCTTTAACATAATTCCTTGCACAATACTACACATATGTACATATTAAAAAAATTGAAAATAAAATAACATAGAAAATTCGTTAAACAAATACAAAACAAAAACAAAACAAAAAGAAAAATTTAATTGTATTTTAATGAAATTTATCCTTTAATAACATTTCAAAGCAGTGCAGATAATTTTGAAATATAATTTCGAAAAATAATACAATGATGAATGCAACAAAATATAAAAACAATAACAACAACAGCTGATGTCTTGAAAATGAGATTAACAATAATATTATAAAAAGAATAAGAATAAAACAAAAATCTTGTTCTATTGATGCGGTCAAGAAAACAAAAAAAAAAAAAAAAAAAATCACATAAAAAACAAGAAAAAAAAAAGAATTAGCAAAACAATGAACAATTAGAAAAAAAACTAGTAGTAAATCCGAAAGCATTAAAAGTGTTATAAAAACCACATATAAAGAAGTGTGGACAAGAATTGGTGAAATTAAATAATTAATGTGTTTAGATCTAATAGCTCTGTCAGAAGATGTCTTATTATCCCTTTTTAATTATATGTACATATGTATGTACGTGTATACATGTACATATGCATATAAACTAAGTGTGTATGTATATTTTATTAAATATCACAAAATGAAAATGTACACAAATAATGTTCTATACATGTATAAGCATATACATATGTACATACATACATACATATTTTATGAATATATAGTAAAGAATATAAACATGTAAACAATACAGGATGTCTTCAAATTAACATCACGAAATGCATTATATTATTTTTGAAAAAATTCAAAAAAATTTTTTTGGCGACAATTGTTCGAAACTTTTTTTCTCTAGAATTCAATTTTTTTCTAAGTTGCTCTGAATTTGAAAAAAAAAAAAGGAAATTCATAAACATCTTTGAGAAAAATTGATTTTTGAAAATGAACCTTTTAACATTTTATTATGTTACACCGTCTATTATACATAATGTAAAAGAAGAAAATTACATTATATGCGATGATAGAAATATTCGTGAAAACAAAAAAGTTATCTGTGTTATCTACGACATTGTATAAAAAGATGTGTAGACACACTTCATATAATATTTTATTTATTTAACCTATGCGACTTTTATTTCATTTTATATATGTTTAACACTGTATACATATATAAAAAATATGTGCATGTATACATACATGAAAGTATTTACATATGTATATGTATATCATTACTATATTGTATACATGTTTACATACATATATACATATATAAGAAAATACAAAAGAAAAAACAAACTAACTACTTTGAAAACATGATAAGTAAATAGTTAAAATATAAGGGTGGATGTATAGTGGGTTAAAAGGTGAACAATATCATTACAATGCCGTTTAGTACAGTGGTACAGTTATGGGAATGGCTATAATGTGTCAGTTGGGAGTTGAATCATGCAAAAGATTACAGCAATACCATATGAATATATTTATGTGTGTACATATCATATATACATACATATTCATACATACAAATAGAATGAAAACAAAACAAAATAAATTAAGAAAAAAAAAAACAACATTTTCCATTAGATGGATCTTTTTTGCCTTTATCGTTTTCTATCTCCCTATATATTATCTACCTATCTAATTAATATATGTGTATGGAAATGTGTATGTTTTTAGATTTTACAACGAAGGATATTCTACATTTAACATGCATTAAACACCCTTCAATGGCTTTAAAAAAAAAAAAAAAAAAAAAAAAAAAATGCGACAACATTTTCAGGTTAAACGGAAAAAGTTTTTTCTTTTTTTTTTCTTCTTCTTTTTTTCTGGTTAAATGTACTTTATATCGTCATTATAATACTTCACAATGACTATCCTTATTATAACAATGAATAATTTTGTTTCACGTTCAGTGTAAATGATTTTATTCTTCTTATATTTTTTTAGATCTTATACTACACACATAAATGAATATGTAAACATGTTCTACTTGTTGTAACAGTTAATATTTCCAGTATTCTTTAATAAAATAAACCAAAGTAATTTTTATTCATTTTTCTAAAAATGAATTATTATAAAAAATTAATATGTGTACATAATGAAAACTTGATGAAAACTCAGTACTTATATAATATAAATATATTAATACATGTGTGTATGCGGTTGCATCACACATACAGTAATTGTTCTAATTATGCTATTATAATAACAGTGAATGTGCATATACATACATAAAAAAAAGCATAATACCTACTTAATACAGTTTTCCGTGAAGCATAATTACAAGGACTTTTTCAATTGATGCAGGGTGTTTAGACATATAATTCTATTTGCATCATATAATGTACGCATGTAATTTTGTAAACTTTTTAATTATAGCTATCATTTACTATCAATAAAAAAATAATCATAAAAATATAATAAAATCATATAATAAATCAATGTCATTATTTAAAATCACTAAAACACCTGTGCTATTGCTTTCTACCAATTTCTATCTAATTTCAAAAAAATAATTATGTAAATTTGTAACTCTTGTAATAATGACTATTTTTTTATTTTGTTTTCTTTGTTTTATTCTTAAGTTACTGTTATTATATTAGAATAAGACATGAAAACATAAATTTCAATTTTTCAAAGAATTTACAAATACACACATATACTATACGTATGTAATAATAATTGAAGTCTAAAATTATATTTCATTTGATATGCATACATATTATCAATATTATTTTCATGCTTTAATATTATTTATTAAATATTAATATACGTTACGTATTACTAGAAAAAATCTCCTTGTCGATATAAAAAATTTCAAATTCCTTTTGTTCCCTGTGTGTATGTATATCACCACACAGTATATTTAATTTTTATGTATTCACGTGATTGTGTGTATTTTGTCAAATATAAGACATAATATTATCATACATATGTTATTATTCACATTTAGTATATAATATATGTATGTAGCTCCCTTTTAAAATAACAGAATATAATAATAAAGAATTTAAGATTTTATAAATGGGGTGACCATAATGACATATGTATGTATGTATTTTGTATACCATATAAAGATTTATTTCCTTCTTTAATATTTAGTTATGTTGCAGTTCTTGGTTTTAACAAAAAAAAAAAAAAAAAAATTGTATACGCCTAAAATATTGTACAACAAGGACATGTTATACAAAACTCCTCATTTCCATTTAAAATATGCATTCAGAAATTGAAAATTGATTTTTAATTATAAAAAGAAACAAACCCTCATCATAAATTGACTACATAAATTAATATCAAAGACATATATGTACATGCATATGTATATAACAAATGAAATATGAAAAAAAAAATTGTTTAAATCTATATTTTAACTTATAGATTAATCAAAATTAAATTTATGTGAATGTCAAAAAAGGACAAACTCTCAAATCAATTATGATGATGTTTATTTCATTTCATTTTATTTTTTTATTTTGTTTTATGGACATCACTCATCAATGTATAAAAAACATGTACAATGTACATGTACATTTACTTGTATTGACGTAAAAACTTCTCGAAAATAAAATGATAACAAGCTTATATCATCTTATACTCTGTTTACTAATTATATATGACAGTTAAAACCTTTTGGAAATGCACATGTTTTCTCTCATAATTTCTAATTAAAGTGTTCCATGAGCAGTAAATGACCACAATCTTTTAAATTTTCATACAATATGAAATGAATTTTTTTAATATCAATACACGATGATATAAAATGAAACTACTTTACTTCATTTCTATAAGACCTTATATGCATAAATTTAATGAACAGACTATAAATTTACTAAAATATACAAAATGTGGACATGTTTACAATATATGTACATACTATGTACATACTATGTAATGTATATCATCTTGTATTTTTTTACGGATGATTAAGTTTTGCTAGTCGAATAAATTGTGACAGTTAATTAAAAATCAATAAGAAAACATTCAAGGATATACATATGTATGTATTTAAGTTTTTTTTTTATAAAAATATTTACATGTTTTCATTTAAAAAAAAAAAAAACCTAAAAGAAAAATCACATACATAGACTTTTGGTATATACATATATGTATACGTATGTACATCTATTGTATTTTTCTTCGAAACAAGTTTAAGTGTATTTTAAAATTTATATTTACATACACGTATGAATATTAATTAATTTTTTCTTTTACATAAATACAAGTGCATTGCACATATGTATATATTATACGTGAAGTCCTTGATACAATTTTCATATTCTCAAGATTCAATGTTACTGTTACAATACTACGTACTTACTTCTATACATCCACTTTATAAAATTTTAAAGATTTACATCAAAACTAACATATGTACATTGCAGAAATTGAAAAAAAAAATTTACATATACGTACACACTACACTCGTATATACTTCTATATGATACAACTATGGCAACAGTATTAATATATTATTTAGATTTTATCCTTCATAAAATTTATATGATAATACATACTTGTAAATTCCATCTATATAATATACAAATCAAGTACACGTGCCTGTTTATTTGTGTGTTATGTGTATAAAATCGTGTATTTTTTTGTTATTAATATGTGTATACATAAATATGTACATATGTCATATACTACTAAAGTCAACTTCTGTTCATAAGTTCATATGATATGATGTACATATATTTTTCAATTTTTTTTTTATACATACATATGTACATACATACGTGTTGTATATACTTACAATTGCTTACACTTCATGAATTATGTATTAACATATTTATGCAATAACATGTGTATAAATATCCATACAATATATAAAATATGTCAAGAGAAAATAATGATTAATACTTGTTGCTTAAATTATATTATTTCATTTGTTTGTTTTTTGTTTTTTATATTAAATTTTTTAATTAAACTACAATTATCACATAAAATACATATTATATTTTTATTGTAATTTGCATAACTTAGTTGTTATACATATTATGTACTTTAAATGTATGCGTTTTGTGGCTAAATGCAATTGAAATACCAACAAGTGCTAAATTTTTGGAAAAAATCGGTAAAGTAAATTTCAGCATATTCGACAAGTACGCTAAATTTGGCTAAATTGATTAGTTTTGTATAAAATAATAAAATATGAAATAATATGGTTTTTATTTATATTGTGACTTTTTTATGTTTAATATGATTTTTTGAAAATAATTCTTTTTTTTTTCAATTTTTAACGAATATTGAAAAAATTAAAAATTTGAATTTTTGAATTTGAATGCTTTGAATCATATGAAATAGTAGTTAAAAACTGATATAATTTTTATATGAGATGGTTTGAAAAATATTCAGGTTGAAGTTACAGAAAAGCATCCAATATAAAAATGAATTAAACATGTATGTAGATAACATCACTGATGTTTAAAATTGTTGCGAAATTGAAGCTGTAAATTGTAAATTAAAGAATAATAATACAGCAAAGCACAAAAATGTAATGTACATTTAAATATTAAATAATAATTGAAATGTCCATATATAATGTATATTTGAATAAATATATAATATCCATATGTGCATATATAAACAGTTTTTTGAACTTTTCTAATCCCAAAGTAATAATTTAATTTTACTAAATATTATACATACATAAATATAATGTAGTATATACATTGTATATGTGTGTAATGTACACACTTTGTTATTTCAATTATTATTACATAAATACATACATATATGAGTATGTATATTTTGTATGCTATTAAAAATAATTCTTTAATTATTTTTGATTAAGGTTGAACATGGATATGATTACTTGAAATAACAAAACATAAAATATAATTACATTAATTACATTATGTACATATGTAAAAACGTCATAAAATCAAAATATGTTTATTGTAAAATTAAATTTATTATGGATCATTTACACTGAATATACATATGATGCGATTAACTAAAAACTTTTTGTAAAAACATTTTCAAATAATTTTTTTTTTTTTTGCTTTTTAAATATTTTAAAATTTATATTGAAAATATTTATGTTTCTGAGATTTAAACATATATCTTAAGAAAACAAAAAAGAAAAAAACTAAAGTACTTGCTCATTACCTAAAAAAAATTATTTTTTTTTTAAAGTTTTAGAATTTCTAAAAAGCCTAGAAAAGAAAAAATTTTATTTAATTTTCGTCTGTCGTTTTTGCATTTATTCTTGCATTTCATTTTATTTTCACTTCTTTAAAATTTGAACAAAAAAAAAAAAAAACTTTTATAAATTTATTATTTAATTTTACTTTCAGTATTCGGTATTTACATATTTCAATATACACATGATTCAATGAAATATATAAATAACCTTTAGATACCAAAAAACGTTACACTGAAAATGAAAATTGAAAAAACGGATGGAATGGTTTTAAACTGTATAAAATCTCGTTTCATTCATTTTCATTAAATTATTTCCTTTAAAATTTTTTATTTACATACCATTTAAAAGAAATAAATTTTCATCATTTTACTTTGACCTTGACGTATTTAATCCTGTACTGTAATATAATATACAAATTTCTGTATGCTTATTGATATAATATATGTATATATATAGAGGGTGTCCCAGAATAAGTGTCACAAACTATATGAACTGATATAAACTATTTTGAATGAATTATATGTACATGAATAAAAAGGCTTAAGTTTTAGCTTTAATATTTAACAAAAATAAATAAAATACACAGGATAATTCAAAAGATGTTACCGATATTGTGTCCAAAAACTTTTCAATCCCATATTATATCTCAGAAGGGGTGAATTTTTTTATGAGAAAAATGTTGAACGATTTTTTGCTGGGAACAGTCTGAACTTTAAGAAAAATTTAATTTCTAACTCTTCTGAATCACTCTGTGTACATATTTCATGTCTTTATGACATATAAAAATACATTTGTTCATTAAAAAATTTCAAACTCCTGAACTGAAACAATGTTAAGTATATAAATAAATATATGATTTGATAAAATATTGTAATACAAGTTGATGAAATCATTTTGAAAACCACAATTAAACAAACTTTTTTTTTTCTTCAAAGTTATTTTCTTTTCTCATAAACATTAAATATGTACAAAAATTTTCACTGCATGATAATTTACTTAGTTTTTCTTATTCCCAAAATATTTTTAAATTGAGTTATCTATTTTTAGCTTACTTGTTCATATTTTATTTTCTTTCTTTTACGATACGTACCTTAAAATAATATAAATACATATGTATGTATTGTACATACAAAAAAAAATTTAAAAAATAAAAAATAAATTCAAAATACAAATACTTACATGAATTTGTGCCATAATCATTATACTAATTGTGTCATTCAATGTATTAATCAGGCTTTTGATATTATACCCTGTTGCTATGTACGTAAGAGTTTCATTTTTGTACTTATATAAATATGTAGTTCTAAATTTATTATATATATATATAAATTGGTACAAATATAGGTACCTTCCAACGATCATAATAATAATTTACTTATACGACAAAATAAAAAGCTTATTATATATTGATTGACACACACACATACATATGTACATGTGTCGTATATATTAGCAAATTAATATTATGTAATATCATTCATCTTGTTTTTACTTATTTTTTATTCAAGTAGTCTTATGTTTGTATACTATATTTTCTGTATAACATTATCATACCATATCATATTGATTACAAATACATACTTTTATTATTATTATTATTATAATTATTATTGTTATGATTACGAACAATGACTAAAGATATTTTCAAGTATCTCTCAAAATGAAATGAGATTTTCATTTAATAAAATCTTCTGTAGACCATGAAATGTTTGAAATGACTTTCGACAGCATTTTATCCGTTTTCTCTAAAAGCTTTTCAAATTTAATAATAACAACATAAAAATAAAATCTCAGGCATAATTAAAGGAACCGCGCTACCATTTTCTACAGGCCATAGGGATTTACGAAAATAAAAAACACACACACAAAATAATAACTACATAATATGTATATGTATACATATTTAACAAACAAATTGTATTTATATGTACATACATACATATATGTATGCATACATGAAAATATATTTATATTTATTTTACAAAAAGTTTCTCGGAAAAAACCGAAAAAAAAATTCGTTCAATAGACTACAACAAAAGTCTATACTACTAGTTTTTAGTACATACATATGTACACTGTACCATTGCTATAACTAAATTAAATTCTGTTTCATACAAATATACATACTTATGACATCCTTATCATAGTGTACTAAAATATTATACAATGTATAATCTATAGGGCGTCCTGTTTCAACCTTTATAAAGATATATCATTGTGTTACCAATTTTTTACCACCTAATTAACAAAAAAAAAATCGAATATTATGAAAATTTGTCAAATTATTAAAAGGACACTAGACTTTTTTATTTCCTTTAATATAGATAACAATCTGAAAATTTTGAGAAACTATGTAGTTTTTGAATCAATTTTATCAATCTCGGGATCCAAACTGAAATGATATACCCTGTATGTGTATGTACATATCATAATAATATTTCAATCTGTATAGTGACACATGGACATACATACACACATACATACATATATAGGTAATAATGAAGAAAATGCCAAAAAAAAAGTAGAAAAATATTAAAAATAAGGACAAAATGGTTATGGTAAATATGTACACATTTTCAAAAATTTGTGATGATATAAAATGAGCAAGGTGGTAATGGTAATATTCAAAGACAACAGACATCATCTAAACTAGATTTTCATATTAAACGAGTGTAGAATATTCGTCCATATAAAAAAATATATTCAACAAAAAAAAAAAGAAGAAAATTGTACCCACATAATCTCGTCCCAAAATTTTATTTCCTATGATGTACACATTACACAAGTGTACATAATGACATGCATGAAGTACACATGTATGTACATATTTATGTACATACATATATGTATGTATTTCACATTTTGTACTTATATATGTATATTTAAAAAATCCAAACAAAGTATATACATATACGTATTAATACATATGTATGCATGTATGCACATCATTTTTACCCTTCCATTAACCATAGCTACTCTGACACTTTAATAGGTTTTAACGTCAGGAAATTAAAGGACTAAATCAATAATTCTTTGTTCATATTCCAAAAACTGGCATATCTAGAATTGGATTAAATCGCGATAATTCAATATTTTTAATGGGGTACTTAAATGAAGTATAAAAAGTAAATGCAAAACACACACATATAAATCAACATGTATGTATATGTACAAAAATATATATTTTGCTGTAAAACGAAATTTTCAAAAAATTTTTGTATTATTCATGTTATATTAAGTTCAATAAAATTTACGTACATATATACATAGTATGTATGTACTTTATATAAAATTTACTTGTAGAATTACAAAATTGATGACGACGACGATGATGATGATTATATATCATCTCAAAATATTTTCGAATTCTAGTCAATTAAGGCAACATAAATATAAGTATATAAAATGGAAAAATTTTGAATATGCATATTTACATTGAACGGAAAATTGAATGAAAAATTATAGAAATTATTTTTATTGGATATAATTATAAGGATGAGATTTGATAAAATGTACGTTATACGTACTCTTGTGTATACATATGTATGTATATTTTTTTTGCGCATTACAGAAAGGGTTGCATTTAATTTATTTCAATAATCAAATAAACAAACATAATATATCATATATGTATTTATAAAACATACATACACATATAATAAGCATACATATATAGTATATACAAACCATACATAATTGATGATTTACCGTAATATACATTATAAATTAATTGGAATTACAAATTTTTTTAATTTATCGTATTTTATTTTAATAGCACACAGTAAAGATGCAATATTATAAAAAATAAAATACATACATTATAAAATCACAAAATTTTACAAAAATTTCAAAAAAAAAATCGTTTTTTGTAAAATACTTGAAAAATTTGTAATTTCTTGGCTTGCCTATAAATTTTGTAGGTTTCATCCTAAAAAGCATATTAGGATTGGTGAATACATATTTCGTATTGTTAACATGAATTATTAAAAAAATCTAATCCTCTCCTAATAAACTATTACAAATAAACTAGGTATTTATATATGTACTATTGAAATTTGTTAATGTAAAATTTGCTCGTATCAATTCATATATAAATTTCATTTCATATTAAAATTCATATATCAATTCATATAAATTATAAAATTTAATAAAAGAAAAAGGTAAATAAAACAATAAAAAAAACTAATAAGGCAACACTGTTAATTTTGGTTTAAATTTAAATTCTAGGAATTAGTTCATAGATATCGCATACTTTAAAATTAAAAAAATTTTTATTTATGAACTCTGTTATGTAAAAAATGTACACATGCATTTACACATACGTACATATGTACATATGTATGTATATTTTAAAAAAAATATATTTTTCTCTTCTTGTTTATTATTTTATTTTTATTTATTCAATGACAATATAGGCAAATTCAACTGTGTATAAATCACAAAATTTTAATTTGAAAGGATTTGAAATTCACCTATGGAATACATGCATTTATGACGTGCGTATGTGTAAATCATTATGGTATGGAAATCATTTGAAATCTATGTATTTACACATACGTTACGTATATGTATATAAATGTGTATATATGTATGTATATTAATTTCTATGTAATATGAAATTCAATTATACATAGTTTAGATTTTCGAATCAAAGTGTAATCAAATAAAATGAAATTCAATTTTAATCTTTTCTGTAAATTTATGCAAGGAAAGTAAAATAATGTGAACGCAATTGCATGAAATATATTAAATACACATATGTACGAGTATGTATGTTATAAGCATCAAAGGGATTTTATATACTCGTATATATGTACATACACATTTTAATGTTAAATTTTATGTGCATTATGCAAAATGTTTCTGACATATATTTATCTCATGCATACATATACGATACATACATATGTGAAATATATATTAAAACACGTACATATAACGAACGTACGTAAAATACCATGAGAAATGTATTTATTTTGTTTTTTTTTTTGTATTAACAAATATAATTCTAATCAAAAAATAAATTTTATTGCTCACGCATTTCTATATTATTTAAAATATGTAATTACTTTTAACTAAATAAAAAACAAAAATTACATGTAATTTGCCGCATTATTGTGGCATTCATTACAATTCATTTGATATTATTTGCATTCAAGAAAGAAAAATTCAAAAATACAAAATTAAAAAAAAAAATCATTTAATTGCATATTTTGTTTGAAATTCACTATATTAATGTAGCAAAGTAAATTATGTATATATGTATTTGAGTAAAAAAAAAAAAAAAACAAAATTTTCAAATAACACGTACATATATCATATTTGAAAATCTTTTTCATTCTACATGTGTAAATATGTACGTATACAGTAAATGAAAATACTACAAAATTTGTCAACAACAATATAAATGATCTATAAAACCAGAATTAATGTAATAACTAATATGTTTTGGTTTTGTTAATATTTAATCCCCACATATATGTGTACATTAAAAATGAATTAAATAAAAATATAAAATGTACATACATATGTACGTATACTCTTATATTGTATATACATATATACTTGTATTTTCATCATTTATTCATTTATAAATACAAACATTCTATTTTGTATATCTAAAAGAAAAATAAAAAGAAGAAGAAACAAATTAAAGGGAAATAGATGTCATCATTTGGTAGTTTTTGATTGAAAACCGCCGGAAAAACATAAATTTCATTGTGATATTATAGTTACTTATTATTCAAGAAACGAAAATCAGCAATATGTGTATATAATATATACGCCCTTATAAGAATATCATTTATTTGATATTCTGGAAAATAAGTACGTCCCCTCATAATATATAATACTTACAGGATGATTAAAAATATTGAATTGAACAAAGATGAGGATACATTATTTTTTATATTATTATACATACATTATTTTCTTTTTTTAACGGCAACATTTTATACACATACAAAAATACGTTTCCTTTTCAATTTTTAAATATAATTTGAAGTTTGAATTTTAATTTTTGTTTTCTGTTTTTTAAACTTTTTTATTTATTTATTATTATTTTTTTTTCATTAGAAAATGTGATTTTTTATTTTAAAAAAATTTTCAAAAATTTATTTTGTTAAAATAAATTTAGAAAATAAAATTTCAAAATTCAGTTTTATTTAAAAAGTTTCAAATATAGTTAACATGTTATAAACTTTTTAGTAACCCTGTAAAACTTACATACATACATGTATATACTGTTACTAAGAAATTTCTAAGATGAAAAATGTTATGTTTTAGAGGTACATTATTTTAATTTTATACTATTAGTATCATCAAAACATTCTAAAATATAAAAATAATTTCGTTAATATTGAATTCCCTTTGATTTCATTTTGATTTTATTATAAATATTATACATACATTTACTTACTTGTACACGAACTAACATTTCTAATACATCAATATATATAAATTACACATACATTATTATGAAAACAAAAAAACAAACATACAAATTTAATTTGAACCAGTTTTCTAGTTACGAAAACTAAATAAAACTATAGAAGTAAATCAAAGAGTAAAAGTACTGTATCACTGACCAACCCCTTAGAAAGAAAAGAAAAAAAAAAGCGCACACATTATATGTGTATATGTGTTTGTGTGTACAAATGTAGCTTGTATTTAATATAAAGTTTCATTTGAATCGTTTTCTTTTTTTCAATTTAGTGGCGTCTATAATACTAGAGAGGGTACAGTATAAGTATACATAATACAACGGATATATCATATACATATATATGCATATAGACTCTGTAGGAATATCCTTAAACAAAATGAAGTACCAAATAATCAAACATGAAAAATTAAATAAAGTTAAAAATAAAAAAAATAAAAAAAATGAAAAAAACAGCAGTTGAAAAGATGAGATTGAATAAAAACGAAAACAGTTTTTATGAATGTCACATACTTGTTCAGATTTGATAATTCGCTTATCTCCCCTCATATGTCGATTACAGACAGGATCAAGACATTTATTTGACCCTTCAAAAAAAAAAAAAAAAAAAAAGAATGAAAAATAAATTGAAATTCATATAAAAAATTGAAAAAAAAAAAATTGCACTGTATGTACTTATATATAGTATAACTGATGTTTCTTATTAGTGTTACTACACGATTGCATTTATGTACATATGTATGTATGTACATACTTTTCAAATTCTTGTTTTTGTGCTATTTTCTAGAATATTTTATACATGCATAAAATGCTTAAAAAATTATTATTGATAGCTATACATGCGTACATATGTATGTATACATATGTACGTACATACATATGTATATAAAAAAAAAATCTGAATTGCACAAAACATTTTTCTTCAAACCCAAACGAACATTATTATTAAGGGTGAATACTTTTTCCGCATCTTTCACTTATTTTTAGCCAAAATATTAGATCAAATTGGTAATGTATGATGTTCATATATGTACTATATGTACCTACATAAATACATGTAGGTACATATCCTTACATGTAATCATCATATATACATGTGTATTTTTGATGTTTCATGTACAAAATGATTCAGCTATTTTTATCCATCAAATGAAAAATTAAATTCGGATTATATGAGATATCACTGAGAAACGGATAGACACCATTAGTGATTGATAAACGATATTATAAAGGATACCTACCATCAGTACCATTTGCACTATACTTTTCTGTTATAGATTATAGGTGATATCATATTATACTATATAATACCTTAACATTACATATGTATAAGCATGTATAAACACAAGATATATATACATACATATAAACACCTATATACCTATATGTATACATATGTATGTCACAAAATAATATACATATGTATGTATCTATAGGTATATGTACATAATATATATGTACAGAATAAAAATTTGAAACATCATAAACAAATTCAGTTACATTTACTAGAGTGAATAAAAATGTTTTTAAAAATATTTTTATTTGTAGCTTAGTAACTCTTCTTCTTATCGGTAAAATTGAAAAATTGTACAAGAACTTGAGTACAAATCAATCGTAAATGGACTTGAATATCCTGAAAATTTTACTATGTACATGATATAACTGTTATCCTTTATAGATGTGTTTTATGTATATACGGATGTACATACGTATATTTGAACGTATGCATATGAGAAAATAAAAAAAATTCATCTAAAAACGATGAATGATGAGTATAAGAGCTTACGCATATAAACTCATCAGAGGATATATTGTATTTCTGATTCTTCTAAACCATTTACCCTTCATCATTTATCGTTAAAAATAAATGATTAATCAAAAGATGATTTTCAATTTTAAATGAAATCAGGTCAACATTTCTACATTGAAAAAAATAAAAATAAATAAAAAAAAAACATTTCGAAAACATCTATCCATAAAATAGGTATAATTTTTTTTTTTTTTTCAAATTAAGTTTTAAAAGTTTAAATTGTTCTTCTGGAATAATTTTCTAAACAACAATTACATATATGTAAAATAATAAATTAATAAATTGAAAGTACTCAATATAAAAAAAAAAACATTTTATTTCTAATTTTCAATTCAATCATCAATGCATATACTATACATACATATGTATAATTAATTATACATGCATATATGAACGTATACATAATATACGTACATATGTATGTATATGCAATATTAAATATAATTGGTATTGATTTTTATTTTAATTTTAACTATTTTTTTATTTATACACAAACCGCATACAATATAAATTTTAAAAGAAAGATTCATTTTATTCGAATTTATTTATTTCTTTCAAAATAAAATATAAATGAATTAATTTAAACTGCTTAACACATTTTTATACATTATTTTTTAATTTTTTACTTAATGCTATATGTGTGTATTGAAAAATAGCAAATTTTTTTGATTTTGAGTAATTATCTTGTGTTCTTTATATTTTGCTAAAAAAATTTAATAAATTAACACATTTGATGCATTTAAATATGTATGTAGATGTGTAAGAGTCTAAAATAATATCGTATTTACTTTTTGTTTAGTTCTTTAAAAAAACATCATATTCTTGATATATTTTGTATTTTTTTTCAAAATTGATTAAAATGTTTTATATACGTAAGTGTAGATATGTACATATGTATTTGGTTTATAAATTTAGTTTTGAGTATATGTATGTACATCCATACATAATTCTTGCATCATTTTATTATCGTTTTAATTCATCATTTATTGTTACTTTTCTATATTTATACTATTATCATTTTAAAAAAAAAAAATGAAAATATTAATCAAAGAAATAACATTTAACATTCCCGATGTATTTACATGCATGCATTTGTGTACTTGAATGCATATATATCAGAATATCTATGTATATTTTGTTCTTACGTATACATATATGTACATAATTAAGTAATGTGTTATACAGATGCAATAATTATATGACATCATATATACATATGTATTTATGTACATATATGAACTTTTGCAAATTTGTTTAAATAGATTCATAAATGGATTATGAAGAACACAAAAAGGTTTTATATAAGCTTAGCCCCAGAAAAATCGATTTAAAAGCTTAATTGACCTCTGACTTTATCTATAACAACTATACTGACATACTTTTACTTGCTTTTACCTTTAAATTTAACTATGTAATCATATGGAAGTATAAAATTTTGTAAAATATGTAAATTTATATACATACATACATAATATTGTACATTTCTACATGTGTACAAGCATACACACATACATATGTACCTATATTATTAAAACAAGAACATATTCATACATATATTTATGTGTAATACGTATGTATATTCGTTTAATGCAAATTTAAATTCATAGGTACATGTAGGGTGATTTTGTATTATCCACACAACAGCCAATTGATGATAAATCCTGATTAGATAAGTAAAATATAGTAGATAGAGCCTAAACTTAAATTTACCGCAAAAAGGATCGGATCAAGATCATTCAAAACATGTACTTATGCTGTATAAATAACTTTAAATGATATCTCTAATGTTAGGGGTTGATTGTTAAGGGAGAGGATCTAAACGATTTTTTACTAGAAACAGTCTGATTTTTCGAAAATGTTGACTTTGTGACACCCTTTTATACATTCATATACATATGAATGTAAATACATTATTCTTACAAATATAAATAAACACATGTTTATGTACTATATACATTTGTGTATAATACCTATATATGTATATACATATATGTAGGTATGTCAATTCTTTTGCACACTATGCAGATACAGATATATAACATTTATTTTAAAGTGGTAAAATTAACACTTTAAAATACAATAATATAGAATTTTAACGGTTCTGTATGTTAAGTTACATAAATAATGCACAAAAAAAAAAAAAAAAATAATCTATGTATGCACATCTTTGTGAAATTATATATGTACATATCTAGATAGTATCAAACGTGTACATACATATATTATAAGCGACAATTCCTGAAAATTTGTACCTCCACAGTTTACGGCATTCGAATATGATAATTCTATTCATTGTTGTTAACGTAAATAGCATGACTTTTTGTAAAACTAAATTACATATGTGTATGTGAAAATCTGTTAGTTTTTGTTTTTTTCATGTATAAAACATACACACATACATAGATATTACATAATATGCATTATGAAAAAAAAAATTCGAGAATATACATACAGATATGAATGCATATACCAAAATCGCTTTCTAGGTTGTTTTTGCCGCTTGTTCTACGTACACTAAAATAGGATGTAATGTAACACCCGGGCAAGATTATAAAATTTGTTACCACATTAAGGTGCAAATTGATTACAAAAGGTATGAGAATATTGGCGGAAAGTTGAACATAAAAGTTAAAGTATAATGCATCACCTTTATAGTGTTATATAGATATGTACGTACATTTAATTTACGTTTATATAAGGGGTGTCCTAAAATATAATTTGCACTATGCATAGAGGGGTTCTATAGTAAAAATTCTCATTAACTTTGATTATTTTCATTTAATTTTAATTAAATTTGAAAAGGATTAAACCCTAATTTTAATTTTTAAAATTGAACTATGTATAATTTCTAATTCATGATATTTCGATAAGGATAGATTTCAAGGGAAGAAAGCATATGCTAGTTTTCTTCTAAAACAGACTAAACTTTAGGAAAAATGCATTTCGTAATATTTATCCTAAGACACACTGCATATGTCACCATGTAGGCTTATTTATAAGCATGCCTTATGCGTTTGCATATTTATAATATGTACGTACCTATATGTACATACCTATTCATGTTATTTTCTGTTTATGTTGCTTGCTTATAGTACTATAGGTACTACTTTTAGTTCACTGGGATATATTGACAATCATGTCGGTTCCTAGGTTTGTATGGTTTCTCATCCATATACGCTACATACGTGAAACAAGCCTTTTATTGATTTTCAATGGAATTGTGCGGTTTGTGGTGATCGTTTGCATAGTTGTTGGCTAATTGCTTTTGAATGGTGTGACCTAAACTTTTTGCATGTTTTTTTTTTTTTTTTTAATTTTTATTTTATCTCTTATATCTTCCTTTATACATGCTTGTTTTTAATTTTTGTTGTTGTTGTTGTTTCATTTGTTTTGTTTTTATGTTGTACATATTTTCTTCTTTTTACTTTTTATTCTTTCATTCGTTTTTCTTTTTAGTAGATATTTTATTTTTGTTATTAATTTTTTTATCCATAGTATTCATCCTGAAGTACTAAAAAAAATGCAAAATTCAGTAAATAAAATGCAAATTGATACTAACGAATCAATTTGCAATTTTATATTTATGTATACGTATTGAAATAAACGTAGGTAGGTATGCATATAAACTTTGTTTTTTTTTTTTTGTTGGCCTTTACAAGTACGCAATATTTGTGGTAATATATGAAATAATATAAGTTTACAAAATGTAACAGTAATTTATTTTGCAGTGTTTTGACATCATATATCACGTATGTATTATACATACATACATGTAATTATGTTTTTTAATTATCAACCAGACGAAAAACAAGTTATAATTCTAAACATACCTACATAATTATTACAAAAAAAAATTATTTAAAAATAAAAGTAAAAATTTTAATTAATTTAGTAAAATTATTGCTTTTAAAGCAATTGTACACAAATACGCATAACTGGTAACCAATACAACTGGTAACCATTAATATTATTTCTTTACAATATTTTCATTAAAATTTGTAATTTGCAAATAAAATACAAATGATGCCAAGTATCTACCTATGTATATTTTTTCTCATTAATTTCAAAATTATTTTTTTAAAAAAATTATAAGTTTTCAATTCTATTTTATTTTTCTCTTTTTAATTACAAAATTTTTTATGTAATTTTAATAAATTTTTTTTTCTCCCCTTTACTAAAAATGAATTTACTATTTATTCCAAATTTAAAAGCATCGTAATTTAATCATATAAAAAAGTAATAACTCTTCATTTGTTTACGTAGATCTTTTCAAATTAAATCGAAATTAATTTAATGATATTCTCTCAATTTAAACTATTTAAAATAAATTACATATAACCTACATCATACAAACATTTAAATTATAAATTGAGTTGAAATTTTTCATTTCAACTTGAAATAATTTCTTTTCTTCCCATTAAAAAAAAAAAAAAAAAAAGAAGGAAAATAGCATATAACATAAAATACAATTTCGATATAATAAATTTTGAGGTGGCAATCTAAATGTAACCTTACATTATTTCACATAATTACCGCAGACAGATGGTAATCTATTATAATGTAAAGTAGATAACTTTCCTTTTATCATTTTCTTCTCTTCTATATAATATGTGTTATTTGATTTTTGATTTCACAATTTTTACCATCTATTATACATACCATACATACATACATATATATATATGCTTTGTGTATGTATAATTCGCATAAAATGTGTGTGTGTGAGTGTTAAATCTTAAATAAAAATATATAGGTATGTACATATGTAATGTACATGTGTTCATGTGTATATGCTGTACAATAGTGCTTCTTTAAAATTATACTCTTTTTCTTTGATAAATTTGATAATATATTACATAACTATTCATACACAGGGTGTTTCATGCGAAAGTGTGTAAAACATAAAAATAAACTAATTCTAATTTTTCCCATTGAATGTTATCATAACTTTTAAATGAGACCATAATATTGTGTTATTTTCGAAAATAAATTAAATGTAACAAAATATATATTATTTTCTATATAACGAATTCATATCCCTATCCTGGAATAGTCTATATTTAAATATATATATATGAATAATTACGCACATACATACATTTTTATGTGCATATTTAATGTAACGAATTTACCACATCATACTGACAGTACTTATTACGATATGTTTCATTTAAACATCTCCTGTACTCATTGGCATGTTCAGTTTTCTTTTCTGAAGTCCTTATACAAATAATATATGTTTTATATTAACATACACAAAGACGATATTATATGCCATCCGTTACATATACATACGAGTTAAAATACATATGTATATACGTACATTCATAAATAAGTACGTTTGTATATGTTTATCTGGTAAAAAAGAATAATTCGAATATATACATATATATATGTATATGTATATTAAATGTATACACTTATAGTATGTATAATAACTGTAGAAATACTCTTACATATATGTATGTACATATACATTTATAAATTTTATTTGTTTGATGTAGTAGTGAAATTAAGGTACTGTATAAATACTGTGATGTGAAGATTATATCCAAATTGAGATAAATAGACAGAATGAATGCCTAATGATCTTCACTATGACTATTTATCTTAGGAAAAAAAAAACCTTTATTTTTATTTTTATTTTTACTTATTTATTATTATTTTTGTTTTAGTCAGTACTTTTACTCCATGTATGGGGCAGTCGAATAACTTGAAATAGTCAATAAATCAAAATAAAAATAAAAAAGTAAAAAATATACAAGTATCTTTCAATGGTGGTACCTGATGTCATGGTTAGAATAAAACCAAACAAATAAATTCATTTTCTTATATTATTACATAAAAATACACCCATATACATCTATGAAATTTTTGTAGATTATATTCTTTTTACATGCGTATGTAGATATTTCAAATGAAACGAAAAAAAAAAAAAAGAAAATTGGAAAAAATATTATATAAATATAAATAACAGACTATATCAATTTGGAAAAGCTATCGTTAATAATGCAAACGTATTATTCATAGTGTTACAATAGAGTATACATTTTGCGAATTTTTTTTTCATACGAATACCTTAATATACAAAGAAAATGAATTATTATTATGTATTTATACATATGTACATACATATTTTGTAAAAGAAATTCGTGTATAAATGATATACATATAGGGTAATTAGTCCACTAGTCTGGTTAGTATACCAAACACAACCGTTTTTTGGTTTTTTAAAAAAAAAAAAAAAAAAAAAAAAGGTATTAAATATCTACAATTTTTGTTAAATTATTGATTAAGTTCAAATTTCTACTATTGTATACACATTTTTGTAATGAAGATACGAAATGTGTTTTACTTTATTAATAAATTTTTTTTTTATTTTCGAGTTGTAGTAGTTTTAAACTTTTAAACCTAAAATGTTAGGCTTTTTGTTTTTTTTTTTTCATACTTTTTTTTTTATAAAGTTAACTTTGTAAATAAATTAAGTTTGTCGCGAACTGGTACATTTGCCTTAAATACATTGCATACATTATAATCTGAATATTTATATATAAGAATGTAAGCATGTATGTACTAATATCTAACGATGTCTGGTAAAAGTTTCAAATTACTTTAGAAATAATATTTATGTATATGTATGTAAAGAAAGACAAACTTTTTGTACTCATTTATTTCTAAAGAACATCTCAGGACTTAAACCCAAATATAATAACATACATATATGTATGTATTAATATATATACATACATATGTATGGTATAAAACATTTTTACATTATTTATATACAAGATTTTAGTAACTATAGTACATTTAATATAAAACAAAATTAATTCTACTTTGAAATTGATGTGAATATTTTTTCATTGTCATTATAAACATTGGTTTATACTTACCTTATACAAATAAGATACAAAGTAATAATAAGAAGAAAAATATATAAAAATAAAATACATACTATTTACTCAAGTATAAATATAAAATGTACGTAATAATATATTTATCTATAATCACAGATTAAAAATCATAAATTTTCATCTATATATGAATTCAATGTAATTTTTTTTTATTTTAAGTAATATTTTTTTTCATAAGCAGATTTTCAGGTTTAAACTATACTCTGTATATTAATTATGTGCAGTTAAAGTATTAGTGGAATATGTTTTTTTTTCTTCTTTCATAATTTCTTATTAGCGTATTTCATGAGCAGTGTATTACCACAATCTTCAAAATTTTCATGCAATATTAGATGGATATTTTTTTTTATATCAATATACAATGGAGTAAAATAGAACTATACTTAACTGCATGCAATTAGCGGACAGAGTATAAATTTTTATTGTTAAAGGTTACAAAGCGTAAAAAAAAAACCAGAAACCCCGAATACCTAAATATTTTATGTCATATCATATTGTTTATTCTTTCATGTGTATCTAAAACATAAAACATCATCTTTGGCTGGTATCCATTATGCCATACATGTATCGAACATACATATAAGATATACATATTTTGTCAAAACTATTTTATCAAATATATGCATTATGTGATGAATTTCCATCGATTCATAGTTGTTATCTAATTAGAAATTTAAAAAAATTAATAAATAAATAAACAAGAAATTTATTAGCCTTAGGTTTTTCATGAATTTTAAGAAAATTTTTTCTTTTAAAAATAGGATATTTTCATATTCAAATCATTTAAGTTGAAAATTGGTCAGAATGTTTATATACCAATTTTCTAATTTATGATGAAAAATGTACGCAAAACATCAACCATTCCAAGATAATGAGCTCCGATTTGTATGTAAATTATTTTGTTTAAAAGATATTGATGAGATCTAATTTTTTTTTTTGTTTTATAATATAGTATATATGTATATAACGAACATTAATTTTTCCATGTAAACACTTTGCTGGGTAACTGAAATGAAAAGCATAATTTTTATTTAAAAAAATAGCATTTCTTAAAGAAATTTGACCGTTTATATATAACTTTGGCATTATTTACTTGGATTCATGAAACTTGTTTTTGTACGATAAATTCGTCTAATAGACTAATAGGTAAAGCCTTAACTAGAGTTTGCATAAAAAATGGGCCAAATATACGAGGTCATTCAAAAGATGTTATCTAGAAGATACTTAGAGGTAGTCATAATAGAATGGGTAAATAATTATTTAGAGAAATTTATTTACCCATTCATGAATTTAGTTTTCAAATTATATACTGAGAAACTGAGATTATTATTACCAGTAAATTATACGTTTAAGAGCTTTGACTTTGAAGTTCTGATGGAAAATACAAACATCCATAAGTAAAGGTTTAGAACATTTTATAGTGTTTATTGAAACAAATATTTATTTTCGCTCCTTCCTATAAACTTTATAATAATATTAATATTCATTCCTTTTGATCCTTTTTGAATACTGGAAAATTATAAATTCATTATTCATGCCATCTAGCAATAACTTTTAGTAATTTCTTATAATTTTTCTTGTATAAGAGATGAATAACATTTTTATAGGAAGAAAATAGAAATACAAATAACATTTTCATGAAAATATGATTTTTTTATTGGATGAGTTCGAAAAAAAAAACGACTCTGTTTTATTTTTAATTTTAGGCAACATTTTTTATGTTGATAAGAGATGGCAGGGTAACATTGATTTTTGTTAAATGTCATGTTGACTGTGAAAACAATCGATTAAATTTGTTAATATTTCAATTTTTCTGAACTCATCAAATGCTTTAAGCATTCACACATAAATATGTATGTGTGTACAATATTTCGTGTATATATAGTTTTATTTTATACTTTGTATAGTTATTTTTTTTATTAATTTTATTTTATTATTTTTTTTATTATAATTTTTTGATTTTTATAATATCTTTATTCTTTAACTATATAATTAAAAAATTTAAATAGATACATATTTGTTTTTCCTTGAACACAATAAATTGTTTAATATGCAATGATTTATTTAAAAATCTTTAAATAGTTAAAAAATATTTAAAACTAAAAGTAACAAAAAAAAAATTAATTGTTTTTCTTATACAACATAGAAATTTTAAAAATATTTTTTAAAAAAAGTACAAATTGATAAATTAATGAACATTTTTTATTTATGTTTAGTTTATAAGTCTATAAAAGAATGTTTTAAAATTTACTAAAAAAAACAAATGTTCAATTTAAAATTTATATTTTTAAATTTAATAAATATTATAGAAATAATAGCTACAAATTATTAAATTTAATTGTTAAGTTGAAATAATTAAAGTTATACTCTGTCAATTAAGTATATATGCAGTTGAGACCTTTTAGGAACTATATAAAGCTATACCTAACATTTTACATCATTGTCTCATTTTTTATAAAAATTTTAGGGATTGTGGTTGATGAACCACGCTAATTAGAAATAATAAGAGAAAAACAAAAGACATAATATGTAATTTCCATAAGACCTTAAGTGCATATAATTAATGGACAGAGTATTATTATGTTTATTTTTATATTATATTTTTGTACATCACAACGTATGTTATGTATTAATTATAGAGATGGAAAGCGTACACCGCATGTATGTATGTATGTACATATGTATGTAAATCGTACAATATTGTATTTTTAAAACATGAACATATGTACATATAAAAATTATATTTAAATACCTTTGTATCTTTCATTACCTTGTGTGTATAAAAGTATGTATACATATTCCTTATCATAAAAATATATCTGTTTAAATAAACAAATTTTTATGAGGAAATCGTACTCATGTTTTTTTAAAAATTTTTTTTTTTCTTGTTAGTTTGATTTTTTTTTTCTTTTTCATATATTAGCATTATTACATTATGATTTGATAAAAGTATGTAAATGTGTATATCAGGTATGCATATATGAATGTAATATAAATATATATAAATAATCATGTATGCATATTGTGCAACCGGATAAAATTATGTTAGTTGATAAACCAGCCATTCTTTATTTTATATTACAAACAAAAAAACAAAAAGCAAAATATTCACTTTGAATTTTTCACTTTAATAATATTGGAAAAGTATAGCCAAACATTTAAGTCTGTGCTTTAAATTAAAATTTTTCTTTAAAATAAAAATTATTGTTAGTGACTTTGTTTTTTTTTTTTTTTTTTTTTTTAAATATTTTTGTAATTTTAAGTTTCTTATATAAAAAAGTGTAAATTTAGTAAATGGTATTTAGTAAATAAATATATTTTGTATTAATAAATAAATAAACAATTTAATAACATGTTGTGTTATAATTTTAATGAATTAAAATAAATATATACATTTGAAAATTTTGATTTATTTCGATTGTGTATGGTAAACATTTGCATTATTATTTTATTATTTTAGCTGATATATGTACATTGGGTACATATGTATTTGTGTACCCATATATGATTATTACAACTTCATTTTTATTCTAATAATAACAATATTGTACCAAAATCAAAATAAAGGGTGTTTCACGAATTGATTTTAGCCCCATGATAAGTCATATCATCGAACAAAATTAATTTCTTGTAGGAAAAAGGGTCAATCTTTTTTCATCTCTTCATTCTATTACGGTAATTTGAACAATTTCTTGGATATCGAGTGATATTCTTCAACATTATCCGTTACAAATGTTGCATACGATGAGAAATAGTAATGACTTTAGTGTCGAATTAAAATTAACAAAAGAAAGAAAACAAAATTTTATTTTCATGGTAAATTACCTGTGTGTTTCGAAAATTGCTCCATTTTTTCAAATTTTTTTCATTGCTTCAAACGATCGCAAATTTTTGATTTTTTTCTATCGATTTTCAAAACAATTTTTTTATTCAAATTTCTAAGGTCAATATAACTGTTGCCAATAAAGTAAATCTTCAATTACTTTTAATTCAGTAAAGTTATTACAATCTCCTATCATACTCAACAATTAAATGATTTTTTGTTTATTACTTGGCATGATCTAGATCCTTGGATAATCAATTCATGAAACACCCCATATACATATGTGAGTTGTACATGTACATTTCAATTCGTTTAGTATCTAATATTTATGTAGGTTAATTTTATTAACTAATTTTCAAAATTTTTCTGCTTTCTAATACCTACATTAAACATGTACATACTATATGTACATATGTATGCATGTACGTATTTTCAGCTTTTTAAGTAATTATTTTATTTATTTTTGCTCATTAAAATTATTTGCTCTTAATTTATGGTAAGTTACCTTAAATTTCTGGTTTTAAATTATTTTATCATATTGCTTAAAAAAAAAAAAAATTTTTTTTTTTAAATTGGAAAATGATCATCTAAAATAATCCTTATACACTCGAAAATTTGTGATTTTTCATCTTTTTTTCTGGTAATTTTTGTTTCTTCTTTCTTTATTTTTTTTTAAAGTGATATAAGATTTATTATTATTTTTTTTTTTCTTCAATAATGAAAATTTGATGCGAACATCTTAAGACTTAAACACCTTCTTAAAATAAGCTTTTAACTGAAATTTACAGTGAAATGATAATGTATATATACATTAATATATGCATATATGTGCATAGTGTAAATTATTTGATATGGTCTGGCACACATATTAGGCACATATAGTGTGTACATATATCTTCTTTTTTTTTGAAATATGTAATAAAATGAAATGTACAAAATTCTTCTTTGGTAATTTTGAAAATGTTTTCTTCTTACATATCGTACAAGATAAAGATCTCACGACACTCATTTTACCACAAGTAGATTATTGACACCGCTAACGTGTATACACTTTGTAAAGAATAAGAATAATACATCTATTATATGTATAAACTAATGTACATATTTTTGACTATATACACACATATAAATGCATTTAAAAAAAAAAAAAAAGAAAAAAAACATGTATTACATCGAATACACATAAGAGCATTTTAAGAAAAGCAAAAGAACCGCAATACAAAATTATATATACAAATACATACATCTTTATGTCTAAAAAACAATAGCAGAATGTTATTACCTGTTTATTTAGGAATTAAAAAGCATACATAAATATACTACACATCATCATGGACCAAATATATCCTTACATAGAAAATCATAATACATAGATATGTACATATATCTAACCTCAAGAACTATACATACATACATACTTATCATTTTGTATATAAATTTTTATATAACAATCAAATCAACATAATTCTTTCTCATAGAATTGACATAATAAATTCAAGCCTACATACATCTATATATGTAACGTACATATGTACATAGTATAGAAAATAACAAATAAAACGTAACCTCTGAATAAGTAAGTGAATTCAAAATATATCTTTTAACTATGTACATATGTATGTATATTATGTTGCATATACAACTACTTATCTATGTATATGTAGAAGAATTTTGATGACTATGACAACAACAATAATGATGATGATGATGATAATGAAAGCACTAATAAAGATTTCATTTTCATTGGAATATTAACGACAGTATATAAATATACATACATATATGTATATGGATTTATATAAATATAAATATACTCGAATTATTAAAATTATATATTATTTTAATTTCAACCAAAACAGAGATATATATAATAAATACACATTTTTTTTTTTACTGCTTTATTTTATATACCAAATACTATTGTTTATTATTCTTATATTTAAAAAAAAAAAAAAAAATGAATAATGTTGAACATTAATTATAAAAAGAAAAAAAAACCCTTTTACAATTGTGAGATATTTTTGTTTATTTTTTCATTGTTTTAAGTTTAAAATTAAATCCTTTTTTGAATATGAATAGAAAAAACAATTTTTTTTAACGCATATAAAATATATACATGCAAATACTATGTATATAATTTTTTGTTTAAGAAATTTAAAGGAATGTAAACTGTTTTTCCGGCAATTAAAATTTCAAAAAAAAAAACAAACAACATCTCATTAATATACATTCACTCTTAAAAGTAAAATTAAAACAATTATATAATATTAACTTTAAAATGAAATCATCATTTTTGGAATTCAAAATTTTAACATTTTATTTATTTAAAAAAAAAAAAAAAAAAAGAAACAAAAAAAAACATAAAATTTAAATAAAAGAAAGAAACGAAGTAAAGAGTTATATTCCAATGAACAAAAAATAGTAAAATTGAAACATATACTATTATAAAAAAAGGATATTAGAAGAGAATTAAGAAAGAAGAACAAAAAACAAAAACAAAAAAAAAAACTTATTCAAAAATGAAGGGTTCAAAAATCAGACCAGAATGTTTAATTGTAATAAAGAAATCAACCACTTTAATTTACTATGCGTAACAGACAATAGAAAAATCCTTGAAAATTTAAACTCTTTTTTTTTTTTGGTTTTATTATTATTTTTTTTTTTTTTTTATCCTACAATATTATATACAATGACAATAATAAAGAGCATAATAATCTGATGGTCTTTATATTATAATTGACAAAAACGCTTAAAAGAATATCATGTTATTAGTATACTATAACATTATTTTTAGTTTTTTTTTGTTCTTCTTCTGTATCTTTTATTTTTTTTTTTTAATTCTTTTTAAATAATTATATATACGTAAATATACGTATGTATACATAATAAAAAAAAATTATACATTTTTAGTATATATAAACATTTTGTTATGTATTTTGTGTATCATTAACATTTCCTTTGTATATCCATAAGCTTTTTAAACAATAGAATTAAATTTTCTCTGCAATTTTACGCATACATATACATATACATAGATACAATACAAACGTTTTATTGATAATTTTATAAAATCAAAAGACAAAATTAAATTTTAATATATACGTAAATATAAATTTATATAAACGTATTTTGTATACATACATACATATAGTTTAAATACTTACTAATACATGTATATATCTATATCCTTCAGTATATGCGTTATGCGTGTGTTTGTTTAAACGTATTAACTTGTAATAAAAACAAAATATAATATACCCATGAGAGAGTACAAAAATTTCACGATATTTATGATTCACTTGTTTGACTTATTCAAAGCTGTCCATTATTTCTATAAGTAAATTAGAAAATAGAAATAGTAGAAAACAAAATACATACATATGTACACAAATTATAATTAAATAAATAAATGAATAAAAAAAAAAAAAAACCAACAACAAATACAAATAAAATAATGAAAATTTTCATGTGATTTCTTTTTAATTGTTGTAAATTTCTATTCGTCTATATTTTACAAATACATTTACATATAAAAATTATAAAAATAAAATAAAATATTATGTTCTATTGACTATAAAAGAAAAATAAAATTTAATATTATTATCTACAATTCATACTATATTTTTACTAATAGATATGTATTCATATTTTTATGTACTACGTACGTACAACTGGGTGTAATTCATTAAATTTTCGATATTACATTGAATTATTCAGGGCTATTTTGATTGTAGTTAGGACATTTCGCTAACTTGAAATTCTACTAAATTTCATACAAAATTTTGAAAGTTTATAAATTTTATAGAAAAATTAACAAAATATTAAGTTCGCGAAATTTGCTAATCATGAACAGAATAATCCTGATATTGATCCATGGCGTATATAGTATTATTTTATGTTTTAGATTATTATAGATTATGATGATGAAAATTTTTTTGAAATTTCTCAGAAACTTTTCACATCAAAATACGAAAAAAAAGGAAAATCAAAACGATTTTAATATAACCACGAAAATGTTTTCAATTTATGAAATTTATTGTTTCAATATAATGATTTTATGTGAAATATATACTTGTACATTATTATGGTTGCAGTTGCACATATATGTACATATATGTATGCATGTGAATTATTCGTGTGTACGTATACATATGTATGTAGTTGTATTGTAACATAAATTTCATATGTAAATACATACATAAAAAAAATGAAATAAAATTTTAGATTGTTTCATAGATTTTTTATACATTAAGATTTTATTTCACATCCACATAAAAAATAGATTTATTTAAAAAAAAACAAAAAGTTTTATTACGAAATATTAAATTATTAATGCATACGTATATCTGTTTAAATACATATACATACATATATACGTATCTATACATGTATGCGCTGTAGTATATGTATTTGTATTGTATTTATACATATTATATATACAATCACCACATTCACATACGTTATTTATCTGTTAATATGTTGTATTTATAAGAATATGTGTATATTTAGTCAAAAATTTTTTCCCTCTTAAAAATCCTTGCGTATATTTGACATGAGTACATGTATGTATGTATATGTGTGTAATCAGTATTTAAATATATTCATTTTTTCTTTCCTGTACTTTATGTTTTTTGTATTACTTTTTCTTTTTACTATTTTCATTCCCAACTGTATGAATATATAAAATAAATCAAATGAAGATAATATTCTAATGTTTATTGTGTTTAATATTTAAAATTTATATCAATATATTATAATGTTGTAACGATGAAAAAAAAAAAAAAAAACAAATACGCCAAAAAATGGAAAAGTGCTGAAGATGTACAAAATGTATACATACATATATATGTATAGTACAAGAAAATAATACCACATATATATGTACATACAACCCGTATGTATGGAGATAAAAGTGTAATACATAGAGTACATTACATGATTTTGTAGAAAATCATAAGCAAAATATCTTTGTGAAAATTTGTGCATCGGAAATATACATATGTATGTATGTACATCCGTTACGTATGTTAAATTCATTTGTATATGTTACAAAACGGTCATATTTATAATGTACATAATATGTATGTAGCACAATACATATGATGATAAAATTTTTCTTACATACATAAATATACATACATACATAGTATTTATTATCGATAAGCTTTTAAGTCTTTTGATAACTTTTTCCCTGTATACATTCTTACATATGTACATATTCGCATTTATTGTGTATTCCTTTTGTATCAATATAATATGTTACAAACGTACTATGTATGTACATCTGAACAAATTACATAAATTATTTGAATTTGAATATTAGTAATGAAAATAAAAATACAATAACTTCGAGAAAAAATAAAAAGAAGAAAACACATAAGTATGAAATAGAATCAAGTATATATAATAAAAAGAAAATATAAAATAATAACGAATATTATGCACATACAGAACATTGTATACTCATATATTTATTGAATATAATACAAAACATATCAAATGTGTGTATATTATGTATGTACAATATTATTATTCATTTGTATACCCATCATAGGTATTTATGTTTTTGCCCATATAATATAAAATAATGTTATTGAAATACATATTATATTTCGATGCGTAACGTACACATAAGTTTACATTTAAAATACTCCTATAAAATTTACATAAATGACACTTTTTGAGATAAGCATGTAAATATATACAAAAAAAAAATAATAATAATAAATAAATAAAAGGAAATATCATGTTTTCGTATTATACTGATACATGTAAGTATGTAATTTTAATAAATTTTTAAATGTATATTTTTCGATTATTATTTTACGTATACTAAATACTCGTTTATTGAGAATAAAAAGAAAAACCATACAGATATAACTGTATGTGTGTAAACGTGTATACAACATGAGTGGTAGGATGAAAATTATATCTACAAGTAAAACATACATAACATTTGAAACAAAAAGAAACACAATTTTCGTTTTTTTTTATTTCCTTTAATTAAAAAAAAAAAAAAAAAAAAATAGAAAATGATTTATTTAATTTAATTTTTATTTTCAAATTATTTAAATATGTATAAGCAAAAATTTTCATGAACTAAAATTGAAGAAAAGAAAATGATAAAAATTCAAAAAAAATATAAAACAAAAAAGGTGATAAAGTTTGGAGAAATGGCTGGAAAATAAGTTTTCCTTCAAATAACTGTTTCTTTTATTGATGCATTTTTTTTTTTTTTTTTTTGATAATAATTTTTTAAACTGTTTAATTGAACTCATATACATATGCCTTTAAATAGCACATTTATGTATATCAAAATGCAATTTCTTATGATAAATTCTTTTTATTTCGATAATAATAGAAATTAATTAATAATTTTGAAGATCAAGAACACAAAATAATTAAAAAGTAAATTGTTTAAACAAAAAAAAAAAAAAAAAAAAAAAAAAAAAAAAAAAAAAAAAAAAAAAAATTAGGATTTATGTAAGAAAATCCCAAAATCAAATTATACTACATTTAAATTCTTTATGTGTTCTTATGGTAATCATATGTATGATGTGCAGAAATGATACGTGTAATACTCGTATGCTTCTGGACATACAATATGTATACGGGCAAAATATTAATTTAAATTTAAACTATTATCACTTAAACAGTGGCGTAACTACCTTGTATAGCAAGACCCCACAATGCTGGAGATTACAAGCTGGACAGGGTCCCTGTTACTATATAATTACATTATATTAAAAAAATAACTTCTTTTACTAGGATGCCAAAATTATATTTTGCAAGGATACTGAAAATTTGTTGTTCCGCCGCTGCACTTGAATTATCATTTAGTTATAGTTAATGCGTTTTAATGTGTATAAATTACACATATGTATGATAATAATATAAATCTTAATTAAACTGTCTAAATAATTTAAACAATTTTATAGATAATTTTTGTATTATACTAAAATCAGTTTTAATTTCACACACGGAAAAAATTAAAAATAATATAATATGTTCATATATGATTTTTTTTTAAATATTTGATATTTGTTGTTTTTTTTTTTTTTGTCACACACGAGCGTGTGTATATCACAAAAGAAAGTTATAAAAAAAAAAGTTATTATCCAGTGTCACGCCTGAAAAAATCTTGTTAATAATATAGAAAATTATAGATGTAAAAAAAACAATTTAATATACACATGCATACAAAAATGTAAAATATATTTTAATTACACACAATCAACTACATACATGTATACAATATGCATAAATGTGTATAGACATACATATACCTAATTAAACGTTTTTAAATATTCACACATGTATATATGTATGTACCCGTATAATTACATACGTATGAATGTACACATATTGCACGTAATGTACGATTATATGATATTACATTACATAGAATATGTATTATTGAATAATTATATTCTTAAGTTGACATTGATTTTATCAAACAAGTGGTCAACATATTTATTACAATAAATCTATACTTAAATATCAAATAACACATTTACACATTTACCGTATTTACATATATATATACGTTTTTTTTTTTTTTTTTTCATATTGTACATAAGGTACGATATATGTGTACGTAATTTTCAAGAAAGATATGAAAAACAACAAAAACAAAATAAAGTTAAAAACAAAAGGAAAATATTTTTCAAAAATAAAAACTTTCCTCAAAATACAAGTACAATGTACATATTGTAATAATAGGCATTACCTAAATTTTTTGAAATTATCATAGATAAATTTTACGAATCACAAAAAAATCATTTTGTACACATCATACATCCACATGTATCCGAGAATATTTTTATATACTTGGGTTATAATTTACATACATACATGACAAATTTTACTCGTCACTATATACCTAATTATGCAAAATAGTTTTTAGTATAAAATCAAAAAAGAGTGAAAATAATAATTTCATTAAACAATAACGGATTACCATTATAAAATATTTAATAAGGCTTTAAAAAATATGTATGTCTAGGTTAATAAAACTTAAAAAATACAGGTCAATTGCAGAAATTTGATTAAACTTGGAATATTATTTGTGCTTTGTTGAGGGGGAATTTTAAAAAAAGTTGAATTGGATTATATAGAACATCAGTTGTTTTTACCTAAAATACTTACACATTTTTTTAAAAAATGTAGCAATTATAATTTTATTTTTGTCATGTTCATTACCCCTAAATTGTTTCTGTAGCAACTGATCGAGTCAAAGATACTTATATTATAATTTGTGTATATATAAACAAATACATAAAAATAAATAAATAAATACATATACCTAAATGTATGTATATGGATGTACGTTCAAGAATCACGAAATACTTAAACTTATTACCTATGCACAGACAGTGCTCTCGTTTTGTTACAATTGCAGTATTTTTATTGCTTTTTGATATTTGATGTTTGATACTGCAATAATTTCGTTTCGATGAAAATACTATTTTTCAGAAATACTTGCATTTAATTTGATATGTATTTCTCTTATTTTGAAATGTAATAGAACAAAAGAAATTATTGATAAATTTGAAATTCAAATTTTTAATATTGCTTTCACGCGTCCCCTAAGAAAATAAAATTCAAGAGCCACAGTAAAATACCACCCATCTTCCCTTACGTTCAAAAGACAACTGAAACTGAACTAAATAACCATTGTCCATTACCAACAATTCCAATCATCATTTATACTACTAACTACTGACTAGATTACTAGACTGGTTTGCTATGTGTTAGTGCTATGTGTACTTCAATCAAACATGAAACTGGTTTGGTGAGGAATGAGGATGAAAACAAGTATAGTGTACAGAACAGGACTTATTTAAGAATTCTTCTGTCTTCAAGAAAAATTTAAAAAAGTTGCTTATTTTTAAGTGGAAATTACAAAAATTCAAACAAAAAAGCGTCATAATTATGAAACTTAATGTAAAAAGCGCTGTTTTTCGAACGTGTTATAATGCTTTAAAGTTTTAGAAAACGACAGCACTGTGCACAGGTACACACATATTTACACTTATTAACACTGAAATATTTTAATACTATCGGGTTAAATATTCTGCTTTCTCTCTCTATTCACAAATTTTAAGTGAAAACTGAAAAACATCAAATAATGAGGAAAATCCAATAATTGCATTATTCTCTTAAACCCGATATTGGAAAAGCTTTTTTAATGAGATTTAAGTACTGCGCAATAATATTTGAATAAATTAGTTGTTTAAATATGTATGTAAAATAATGATTATCAATAATGCAATGCAAATTATATGATATTTATTTTTAAAAAATTTCTTATTCCCATTAACAAGGATAATATTTTCTTATTTTCACAAACTAATAGGAAAAATAATAAACTAATAGGAAAAATACCTGATGAAAATGAATAGATATCAAATATTCGGTCATGACTGTAAATTTATAGGTGTGTGTAATATACATTACACACATCACATGCATTTCAATCATTTTATTATTGTGCCCAATTCATGAATGAAGAAAAAGAAAACAAAAGCATTTTTTAGCCGTTGGATTATACAGGGTGTTTTAATTCAAAAAATGTTCAATTTTTCCTTTTAAAAAAGGGAATTTCTTTTTTTCCTTTTTTTTTTTTGTTTTGAAAAATGCTCAATACCTAAAAAAATATATTTTAATGGAATGAACTTTAAATATCTCAAAATCCTTCACTTCTTCGACTTTTTTTCCTGAAAGATATTGCATGAGAGCTATCTAATTTTATAATTGGTTTAAATTGAATCGAATCACTTTGTAAAGTCGAATCACCAAGTAAACGCATACATATAAAAAAAAAATCATCCTCATTCAATATTTTACCTACTTTAATTAATAAATATATGTACATAGTATTTTGGGTCAATAAAACATTTTGCATACTATATTGTAGAATTTTACTTGTACGTGTGTGTATGTATTATCATATATTATACAACAATGTATCACAATATGTACTATTCTATTCCACATGTACTAAGCCAATATAATAGTACACATATTTACAATTTTAGATGCATGAATTTAGATACTTCATAGTTTATAGATTACAAAAAAAAAAGTTTTTTTTTTTGTTTTTATAGTTTATTCAATTTATAAAATTATATTTATGTATCCGTTAAGATTATAATGTCAATCGAATATTGTATATCACATGTTGAGATGTACCTACATCCATTCGTATACATATGTATGCGTAATTAAAACTAAAAATAATAGTACTGAATTTGCTGAATGTGCTTAAGATGCATTTAAATAATGAAAAAAAAAAATCTGTTAGTATATATAAAATTTAAAATAAAATTTATTCACAATATTTATTGATAATTTTATTTTTAATTATATCCAACAATTGGAATTTTATAATGTTTTATTTATGTAATTATTAAAAATTTCTTCATTTACCATAAACATATAAAAAAGCCAGTTGAAATTTTAATTTCTACGTGCACATTACCTTATATCTGAGAATAAAAATCAGCAAAAGTATTTTTTTTTTTTAAACTTAACAGTCATTGTTTTGCTTTTTTTTTTTTTTTTTTTAAATTATTATTTTCATTTTAAACCCCTGAATCTGTATATGTATTGCAATTTGGTATACATATAAACGATAAATATAATAAAATATATCAGACTAACTATAATATTAAGTAAAATACAAAAACACCTTACACTATTGTAAACATGATTTGGTATTATAACGTTCAATGTTATCGATGATGATGATAATGATGACGATGTTGATGATGATGATGATGTACTATAATTAATAGAATCTATTGCATATACGAGTAGTATTTTAACTGACTTTTTGAAAAAAAAAAAAAAAAAAACGACAACAACAACAGCAACAATACAACAACGACAAAAACAAAAAAATAAATGTATTTAACAAAGTAACAAAGTAGTAAGGTATGAAATATAGTTGTTAAATAATTTTTTCATATTATATGATTTTATATGAACACATAAATACATATATGTATGAACCATATCATTATAAATATAAATTCAGATATGTATATAGTAATTCGCTATATACATATATATATACTCTGTACATACATGTATATATCCGCTATATGGTCATATATTGTATGTACATACATAATTTGATAGAACAGAAGTGATCAACTATTACTACTACTGATTATAACAACTTTTAAAATGATTTGAATAAAATTTGATATATTTTCATGTACGTACACTCATATATTATATAGTATATAGATAATATTACGGGGGAGGTATATATGTATGTATGTAATATACATAATAATATTACTTATATAGATATTTAGAAATTGTTTTTTATTATTTTTACATGCTACCATACATAATAAAGTAGTATATGTATATATGTACATGTATGAGTATAGAATTATATTATTAAATTACATTATGTTCAATTTTTAGCCAAGTATACATACATATACATACATTTGATATTTAGATATATTACCTATATTCTTTTCAAAAGTGATAGAGAATAATAAAAATAAAAAAATAGCCGTAACATATATTTATATTAAAACATTACATGTGTACATACACGTTATTTAATATAAAAAGAAAAATCATATACACATATTTTTAAGTATGTTAAATATATTGTGTAAACTTGAATTACATATGTATGTATATTCATATATATATTGAAGAAGAACAAAACATATACATATATTCCTAAACAGAACACAAAAAAAAAAGATACAATAATTTACTACTATTGTTATTATTATGTATAATTTAAGTTACTTAGTTTTAATCTAGAATTCAGGTGATAAAGTGAAAATTTTTCAATTGATAATACAAATAATTCTTAAAAAAAAAATAATAATAATAATAATTTATAACATATGATTTTAATTTATTTATTTATTTATTTTTTATTATTATTTGTTAATTTTTTGTTTTCATTTTAAATATTAAAAAATTTTGTATATAATAATATTGCATACCTTTTTATACAATAATATGATTTAATTCTTTTTTTTTTTTTTGTTTTTTAATATTATTCCGGATAACGTACATTAGAATTTTTAAAAATCTAGAAGAAAAAAAATTTTTTTTTATTATAGTGTTAAAATATATTTGCTTGTTAAAAATTTTGCTCATTTTGTGTAGAATAAAAAATGTGTTTTTGTATCTTTAAAAAAAAAAAAAAATTTTAATTTTTTGGTGAATTTACAATTAATAATGGTGATTTATTAAGTATTAATAATAAAAATTATATTGATTGATAACTTTTAAAATAAGATATTATTAACAAAAAAAAATGCAAGAGAATAAAATAAAAAAGTTAATTTAAGTAAAAGACAAAAAAAAATGCAATTTTTTCTTATCCAAATTAAGAATATTATCTTAAAATATTCTTTAATTTACCATAATTCCTTTCTAGTTCTTTTAAAAAAAATTTTTTTTTTGATTAACTAAGTAATTGAAATAATTTTAAATAAATTTATCAATTATTATAAATTAATAATAAACTTAAAAAATTAAAAAATAAAAAAATTTATTTTTTATGCATTGAAATAAATAATATATATATTTTTTTTTGTCCAAAAATGTGATCAAAGTACAATTAAAATGAAATTAAAATACATAATAATTAATACGTATTGTATTATGTGATACAATGTCAATTGAAAAAAAAAAACAAAGTATCACAAATTAGTGAATATAATTCTCTGTTTTTTGTTTTGTTTTGTAATTTTATTATTATTTTGTTCCACATATGGAATTATATTAAAATTAAAAACAAATTATCAAAACATAATTTAACAACATTATATCACATTATTGTATATGATATATGATAATTGTATTCTATCATATCACCTAATTATTTTAAAAGTAATCTAACCGAAAAAAAAAAAAACTGAAAAAAAAAATTATGAATATATTTGACAACAATTAAATTTATTACATACAATTGAGTTTTCACATTTGTTTTAATTCACGTTGATTTTTTTTTTTTTATTTTTGTAAATTTCATATTTATTTTTTAATTATCTATAATTCAATAAACAGGTATATGGTATATGTACATATACACGTATATTACACGAACAGTAGTAGTAATATAGGCACGTATTAAATTTTGTTTATTTTATTTTATTTTCTTTTTTTTTTTTAAATTAAGTAAATAGATTCGAGGTATTAGACCAAGTACATTTGAAAAATATACAAAATAATGATTTTAAATACAAATTAAATTATGTACCTATATATACATATGTATGTATATGTCATGTAGATAATTTATTATTTACATAAAATTATATTAAATTATCAGTATATATATAATATATAAATTTACACAGAATTAAATTAAAAGGATTGAAATTGTAAATAATGAAGATATTAAAAAATAAAACAACAATAATGAAATAAATTATTATTTTTCTTGCTTTTATCATCTTTAAAATTCATGAAATGTAAATACGATAATATTATATGATTTTCTTTCAATCTGTTTACATATACCCACATGTGCTTATTATATCTGCACATACATACCTATATAATATATTCATTCGTATATATACATACAATACATGCTATGTTGATTTATACATTTACTTCTTTTTTTTTACAAAAAAAAAAAGGAAAAAAAAAATTGTCATAAATTTCAATTTTTATGAAAGTCATTTACATAAATAATATACTACAAAAATATTACATATAATCATTTATAATTATGATTATTATTAGATACTTTGAAAAATGAAAATACATTTCTTTGCGTTGAACTATGTATATTTATTTACATTTAATTCTTTGTTATCTATATTTTTACTATAATATACGCGTATAGATACATAGGATAATTATAATTTTACATATAACGAGGTTTTACCAAAATGTTATATAAGCGAAAAAAAATTTTTTTAAATAATTTAATTATTAAATTTTTACTACATTTTTTTTTTTTTTTTTTTATTAAATAAAAATAAAGAGGAAATTTTTCGCTTATACTTTCGCTTATTTATCTTCTTGTAAGAACGTATGCGTAACAGATTTTTTTTTAATGTGTACAATTAAAAGTAAAATAAAAAAAAAGCAAAAACTACTTTAAAAAAAAAAATTAAAAAAATAAATTTTTTATAAAAATAACATCCATAAAATATATTTGAATGACATATTACTTTAAAAAGTTTCATTTTTATCTAATTTTATGTATGTAATTTTTTTTTAGGTCATTTTAATAACAATTTTTCAAAGTAATTATTAGTCGTTTTGTTTTTTCTAGTATTGGAAAGAAAAAAAAAAAAAAAAAGAAAACAAATATATAAAAAAATGAAAACAATTATATTGAATTATGAATTTTGCACTACACGAAATTAAAAAAATTTTTTTTATGTTACATTATATGCGTGTGTAATTAATATATCATATGAGCTTATATTTAATTCACACAGAATAGAACCAAGAAAAATATTTTTTTTTTATAAATTCATTGCACTTCAAAGAAATATTTTTAAGATTATAATTAATTGAATTTACCTTTTGATGTACCCTAATTTATTTAAAAATCTAGTAAAAATCAAAAATCTAAATAAATATTGATATGAATATGCATATTTGTATATATTCTTCTTGTATGTACTCAAATGATAAGAAATTGTATATATGTACTTGTACATATATATTTACATATTACATATACATATATAATTTTATATAAATCATTTAATGTAAACATATTATATGAAATATAAAAAGATGTCACATTTCAAAATTTTAGTTCTAATAATTATAATTATTGTAATAGGCCATATCATCAAAAAAAAAAAAAAAATTATAATAATAATAATTTCTTCTATATTGTTTATTATAAATCTACTTACATTTAGTATTATTTGATATAAACAAAATATAAGTACATTACATATATGTATCGAAGATTGTACATTACTTTTGTGCAATGTATATCATAAATAGATTGGATGTCTAGGATTGAATGTTTTATCAGTTACTGATCTTTTATTTAATCACAATAATTCAAATAAAATAAAATAAAAAAATAATATAATTAAATTATTAAATGTTGGATAAATAATAAAAACAAATCTTTTTTTGATAATAATTTCTGATATAAAAAACAAAATAATATATTTTTACTCTTTCTATTGAGTAAATTATAACATTGGTTTTTTTTACATACATACATATATTTCTTATTTTGATTAAATACAATAAATTATGCCATTTAACGTGATAAAAATAGGAGACACGTTTAAAGGAGACAATAATAATAATCTTAATTAAAAAAAAAAAAAAAAAAAAAAAATCTGATATTGACTTTATTTCATGTTTATATTCTTACAAAATAATTTTTTTTTTTTTTATATGTGAAAGAGGAAAAATTCAATCAATTTTTGTTTGTTTGTATATAAAATACAAATATATATGATTTATCTTAATATTAAACCTATATACATGTGCTCATACAATTATATATTCGATTGATTTAGATACTTTGATGGTTTCATAATCATTTTATATGTGAACTGATATACATATGTATATGTATAATTAACGTATCGATTGATAAACACAATAAATACACGTACATTACATTTTTTTTTTTTTTAAATGCAATATATAATCAGTTGGTAAAATTGTACTTAATATATATATATATGTACATAGTCATAATATCAATTCTATATATATATGCATATATAAAAAACATTGTATTATTATATGTGATGGTAAATTAATTGTTTAGTGACTGACCGACCTCTAAAGTTTCTTTATTTTGTACAAATATAAATATAAATAAAAATATATTATGTGCAGTACTTATAACGACGATCATGTTACAATAATAATTGTAAAAATTTTATAATAATAGAAATTAATATAATTTTTCATTTTATATATTACCTTTAATTCGATTCTATTACTACGGATATTTTTCTTATATCAAAAAATTATTATATTGAAGTGAAAAAAAAAAACAAAAAAAAAAAAAAAATACAATTTAAAATTTTATTCTCTTACTGTATATATATATTTTTTTTTTTTTAAATTAAATTTTAAAATTTTTTTATTGTTGAAATTCTCTTGCATTTTTTTTTTTTAAATTTACAAATTTAAATTGTAATTAATAAAAAATTAATTAATCAAAATGAATTTACAAGATAGTAATAATTTAAAAATAAATAAAACGAAAAACAATCGTTATAATATTGATGATCAAATTAATGCTGAAGAATTAGAAAAATTAAATAATAGTAATAATATTGGTTGTGATAATGATGATAATGATGGATCAATAATATCACTATCAGATAAAAATAAAGAAAATAAAATGAAGATGATGACAACGACAACAACTCCAGCAACAACTCCAACAACAACAACAACAATTAATATGGACGAATGCTGTAATAATGATCATAATAAAAGAAGTTATAATTTAACGAATTTGAAAAATGGTGATATTAAAGAAAAAGATATTGAAAATAATACAAATAATTTAGATGTAAGAAATATTGAAAATAATAGAAAAAATGCTGATGCTGATTTGGAGAATATACTAAAAAATATGGATTTTACCGAGGAAACAACATGTGGATTTTGGATTTTTAAAGGAGCATTTTTACAAAAGTAAATATAAATACAAATGTACATAAATGAAAATATTAATTTATACTAAATATAGAATATCAATTTAATTCTTAATTTAAAAATTTAAAATAATAACGAATCAAAAAACAAAGTTGGTTTGAAAATAAAAACAATAGAAAAAAAAAAAACTAATTTAATTTTCTTTTAATTTTAAACCAATTTTAGTTATCGTTATTATTTTAGGTTCAGTCTTGGGAATTTATTTTTTTAAATATTTTTGTAATTGGCACTTTGGAAATTTTACAAATAAAACTCGACAAAAAAAAAACATAAAGTTTTAAAAGCAAATCTAAGCATAATTATTTGCAAAAAAACATACAAAAATCAATGAACTATAAAAGCCATTAAATACTTCATAAATGTTATATGTATTTTGAATTTTCATTATTTTTACCTTCATAATTTTTCTAGATACTTTATCTTTTAATCTTCAATTAAATTTTTTTTTTTTTTTTAAATAAATTTTGTGATTATTTTCATTTCTTGTTTTAATGAACAAATGAATACCATTCAAGAATAATAAACAAAATATGAAAAATATATGTATATTATGTACATATGTATATGTAAACACATTCATCATATTCGTATGAACATGTGCATGTTTATCTAAATAATTTTTATAGATCAATCAATCTTATATTATGTACTCACTGACAGACAATCATTATCGTCTGTATGAATAAAGATTAAATATTTATTTTTGTATAGATATAGTTTGTTGCACTTTAATTTTTTTTTTTTTTTATATTTACACATATGTACATATACATGTATAAAATAGATAATCATTACATGATAAGAAAAGAAGAAATTTTTAAGTATATAGAAATTTTTTTTAAATTAATTTCGACGATTAATTATTGTATATAATATTACATACATAAGTATGTACATATGTACATGCATAGATATATATAAATATCACATTTAAGATTATATTAATAATTCGGAAATTTGTGAAATAACTTTATCTATATTTTCCATCTTTAAATATTAAAAAAAAAAAAAAAAAATTAAACAAATAAATATAATCATTCAGTTATTGCAAACATTAAAATTATTATTTTAAAAAATTCAATTAAAGCAAAATAAATTCTGAACTTACAAAAAAAAACCAAAAAAAGATTATTTTATGAGATTAAGTCAATGATGAATAGAATACCTCTATATGATGTTTGTGTTTGTACATAATTTGTAATTGTGTCCATATGAATGTTTATATCTTTATTTTTGAACTAGTTCAATCCGAAATAAATATTTGGTAAATGATTTTTTCTAGATAAATTCAATTAAAAATATAATGCGTACTAAAGATGATTCTTTTTTTTTTTTTATTAATATTGAAAATTTTCAATTACGTTTTCCTTTAAATTTTTTTTTTTTTTTAATTACAAAATCTCAAACTCATCAAATGAAACGATACAAACATAAAGAAAAATTATATATTTTTATGATTTTATAATTGTTTATTTATTTTTTTTTAATTTCATTTCATTAACATATTTCTCAAAAATAAAAAAAAACAGAATGCACATGAAAAAATTAAGGATATTTATCAAGAACATGTAATCGTTTGTACATGCAAATGTATATATATATTTTCTTTTATAGATTTGCAAATAAAAAAGCATATGTGATATTATATGGAATTGTAGGTTGCATTTTTTCAATGACTTATGCATATTTTAATGGTACAATAACAACAATAGAGAAAAGATTTAAAATACCATCAAGAAATACTGGAATTATATCTGTTGGAAATGATATAAGTACACTATTTGTATCAGCTGTTCTAAGTTATTATGCAGGAAAAGGTCATCGACCAAGATGGATAGGATTTGGTAAACATACATCAAAACATTAGAAATTAAATTAATAATTCGTTTTTTTTTTTTTAAATATATTTTTTATATATTGGCTCTATTTCATATTAAAATTTCAGGTTTACTTACAATTGTACTTTTTTGTATATTAACTGCATTACCTCATTTTTTATATGGTCCTGGAGAAGACGCATTACTTTTAACTAAAGAGCATGGTAAAATTGATTTTGATAATGCAACATTATATGAACAAAAATCAAAAACATTATGTAGAATAAAAAGTAATTTAATTAAAATTATTTTAATAAATTAATTAATTATTTATTTAATTTGATTCAATATTGTATATTAATTAAATTTATCTCAGATAAAGGAAAACAATGTGAAATTGGTGAAGGAAATTTAGCACCACAATTAGTATTATTTTCGGCACAATTTATATCTGGTATTGGTGGTTCACTTTATTATACATTAGGAGTATCATATATGGATGATAATATAAAAAAATCGAAAACACCAGCACTTCTTAGTAAGTATGTTAGAATCAAATTGAATTTCATGAAAAATCAAATTTTCAATGATCTAGTAAAAAAATTTTCTATATATGTACATATTTAAAGACAAAAAAAAGACTTTTTAAAAAAAAAAAAAAAAATCCTTTGGTATTTTTGAACTCAATAGGTTTATCATATTTTATGAGAATGTTGGGACCTGCAATCGGTTATGCTTTAGCATCATTTTGTCTGCGCATTTATATTTCACCAGATTTAACACCATTAATTAACAATAATGATCCACGATGGTTGGGAGCATATTGGCTTGGTTGGCTGATTTTGGCGACAATGCTTTTCATATCAGCAATATTTTTAACAATGTTTCCACGAACATTACCAAGAGCAGCAGCTAGAAAAATTTTAGAAAAGGAAAAAAATAAAAATAATAAAGAAATGCAAAAGGAGCAAGAAAATGAATTGCCAGCTTCATTTAAAGGTTTTTGTTTTTTAAAATGTTTTACATTATATATTACATATGATATTCATAATACATACGTTTTTTTTTTATATACACATAGATATGATGAAAACATTCAAAAGACTAATTACAAATGCAACATTAATGTGTAATAATATTGCATCAATATTTTATTTTTTCGGTTATATGCCGTATTGGATATTTACACCAAAATATATTGAAATTCAGTATAGGCAATCAGCAGCAACATCAAGGTTTAAAATTTAAATTTAAAAAAAAAAAAAAAATTTATTAAAAAATTTTAAATTTTTCGTTTTAATTTGCAGTTTAGTTACTGGTACTGTAGCATTAGCATTTTCTGCAATTGGAATACTTTTATCTGGTTTCATTATTTCTAAATATAAACCTCGGGCTCGATATATGGCTGCATGGAATGTAGCAGTTGGATTCTTTTCAGTTGTTGGAATACTTGCCTATTCATATTTAGGTTGTCCAGGAAATGAAAAATCTGTTGTTATCAACATTTCAGAAGGGTAAACAAAATATAAATTTAAATTTCAAAGATACAAATTTATATTTAAAATTAATTTTAACAACAGTAATTCTCCGACAACCACCTGTAATTCAGCTTGCCAATGTGATTATGTACGGTATTCACCAATTTGTGGAGAAGACGGTAACACGTACATATCACCATGTCATGCCGGTTGTAAAGGGCAATTTGTTGGTCTAAATGGAAAAAAAGTAAATATAAATTTTCAAAGTATTTTTCATTTTTATTTTTTATTTTTTTAATAAATGTCTATGTATACCATTTTGCACAGATATTCTATGATTGTGCCTGTATATCACAGCAAAATTCATCAATTTCAAGTTTAAAATTTTTTGAACGGTTAATTACAGCAGAAAATGGGACAGATGAATCTATTCATTTGGAAGGAGTAAATCCATTTAACCAAATAAATGTATTAAACGTATGTACAATATATTTTTATTAATATATAAATATGAATACGTATACGTATGTAAAATGTTTAAATATATGACGAAAATCTAATTAATATTTTATTAAATTTTCTTAATCTACAGATTCCATTAAGTGGTCAAGCAATTCCTGGTGCATGTCCTGTTGATTGCTTTAAACAATTTGTTATGTTTCTTTCAGTAATGTGCTTTTTAAAATTTATTGGTGCTACAGGACGGGCTAGCAATTTTTTAGTATCTGTTCGTTGTGTACCAGAAAAAGATAAAACAGTTGCAATGGGTTTTGGTTTAATGATGATGAGTTTATTTGCATTTATACCAAGTCCTATATTTTTTGGTTGGGTACTTGACAAATTATGTTTAGTATGGGGTAAAACATGTACAAATAAGGGTAACTGTTGGTTATATGATGCTGAAGCATTAAGGTAATGTAAACATATGTATATGTACATTGTACGTGTATATTTGTATATACATATATTGCATATATGTATGTATATACAAATATAAATTAATTTAAATTTGTTTGGGAAATGAATTAATCTAATTTATTTATTTTATATTTTTAATCATTTTTTTAGATATAATTTAAATATAGTCGCAGCAATATTTGTTGCAATTGGAACAGTATTTGATGTTGGAGTTTGGTATTATGTAAAAGATTTAAAAATATTTGATGAAGAAGTTAAAGATACAGAAATACAAGAATTTACAAAAGAAGAAAGAAGAGGAAGTCATTGTGTTAAAGATGGAGGAAATTTAAGTTAAATAAAAAATATATTTATATAAATAATAAAATGTATACAAATAGATACAAATTTACAAAAAAATTAATTAATTTTTGAAAATTGTACAAACACTGTATATGTAAATGATCTGATATATAATCACAATCATGCATATAAAACAAAAGAAAATATAAAACATATTATGTATGTAATACATGAAAAATTACGGATATTTTAAATATATTCATGCAAAAAACAAAAATAAATATAAATATAAAATTATTTTTTACTTTGAAGTTCGTTTCTACGACGATTATTGTAATGTAAATATATGATGATAATGAAAAGTAATAATTAAATCGTTATTATTAAATGTACGTAACATTAAAAATATGTATATGTGTTGTTGTTTTTTTTTTTTTTAATTAATAATAAAACATGTCAATTTATTTTGTAATATATTATGTATAAAATATTCAACAATGAATTATTGATAAAAATAAAATCGTTATTACTATTTATTTATTTGTCCCTAATTTCTTTATTTATAATTCCAAAATTCAAATTTATTTTCCTAATTCGAAGATTTTTTAAAAGGTGATATATAGATAGTATAAAAATAAAATCAAAGGATTATCCATATCATTAATAATTATGTATATTTTATGTCCTATCAATTACCTCAACAGATTCAACCACTTACTTTAAAACATGTGTGTGTTAATGATGAACTTAAAAAACAACAACAACAATAAAAACAGACACTCTGCAAATCTAAGCCCTTTGTTTAGTTTAGAATTTTGAAAATATTTTCATTTTCTTTTTGAAAAAAAATGTTTTACAAAAAAAAAAATTAACATCAAAATTATTAAAGATTTTGGACACATGAACATTTTATTTATTATTTAATAAAATCAATTAATTTGAATTATATTATAGGTGCGAAGTGATTTTGGATTAATTTTGAATGTTTTTTTCAAATTTAAAAAAAAAAAAAAAAAAAAAAAAACGTTTCAATTCAAATTTAAAAAATTTTAAATTTTTTCATGTTGAAACTTTTATCTCTAAACTTATATTCTTATTACTTTAATGTTGTTTATGTAAAAATTTATTAACTAATAACATTTTTTTAATTTCATTTTCAATCACTTAATATTTTTTTACCTTCAACAAAATAGTATGAAAAAAAGTTTTTCTACAAAAAAAAAAAAAAGATTTTGTACTATGGATGAAATTGAAAAGTAATTTTTTTATTTGATATATAGATATATTTATGTACATTATAATGTTAGTTTAGTTATATCTAAATTTATCTAGAAATAATTGTTTCACATATGTATATACAGAAAAAAAATCTATAAAAAAAATTAAAATGCACACATACATACATATTATGTATAGGATTATATAAGATAAATGAAATATAAATAATAAAATTGTGTTTATTTAAATTTCCAAGAAATATGAATTTAATACACAGAGATACATATCTGTAAATTAGAATAGATTTTCTTATCATTGTAAACTCTATGATAATTTACAGCTTTATAGACAATCTTCTTGATCTTCTGGATAGGTATATATACGTATGTACATACATCTTTGTATTTCAATATTCATTGTTGTATGCGGACTATAAACTAAATTCATATTCATATGTACTACTGTATTTAAATAAAATAAAAAAATAAATAAACAAAAAAAATTTACAAAAGTAAATAAAAATGGTGTTATTTTTTATTTTTGTTGATTTTTATTTAATTATAATTTGATGTCTTATATTGCATATCATATTTTTCAATATAAAATAAATTACTAAAGTTCTACATATGTATGTACATACATGCAAATAAATATTTTTATTATTCTTATACATACATAGATGTGTATATATACATGTGGGTACTGTACGTATACGTGTAATCTGATGATGCTAAATTTTTTAGTAAATATGTTTTTTTCTTATACATTTCATTAATTATCTACGTTTTTAACATGTACAAATAATAAAATGTAAATGTAAATAAAATTATTAAAATACATTTTTTTTTTTTGTTCAGACGAGATAAAAATGAAAAATTTGGTATTTAAAAAAAAAAAAATAAAATAAGAATCATTAACAGTAGTTTAACAATTTAAAAAAATAGACAAGAAAATAAATAAAATATAATAATTTTTTAATATGATATCACATTATCTTATATTAACAATTTTCAACAACATATTTGGCTTTGTACGGTTTGCCTGAAAATACCTGCTTAAGGGCTAACTAAAATGCTCATTACAATTTTGATTTAAATAGCATTTTGCTGTGTAATAAATTTTTCATGGTTTCAGTTATACTTTTACGTTTTAGATTTCATACGTTCTAATATGAATTTAAAAATTCAAATTCAAAATTTAAATTTAAAATTTTTTCAATAATTGTTAAAAATTAAATAAAGCATATAAAACCTATAAAAGCCAAAATACACACAAAAACCATATATTTATATTTCAAATTTATTATTTCATACAAAAATAATCAATTTAGCAATTTAGCCGCATTTTACGGATTCTTACTAGCAAATTTATAATTATAGCACTTTATTTAGCCGCAAAATGCACGCATTCATTCATTTTCAATAAATGTTTAATAAAAAGAAAGAAAAAATGAGAATTTCATTTATTTTCGAATAAAAGTAAAATTCTCTTTACTTCAGACCCTTTAACAATTATTATGATGTAATTGAAAATTATTATACACAATGATAAAATAATTAAATAAATACACATATGTACATACATGATATAAAAGGATGACAACCTTTATTTTTTATTTTGAAAATAAATACATACATATATGTATGTACACTTAAGGATTAAATATGTAGACAATAATTACATTTATTTTTACATAATAAAAAAAAAAAAAAAAAAAAAAAAACAAAAACAAAACAAAACTAATTTGTATCTCACATAATACGTAAATAATTTTATAATTGTATTTAAGCCTGTACATACATATAATTTTAAATATGTGTTAAGGTAAAATACGATTAAATTATTATTTACATTTAAATATTAGTTTGGATTAAAATATTATTAAAATAATAATAAAATTGTTAATTATAATCTACTATAATTACTAAAAATAAATAAAAATATTTAAAACAAAAGCAAAAAAAAAAAAATTACAATTTAAATAATACAAAAAAAAAAAAAAAAAAAAAAAAAAAACTAGATAATAAAACACAGACATCATATCATAATTCTTGAAATTACATTTATAATAATAAAAATTAGCAAATTTATTCTTAATGTGTGCAAAAATCGTATGATGTGTGTTAGCCATATAAAAAAGTTCAAATTATTATATTTTTAATATGATTTTGAAATAGGACCTGAATACTATCTGATATATAGTACTCAAAAAAAAAAAAAAAAAACATTTTATATAGTTTGTAATATTTTTAAATATTATCCAATAATACGTTTGGTCATATTCATAAAATATAAAAATATAATTAAAATTTTTCAATTAAACAAAATTTAAACAAAAATTACAATAAATAATTAACAGTAATTGAACGTTAATTCAGATTGATTTATTTGAATTTAAAGTTTTTATTATTATTACTTTTTTTGTTTCCATACATATATTGGATTATTGTGATCAATTTTTTCAGTGTGATAATTAAATAATAATCATTATTATTATTTTTATTTTTTTTGTTTTTGGTTCTATTATAAATTTTTCAAATATATTATTTTTCTTTTAAAACAAAATAATTATGAATATTGAAGAGAAAAATAAGTTAAATGGTAATAATCATAATAATTATAATTGTGATGCAGAAAATGAAGAATTAGAAAAATTATGTAATAATAATAGTAAAAATGATAATAATCTAATTGTTAGTAATTATATTAATAATATTAATTCAAATGAAAATAATTTGAAAATATCATATAATAATGATAATGAAAAAATTATTGCAAATCAACAATATTCAAATTATAAAAATGATGATTGTCAAGATGATGATGATAAAGATGAAATTGATAGAATTTTAAAGAATATGCCTGTAACTGATGATATTACATGTGGATATTGGATATTTAGAGGAAAATTATTACAAAAGTAAATACGAATATATATACTACATATGTTTAATATTTTTATTTAATTTAATTAAATATTTTTATTTGTTTAAAAGAAATAAATAAATAATTTTTTACAAAATGAAAAGATATATTCATATATGTATGTACATACATACAAACATTTCATTTTTATAGATTTGCAAATAAGAAAGCATACGTTGCATTATATGGTTTAGTTGGTTGCATTTTTGCAATGACTTATGCATATTTTAATGGTACAATAACAACATTAGAAAAAAGATATAAAATACCATCAAGAAATACTGGAATTATATCTGTTGGAAATGATATAAGTCAATTATTTATATCAGCAGCATTAAGTTATTACGCTGGAAAAAGACATCGTCCAAGATGGATAGCCTTGGGTAATTTGAAAAAAAAAAAAAAACAAAAAAACAAAATAAAAATTTCCGTTACTATTATTACTTTAAAAAAAAATTATGTATCATTTAAAAATTTTCAAATTTATTGTGCTATTTTTGAAATTTCTTATTTTTATTAGGATTATGTACCATTGTCACTTTTTGTTTATTAACTGCTTTACCACAATTAATTTATGGTTCTGGCGATGATGCATTATCTTTAACATTAGAATATGGAGCGTCAAATAGTGAAAATGCTACATTAGAAATTTTAAAAGAACATCGCAAAAAAGAATTATGTAGATTAAAAGGTTAATTGAAATTTTTTTGTTTCAATACAAAATTATGAAGAAAAAAATAAATTTTTTTTTTAAATTTTTTAGGTAACAGTGCATTAGAATGTGAAAGTAATGAAGGAAATTTTGTGCCACAAATTATATTATTCGCTGCACAATTCATATCTGGTATTGGAGGATCATTATATTTCACTTTGGGTGTTACGTATATGGATGATAACGTTAAAAAATCCAAAACACCAGCACTTGTTAGTAAGTAATCATTGCGTACATACATACATACATATGTATCTATTTAATTAATTTCTCTTTTCCTACAATAACATATCATCTTACGAAAAAAAAAAATTCCAGGTTTATCATATTTCCTTCGAATGTTGGGTCCAGCTTTAGGTTATGCTTTAGCATCTTTTTGTCTTCGAATTTATATTTCACCGGATTTAACACCAGCTATTGATAATAATGATCCAAGATGGTTAGGTGCATGGTGGTTGGGATGGCTTATCATGGCTGGTTTATTGTTATTTTTTGGTTTTTTAATTTCAATGTTTCCACGTCAATTACCAAGAGCTGCAGCAAGAAAAATGTTAGAAATGGAAAGAGGTAAAGTTTTAAATAAAGATGATGAACCAGAACTACCTGCATCATTTGAAGGTATGTGTATAAAATTTATTTTTAAATTAATAATATGATTAATTAAAATCTAATAATCATTTTGTTTTTATATAGATATGAAAAAAACTTTCAAGAGACTAATTACGAATAAAACATTAATGTGTAATAATTTTGCTTCAATATTTTATATATTCGGATATACACCATATTGGATATTTACACCAAAATATATTGAAATTCAATATAGGCAATCGGCAGCAATTGCAAGGTAAATATACATATGTACATATTTACACAATTTATTCAAGAAAATCAAAATTGATCATAATAATATGCTCTTGTTTAATTTAATTGAGCAAAAAATAAAAAAATAAAAAATTTAAATACATACATATATACAAAAATTTAAAAATTTAAATTTAAAATTTTCATCCTCAGTTTAGTGACAGGTACTGTAGCTCTTGCATTTTCTGCACTTGGTATCCTTATTGCGGGTGTTGTACTTTCAAAATATAAGCCGAGTGCGAGGTACATGGCTGCTTGGAATGTTGTATGTGGAGTATTCTCTGTATTAGGAATAGTTGCTTACATATTTTTAGGTTGCTCTGATAATGAAAAATCTGTAGTAATTAACATTCCAGAAAAGTAAGAAAATTTTTCATAACTATGTTATTTTCCTAAATATTTAAATAAAATTTTTCATTTTCATTTCATATAGTAATTCTACAATATCAACATGTAATTCAAATTGTCAATGTGATTATGTACGTTATTCTCCAGTTTGTGGAGAAGATGGTAATACATATATATCTGGTTGCCATGCAGGTTGTTTGGATTATGATACAAAAAATGGACCAAATGGGAAAAAGGTGTCCTTTATAATTATTTTTAATAATTTCTTGTGTTAATTATGATTTTAATTTTCAGTTGTATTTCAATTGTTCATGTATCGAAATGACGAATAATTCTATTATTTTAATACAAAACGATTTTAACTTTACTAATGCTGTGAACCAAGAAACAGAGGTAGATAAAAATCTTATTATAAAAATATTAATTTGAATGAATCTATAAAACTACAAAAAAAATTTACACGCATTCACATTTCACATATACATACATGCACATATGTATGTATATGTATAAGCATATTACACATGTGAAGAAAAATAAATTGTATTTAAGAAAAAAGTTATTGGTACAATTGTAATTCATTTTAAAATTTTCCATTAAAAGGTACTATCATCACACACAAATTATGGTGGAAGAGCAATATCCGGTGCATGTCCTGTTGATTGCTTTAAACAATTTGTTATGTTTCTTTCAGTAATGTGCTTTTTAAAATTTATTGGTGCTACAGGACGTGCAACCAATTTTTTAGTATCTGTAAGATGTATACCAGAAAAAGATAAACCGGCCGCAATGGGTTTCGATTTAATGCTGATGAGTTTATTTGCATTTATACCAAGTCCCATATTTTTTGGTTGGGTACTAGACAAATTATGTTTAGTATGGGGTAAAACATGTACAAATAAGGGTAACTGTTGGTTATACGATGCTAAATCATTAAGGTAAAAGATCAAAAGAAAAGAAAAATTTCTCGTTCTTTTTTTTTTTTTTTTTTTGTTTTGTTATTTTCAATTTAGTTTCTTTATGTTTATGTTATTTTATTCTTTAATTTTCTTGAATTTTTCTTTAAGATATGATTTAAATGTAATTGCATCAATATTTGTTGGTATTGGTACAATATTTGATATTGGTGTATGGTACTTTGTCAAAGATCTAAACATATTCGATGAGGAAACTAAGGAGACAGAACTTAAAGAATTTCACAAAGAAAAGGAAACTACATCATTAGAAAAGAAAACGGAAATTTAAATTATTATTATACATATATATGTACATACATTCTTAATTATTATTCTTTAGAGAACAATATTAAATGACATGTTTATTTGTTGTAATATGTATGTGTATATAATATATACGTATATACATTTATATAAATATTTTAGTGTTTTTGTTAGTTTTTAATTTATTTACTTGTAGAAAAGAAGAAAAATTCAATTAAAAACCAAAACACTTAAATTAATATGCGTGAATACTTAAAATAAAGGAAAAATTTTTAATTTGAAACTAAAATTTCTTTTGATTTAAAAAAAAGAAAAAATTAGTCTGATAATTTAGAATAATATTGTTATATTGATAAAATTTTTTGTTGCTCCCATATCCTTAAAATAATGTGAAATATATCTACAATTTTACATTGTATACACGTCCTTAAAATAATATTTTCTTATTATTTTTATCTTTTCTAGTTGTTTTTACGATAATTTTTTATGTGCATATTAAAATTAAAATTGATACACGTGAATTTTTTTTTTTTTTAGATATTTTAATGTTATATCGTCCCTAAAATAAAAATAATACATATCCATTTACACTATATATGTATATATTCTGTACCTAAATGTGTGTATATATATACTATACATATGTACATATATCTTTCGAAACATTTTAATCAGACTTATTAAGAACAATAGAAACAAAAAATCGTGTTGTTTTTTTTGTTTAAAAAATCACACGTCCACTAAGAATAAATTACATCTAAATCTAAATTAGAACAAAATCCAATCATTGAACGCGAGGCTATTATATTAAAATGTATTGTAATTGTGTATTTTCTGGTTATATATACACATGCATGTACATTCATTAAATAAATATACGAGTATATTATATATGTATGTATTTTCATTTATTTCACTAATTTTTCAAGACTTTAACCGTGGACGTGAGCAGAATTTTTCTCATTAAGATCCGTCCATTCGTCTATTAAGTTCATATATATATATGTATGTATGTATGTATGTATAGTATATGTATAGTTGAAATTATGTAGACATATACAGACACATGTATACTTATGTACATAAAAATAAAGGATGAAAAATTAAATGCTTAAAAATAAAAAGAATAAAATGTGCTTTTCTAATACCAAATGTACATATATACACACATATACATTTTTACATCAATGTGTATGAATAAAATACAAAAAATAACAAATACTAATACATGCATACAATAAGAAAATGATTGAATGATTTAAAAAGAAAAAAAGTCAACTGAACTTTATAAAAATAAAAATTAAGATAAAAAAAAAAAAACGCAAATTTATCTATTATTTTTGTAACATTCATTTTAATGTAATTAAAGATTACTGAATAATTTGGCCGGGGAAAAAAAAGAGATCCATTAGATTTTGGTTGTTGTTCGTTTTTTAGAATATAAAATGATTTTTCTCACAATGGGAAAATTCTGTTGTTATATACTTTTAAAAGTTATGAAGAAAGCATTTTAATTGGATTTTTTTCTTTAAATCTTTCGTTTTATAATTTAATTATTTTCAAATTGTGTACAATATAGTATAACACACAATAATTGCTTACGTACAATTTTGAAGTAACGATTTTTTTAATAATTTTATTTTTCATTTTTTTTTTTTTTTTAACAAAAATTGTTCATCTTTCACTTTTTCATTATTTTTATTTTAATATTTTTTTATACCACTTGAATTAAATTTTTTGAATAAATACTAAAAAATCACACTGTGATACAAAACGAAACGAAAATTTCTAAAAATCATTTTTAATGTATGGATATAGTCACCTCTGTAATTGACGCTTTTTCGCATTCGTTTGTATTCAATTTGAATGAATTGGCCTGTTTATCCTCTTTTTTTTTTCTAATTGCCAATTTTCTGTACTTTATAAAAGAAAATAACAAAAATTACACGACAGCAACATAAAATCATAAATTAATAAAAATACATATAAAATGACGAAATATTTTTTATTCTTCATATAAGAAAGTACCCGTGACTATACTTGACTATATTTTAAAAATGGACAGTAACCAAATTTTTTTCAATTCAAATGATAAAAATATTTTTCATTTGAATTTAATAATTTAATAATCCTATTTTTATGCAATAAATTTCATTAAATTTTCTTATAATTAAAAAAAAAAAAAAAAACAAAAACCAATTATAATTAAATTTTTATATGGTCGTTCGTATTATTTGCATTATGGACTCATTAAATGTGTATACTAATAATATTTTCTTAAATACAATTTAATATCAACTAAATAAGAAAATACAAATGAAAATAATAATAATAATATCTATATTAATTCCATTGCATTAACTCTACACGATAAAATTTTCCAGCAAATTAATTCATTTGGTATTATTTTTATTCTTCGATTTTATTTTGTAATTTAGTATTTTGATTTTTCTTTTATTTTTCTATTTTCTTATTATTGTACAGTGTTTTGATTTTATTTATTTATTTATTTATTTTTTTCTTTTACTTAGCATTACATTTATACATATAATCATTATTAATGTACGTAATAATATCGTACAATAAAGTTTATACAATTTAATATTTTGTTTTATATATAATATTATTTTTATGAAAGTACATACATATGTATATACACATTGATGAATGCATTGTAACATGTATGCATAAAATGAATAAGATAGACAAATAAAAACAAACTACAAAAAAATTGAAATGTATTGAAACAAAAAAAATTTAAGTATCTAATATGAAAATGTTGCTACATATACCGTTCATAACACATTTGTGTACATACATACATATATAAATAAATAAGTTTTCTGTTTGAAATTATATTCTTTTATTTCTTGTGAATACATGGACACCACTTAACTTATAAAATATGAAAATATAATTTGTATCTATATATTTTATCTATGTAAATGTATGTATATATATATGTGCATATATAGATTTATATTGTTGTAATACATCGATATAAAAGATGTCCTTTTTATTAGATATAATTTCAGTTACATTACTATTTTACATAGTGTTGTTGATGATTTTTATTTTATTTCATTTTACTTTCTGGTGTCTTAGTTTTTTTTTTTTTTCTTTTTTGTTTTGTTTATTTTATTATATGATTTTGATACTGCTATTATATGCATTAGTATAATAACAGGAGGATCATTGAGTATAACCCCTTTTTTTCTTAAATATAATAGGTACATAATTAAATGTAAAATAAGAGATGTCTTAGAATTTTATGCTTCCTAAACTTTAAATCCATTACTTAAGTCTCAAAATAAAATGACCGTCACGAATCCTTTCCTTAATTATTGTCTACATTCAAATAATATATCTATGTACAATACATGAATATATATAATTTTTTTTTTTTTTTTAAAACAACAACAAAAATAAATTTAAAGATTGCAAAGACAACAAACAATATAAAAATTGTATTAAAAAAAGAAAATAAAACAACAAAAAATTCATTAGAAAACATTTACAAAAATAACAGAGTATGTACATAATGTATTCATTTACTCACAATATAATCGTTGACTATACTATATCAGTTTTGTTTTTCATATTAAAAATTAGTTTAAGTATTTTTGTAAATCGCGTGAAAAAGGAATTATTTCCAATTTCGCTGTTATACATATTTATATATTTTGTACATTTTTATGTGTATGTATAAATTTTGTCCTTATAATAATATAATATAAAAATCCCCCTTTTTTGATGTTCATCATAAAATATCCTTTGTAAATACAATTTGAATATTCCTTTAGATATTTTCTAACTACATGTATATATACAATATATACACACATCTATTACATGTACATATATTGTATGTGTATAAGAGTAAAATAATAAAAATTTATAAGAAAATGTGTATTCTATTGCAGTCACCGCGTAAATAGAATATCATCAAAACTGAATTAATTGCCATAAATCGAGTTCATGAAATGAATTTAAAAGGACAAAAATCAAAATGAAATAAAAAAACAAAATCTAAATTTATAAATTTTATAATATATATACTTTATAATGTTTTTTTTTTCTCTTCGACTTTTATTTCAAACCCCTCTATACATCTATTCGGACACTTATTTTTTTATATAAGTAAAATAACAAAATTCGAGTATACATAAAAATTATGTATTGTAAATTTTGGTTTTTCGATTTTTGCATTTTAAATTGCCTTTCTATATATGTAACGTTTTTTTTTTTTTTGTTTAATGTTAAAAAATACAAGACAAAAAGAAAACAAACACAGAAAATAAATAAAAATCATTTTATTTATTTTTTTTTTTTTTCTATTTTATATACTAAATAAATAGAATGTTCTTTTTTAATGAAAAGTTACAAAAATTGAAATAACAATAATTAGAGAAAGAATTAAAAAATGTTTAATGAGATATTTATTTATTTGAAATAAAATTATATTTATTTATCTTTTTAGTTTTATTTTGTTATTCTTTACTTTGACTACGTTTTCCTTCAATCATTCAATTGCATTATTTCCATGTAAAAAAAAAACAATCATCTGGTATCTGTTTAAAAAAAAAAAATTATTAAGAAATTAAAAAAGAAAAACAAAACATTTACATGTAAAAAATAAAAACAAATTTTTTTGTATCTTTTTTTTTTTTAAATGTATCGAACAAACATACAAAGTTTTCTTTGACACGCTCCATTAATACTCATAAATTCATTAAAATGAGAATGATTTCAGTAATTTATGAATAAATTCATGCTACAAAAGTTTTGTTTTTATTTTAAATCTTTTCTTTTTTATTATGTTGTTGAAACTTCATTAAATTTCCCGTTTTTATCTTTATTTTCATTTTCAATGTAATAATTTCCAATTAGTGAAAACTTCTTCAAACTGATATTTTGTATAATATTTTTTTTCTTATATATTTTTTTATACATAGTATATTGTATATGCAAAAATTTTCAGTACATTTGTAGTATATTTACGTAGCTAAGAAAGAGAATTAAATGAATAAATTAAAAAAAAAACGAAGAGGTAAACAAGTTAAAAAAAAAATAATAGAATAAAAAGAGAACGAATTCTCATTACCATCTGATATTACACATCAAAATATACACTATCTGAAAATTCGTATTCAAATATTATTATCATTTACATATGTACATACATACATTCACGTTTATGTGCTTATAATTACTTCATTAGAAACATATATGAATTAAAATTTTCATAAAAAATCAGTTCATAAATTTTTTTTTTAAAAATGCAAAATTATTTATTCGATATTTGATTATAATTAAAAATTTGAATTAAAAAAAATATGTAATTAAATTTTTTTTTAATGTACAGAATTTTTCACAATAAAAGTTTTAGATTATTTTTACCAAAATATTATTCTGCTTAACACTCTCCTCATTTTTAGTTCCATCATTTTGCTAAAATCCACCCCTTTTAAGATTTCAAATTTTCGGACACTTGTTGAAGATAATATTTTTTATATGTATAAGCAACCCCGCACGTTCAATGGATATACGAACATAAAGAATAGGTAAAACAATCAAAATTAAAAACAAACTACAAAAAAGCAAATATATGTATGTATACTACATATAAAAACCATATCCTTTGAGATTTTTATTTCTTTCAAATCACTTGTGTTGTGTTCATAAATGCATATAAACAATTGTGTAAATACGTGCATACATATAGGAACACATGGGTACATAATATACATACTTGGTACATATGTATATGTATATGTATTGAGAACAATCAATAAATGAATAAATTTGAAAAGAAAGAGAAAATCAAAATTAAAATTTTATTTATTTATTTTTATTTTTTCTTAGAAAAATTCTTAACAATAATATTAATAAAAATGAAAAATTTAATTTTGTAAAACAATATTTAATCGAATACACATCATTTCATTTGAATCCATATTATCACTTATTTTCAATCATTATTCTATTCATCTGTGTTATAATCGATCAAATGTATATATAAGTATATGTATTTTCATTGCCGTTTATATTTTTTCTTACATAATGTTTCTTTGTTAAAAACAACAAAAAAAAAAAGAAAAAAAGAAAAATAATAATAATCATCATCATTTTTCTACAATCTACAAATCAATTACAACAGTGTAAAAATAGAAGGAAAGGAAAAATAAATATTGAAAAAAAAAAAAAAAAAATGAAACCAAAAGAAAATGTTAAAATAGTATAAAATGTACACGTATGTATAAGTAAAAAGTAAGTCTATGATAATGAAAAGTATATAAATGTAAAAGATACATAAAACCATAAAGTACCATAAAATATTATATCTATTGTCCCAAATATATTCATGCATACACATCCATATACTATACATACTACATTGGTATGTACACAATACACATGTATTTATATAAAATTTTATTAAATTCAAATATAATACAGTACACAAATATATTACATAGTTAAATATATGAATATAATAAAAATAAGAATAAGAAATTCTGTTTGTTTTAATAATCATAGAAAAATTAAGTTTTAAATTGATTTTTAATTTGACGACTTAAGAGGGTTAAAAAAATAAGAATTTTATTTCATTTTATATATTTTTATTTTCATTTTTATAAATTCGATTTTCACTACATAAAAAAAAAAAATATATATATATAAATATGTACGTGTTTTTTCTAGATATATTTTTAAATTAAAATACTTTAAGGACAATGTACACATGTATATTACGAAATACAAAATTAATTTAATTTAAATTCTAAAAATCGAATTCATTTAAAGATAAAGTAAAGACAATCACAAAAAATATATTCCTTATAATTATAATATACTTTAAATTTTTGTAATTATTTGAATTTTCAATGCTTATATGTATGTATACTCTCTATATTATTGAAATCAAAATTAATTAAAAATCGAAATAAACATTTGTTATTTTTAATAAGCCGAGTGATCTTAGATATCATATAATATTAAAAATAAATATTTATTAAAAATATTATTTTAATTAAATTAATTTAATTAATATCGTTTTTTCTTTTTTAGGCAAAAAAAGAAAGTTTTTTTTTTGTACTGTTCCAGATTTTAATTAATTTTATATTTCTTTCTTACATTTTTGTGATATTATCTTGTCCCCAAATATCCTTTGTCTCCAAAACAAAATTTAATACAATTTCATTTTCAATTTATTTTTTTAATATGAAAATAAGTTCATTAAACCTAATGAACATATAAAATTATAAAAATTTTTTTGGCTTTCTTTTTTTTTGAATTTTTATGAAATATTTTTCTTTTCATTAATTACAAACTTGTTTTTATTTTTACATAAAGCACATTGTACAACTACAATTTATTTTAAATAAAATAATAGAAAAACCATAGACAAAACAGATTAAAAAAAAAGAAAAAAAAAGCTGAAATCAAAGTTAAAAAAAAAAAAAAAAAATTGAAAATAAATTTCAACTTGAAAATGAAAATCCTATTTAAAAAAGAAAATTCCTCACGGTTATCTGACATTCATTCTGTATATTTTTAATCTTCATTTGTATTCTGTTTATATATTATACAGAAGAAGAAAAAAAAATATTAAAACAAAAAACCAAGATTTTTGTTTTTTGAATTAAAAAAGCATATTTTAAATGATTAAAATAAATATAAAAATTTTAAAATAAATGCGTGCTCGTACCATTAAATGTATTTTTTAGCCTATCTATGTACGTACATGTACATTTAAGAAAAACTCATTCATATAAACACATTGAAAAAAAAATTCATTTTCTTTTTTTAAATCCTTTTTTTTTGTTAATTTGAATTAAAGAATTTTCATTTGTATTATATACATTTTACATTGTGTATATCATAACAATACATATTAATGTATGAATATATGTATGTAAATATGTACATATACATATGTATATAAAAGCAAGAAAAATAGAAAAAAAATCCCAAACGTTTTTCTCATTTTTATTAATGAGTTTAATTTGACGTAATCCTTCTTAAATATTGCTTCGTGGTTGTTTTTCTTTCTTCACCATAAAGCACATATTATAATATAAAAGGACATTGTGTGGTATAGAAATTAGACAATTAACATTTATAAATGAACGCACATACTTATTTGTATGTGCGTACCTCAATGACTCCCACTCAACAAAGTACAAACAAAAAACAACAACAACAACAAAAAAATGAGGAAAATTCTTTTTTTGTTTTTTTGTTCTTACTTTTAGTTTTAATTTGAGGGTCATTATAAAATACGTTTTAATACGTATTATTAAAAAGGAAAAAAGTGAATAATAATAATAATATTTCCTATGTACAATTTTATATTTTTTCTAATAAAAGAAACAAAAAAAATAAATAAATAAATAAATATTATATCATATCGTAATATATCAGCTAATAATACTCCTCTTTGACTTCTTTTGATTTTAATTTTTCTCTATTACTTTTATTGTGTGATACACATTGTGAAAACATCAGATTATTTTGTTGTACATAATAAAATAGAAAAAAAATTATAAATTCTAAATATGTGGAACGAAAAATCTGTACCAAAAAAAACAAAAAAAAAAAAAAAAAATTACGATATTGGTATCTAGGACACATCCAAGATCACTGCCGATTCTATGAATGTTAAAATGTGGTGCACATTACAGCTTACATAATATAATGTATTATCTATGGTACAGTTGAATTTGAGGGAAATTTTTTTTTTAAATTCTATTTAAATTTAAATTGGGGGAAAAGAAGCGTAAATTTTGGATGTACAATTCTTTTCTTTTGCTTATTTATCGCTTTTTTTTTTTCTTCCTTTTTACTTTTTTATGTTTTCACTTCAGTTTTTCTTTTCTTTTCTTTTTTTTTTCATTTCATTTTCTAATGAAAATAATTTTAAAATAAATAATGATAAGAAATGGTAGTGGCGCGGTTTGGTTCGTGGTGATGATGATAATATAGTCATTGAAAGAAAAAACGAAAAAACTTAAATCAAAAAGGAAAAAATTTTTAATCTTCACTTCGGTTCCGACTTAGATGAGATTACACTTGTTTGAATTCTGTTGCAAAAAAAAAGAAAGAAAAAAAAAAAAAACAAAACAAAAAAAAATAATAATAACATGAATAAATACATATTCAGTAGATGGTTTCTTAATATTTTTGTTATAATAATAAGTACTCAGCATCATCGTCCTTCTTATTTTCTCTATTACATTTTTATACATATTCACATATACATACATACATACATACATTTAATAATAATATCGTTGTCGTTAAAATCTTTTATCCATATACACACTTATGTACATATATATTTTATTTTCACTACATTCATATAGAACTGTTTATTATTGTAAATCAAAAATTTTCTTTCTAAATTTCATACTAAAATATATAGTGTGTACGTACATTTGTACATACAATCTAAGTACTCTGTTACTGTTTTACTTTTCTTTTTTTTTTCCTTAGTATTTTGTATTTCATTTTCTTAATATTCTATTTAATTTTATATTTTTGTATTTTTGATTTTTTTTTTTTTATTCATTTTTATAATTATTATAATATATACATTATATATTACAGATGTTTAGGTATCTATATAAACACTCATATAAATATTAAATAGTATATATAAAATTTTCTTTATTATTATAACTGACTGACTCAAAAAGATTATAAACTAAAAAAGAAAATTATTAATGATGAGAAGGTTTCATTTTATAATTCCATCTATTTAAATAATATTTTGATGTATGTACACTGTACATTATAATAAATAAATTATGTATATGAATAGTAAATGATAATATGTTTCAAAAAAATAATAAAATAAAATATAAAAAAACAATAAAGCTCCTTTATATAGTAATTTTTACAATAAATAAAATAAGATATTCATATTATTCATTATTATAAATCATTCTTTGAATTTAGAATATAATAATTAATCAATTTTATTAAAATGTTCTATGAATTCAGATATTTTATTAAAAATATTAAAAATAAAAAATAAAAAATCATTCTAAATTTGATTAGATTAATAAACTTAATTAGAAATAAAAATAATTTAAAAAAAAAACATAAACTCATCACAAATAGTATAATTTATATGGTAGATCATATCCACATGTACATACGTATGTACGTATGTATGTGATTATTTGGTTGTATAAATTTTCTCCTTTTTAAATTATCTTACCCTACTTTTCAAATACTTACATTTACATATTTATTTCTTGAAATTAAAATCAAAGCAACAAACGATTAAAAACAAATTTAAAAAATTAAATATGTACTTATATATGTATGTACGTATGTATATGTAAGCACCAAACACAAGTATATAACATATGTACATATGTATATATTATTATTGATGTATAATCTCTTGAGTGCCAACGACGTGTTTTTATTATTTTACGATTTTTTATTTTAATTTTAAATAATTTAATTAATGAAATCGCGATTTCTGTTAATTACAATTTGAATAATTAATTAAAAAATATAAATTAAATTTATTTCAAAATACTTTATTTCTATACATAATACAACATTTTAATGTGCTCATGGTAAATACATATGTACATAAGCCAGTACGTACTAGATCTAATTATATGTATGAATACACATACATATACATATGTATATAGGTATATGTATGCATATTATGTACACTTATAAACTGCATACGTAATCATAATGCAATTTCATGATTGGAACAAAATAATAATTTTTTTTTTATTTCAAAAACTACCAATTATCTCAATTGACATGCAGTATATATTGATGTAATATTTTTATCATTTTTCTTTTGATACCGACCTATAAGTATATTAAAACTAAAAATTATACAAACTATCTACATTATCTATATCTATCTATCCATTTTAACCTGAACTTGAATTATAAAATTTAAAAACAAAAAAAAAACAAAAATAATTAATAAAAAAAAAAGAACCAAAAAGAGAACAGGAAAAATTTTCCACATTTATTTATTTTTCCTTTTTTTTCAATTTTAATTCGATGATGTATATGTATGGATGTACACATTTGTTTTTTTTTTGTTTTTTTTTTTTTTGCTTTAATTTCAAACTAAAAACAACGTACATGAATTGATAAGCAAACAACGTTAAGTGTCGTTTTTAATAAATCAAAGCGAAAAACTTATTTAACTTTTTTGTTTTTTATATTTTTGAGATTTTTGTTTGTATGAAAATGACCGCCATATAACTAACCCCATTCATATATGCATAACTATAGCTTATTTCGAGTATAAAATGAAAAGAGATCATCCACTTCATAAATATGCTTTATATCATATTTATCTATATCGATAAATGTATACATTTGTTGACATTACATTGTACATACTTTCATATACGTAACTATATGATACGTATGTCGGTATGTACATATATCATATATGTACGTCCATGTATTCACATGTATTTGTGATTTTATGTAATGTACAAAACAACGGCAATGTTTATACATAAACAGATATTTAATTACATTCATTATTATTATATTCATGCTAAAAACATATACCAATATAAACATACATATGTATGTGTATATGAGAAGAATATATGTAATAGAGAATTCATATATATAAATGACACACGTACACACATATTTACACAACATTATAAGGATGAGCAAAAATTTATAAAATCTATAATTGCTAAATTGTTTTTACATTTTATAAATATACGTACATACATATGTACATAATAAGTATACATGATTACTTACATAAATATACCATAAATATTTATATTTACATAATATGCTATATGCATGTATATAGATTTTAATGTACATACATTCGTCATATACATATATATGTACGAGTATTTTGTATCACATTTATAATAATTATTATTTTTGATGATTTTAGAAAATTAGTTGAAAAACATTTACTTGATTAAATATGTCTATTTAAAATTGTAAAATATAATATACATACATAAGTACATTTAATCAATGTATATTTTTACACTATACATACATATGTACATTATTCACATATATTAGCATAGATATGTACACATACATATTTATGTAATCAAGGAAATATTAATGGTTCATTATTTAATTTTTACTCAAAAAAACAAATAATAATAATAAACTGGTGTAATAACAATTATCCGAACTTATAAGTACTGTTTTATCTAAAGATGTAGATAATCTATTCAAAAAAAAAACGTTATAAATATGTTTCGCTTTTATCTAAATCAAATTAATCAAATTTATTTATGATAAACATAACTATTTTAAAGTAGATAATATTTGTTTAGAAAAGAAAAAAGAGGAAAAAACGATAATAGATAAAAAGGAAAATTTTTATTATTTAAAAAATAATAATAGTTAACTATAAAAAATTTGATTTAAAATATCTTAATATAAATGTATGTATGGACGCACAATGCATGTGTAATGTCTAATGTGTATTCACAGAGCACATTTAATATAATAATTTAAAATTTAAAAAATAATAATTAATTTTTTTTTTATTATAAATATATTTTATTATTTTTACAAATAAAGAACACATTATACTGCGTGCCATGTACGATACATATCATATCACAGACTATTAAATTTTGTGCATTTATACATATCGTTGCATATAATATGTATGTACATATGTATGTATTCATAGTTATTATATATCATCTCCGTTTGCATATTTTATATGAATATATGTATGTATATGTAATATTTTAACTGCTTTTAAATATTACATTTAATATTTTTTTTTTTGTTTTCATGAAAAAAAGGGTTTTTCATCTTGAATTTTCCAGATAAATTGCCGATAATTGAATTCAATCTGCTTATTAAGTGTAGATCAAACGATATACTTGTGTATACATGAATATAACAATTTTGTACATGATGTACAATAAGCGTTTATGTAAAAGAAATATATCCTAGTTCTTTACATAAAATATACAGGGTAAATTAAAAAACAAAAAAAAAAAAAAATACTAAATTCATCTTCATTATTTATGTATGTATGTATGTACACGTTTTATATATTAGATATACATACATACGTATTGATGAGCAGATAAAAGCTTTCACTTTTTAAAATTTTATTATTAAGCATTGATACGATAGTTATATGTACATATACGTATTTGCATGTTTATGTATGTATGTATGTATATATACGAGTATTTTATGCATTTTATGTAATAATAAAGACAAGATGAATTGTAACAGAAACCTTTTTTCTCATCCTTTTTTCTTTCAAATCTTTCCTTTATACTTATTAATATTATGAATATATCATATTGTATCGTATATCATAATATAGTCTTTTAAGTTGACAGAAGATAATTTCGTTTTAAGGTACAAAAGACAACTTTCGCCTTTTCTCACAACTAATTGGCTTTTCCTTTTGATTTAAGTATAATATCATATATATGTATGTATGTATGTATGTATGTACATACATATATGCAACACTATAGAATTTATAAAATTTATTCCTTTCTTATTAGAAATATCGTATATTTTTACACAAATTGTATTTGTGTAAGATACATACATATATATGTATATAGATATGTACTTTAATATAGGTGTATATAGTACGTAAACAGAACTTGAGATACGTATGTGTATAAATGTATCCAAATAAATGCTTGATAATTTTGAGTAACAAAACAAAAAAATAAAAAAATTAAATTAAAAAAATGAGAAAATAATAAATGAAAAACTACTAATAAGACCAAAATAAAAAGAAAATACATTAAAAACTAAAATATGGCTTTATATTAATATATGAGTATACATTCAACAGGATATGCAACGTACATACATATGTACATTTACACATTTACATAAGCTTTTTATATACTTATTGTATGTAATCGTTTATTCGTACTTTTATAAAACATGTTATTTTACAAATTATAATCTTTTTTTGCATTTCAATAAAAAAAAAAAAACCTTTTCTAATACATGTTTACTATAATAAATTTTCATAATATATGTAAGTAAGTATACGTATATTACATCACATGTAGTGTATGTGTATATTTACAATACTTATTATTATACTTCAAAGGCAATTATAATTTATAATTTCATATATGTATGTATGTATATAAGGCAAAGGTATCAACGTATTTGATAATGTATGTATTATAAAAATTATATAACACATACGCATTATTGTACACAACGTGAATTGTAACTGAAATATGCATAGGTGTAATACCTTCATACATATATTATTATTATTATTATTCCAAAGCTTCTCGTCTTAATTATACTTTGCTTCATTTCGCGATTTTACAATATTTTACATACATACATACATATGTGTGTATGTATAGGTATATACTTTTATAAGCGTGTATTAATTCTATTATATCTTCAAAAAAAAGTTCACACAATTGAAGTTGTTATTTATAAACAATCTGTATTTTCTATAAAAAAAAAAAAAATAGAAAAAAAAATTTTATTTCAGTCAAATATGTAATTATTTTCAATAGAATAATAAAATATTTTCATAAATTCTGTAATCGAATCACTTTGTAACCGTCTAGACAGAATTTATAATCTTGAAAAAATCACTATTTTTGTTTTTTTTTTGTCAAATTTTTTCAAACATGTTCTTAATTTGATTTTCTAAAAAATTTTTTAAATATTTCACAATGTAAAACGTTTAATACGAATGCACGTAATTTCCTTTAATCATCTACAAATCACATCTATACGTTCTATATATTGCAGAACGAACCATATAAATGTACATTATTGTACGCACATATACTTAGTAAACTTTTATTTATTTTTTTTTTGTTTTTGTTTAGTAGTCTATATAATCTGTACATATGTACATGTATACACAGTGTATAAACTGTATAATAAAAAGTTTTGATGGAAATAACTCAATATGCATGTACTTTCTTTTATCAATTTCACTTTTCGTAATTTAGTGTGTATCATACATAAAATAGATATAAATTATCATATTTATCTCATTTTTATTTGGATTTTTTAATATTCGTATACATATGTATATAATGTATACGAATATAATATGAATTTTCTATAAAATATTTATTTTTTACTTTAGAAAGTATTTGTAATTTATCGTTTCTAATAGAGAATAAATCGAAAGATAAAAAAGTACATAAGCCGATTTAGACAAACTGACCGAAGGATATCAACAAAACAAAAAAAAAAGGAATTGTCTGATACACATGTATGTATGTCTAAAAAAGAAAGTTTTTATTTTTCTCTTATTTTTTGACTTTTGACGGTATATGTATTTTGCTTTTTTTTAAGAGTCCTTAAAATATTTATACCTTAAATGTTTATGTATACATGCATATGTATGTATGTAAATATATACGTTTGTACATGCAATTACTACATATTCAATAATATGAGTATTACACGGTCTATATGTATTTATTATGTAAGTAAGCCAGCACATATACATAACATACATATGTACGTATAAGTAGTTTATTAATATATATTATATAAAAATTTTTGTATGCGCATACATATGTACATATGTACTTAGAAGCATACGTATGTATATATTATACATATAATAAATATACAAATAATACATAAATATGTATATAAGTATAAAAATACTTTCCAAAATACAACTACATATATACATATTTATGTCAATATTCAAACAAAAATTACATATATACATATGAATTTATAAATAAACAGATAAAAAAACACGTACGTGTACAGTTGTAAGTACATATCTAATGAACAGAATGTAACGAAAAAAGGACATTAATGCCATACATCCTATATACATAGAATTTGTTATGTAAACATGGTATGCATTTACATATGAACGGCTATATATATTTCTATAAATATGTATTATCAAAAAAAAAAAAAAAAAAATCTACTTGTATTTCATTGAAATTTGGTAAAAAGTACACTATTTTGCTTTAAGTTTTATTGTCAGAGTCGATAATATCAGCTTTTAGTTCAAACAAAAAAAAAATCCTATTTATTCAATACGAACAACGTAGGCTGTTAGTGTTTTGGTTGTTGACAACAAATGCTTTGATCGAATTTTCAATCGACCTTTTCAATTGATTCTGTTAATATGTATATAATACTCTTTACATACTTGTATCAATTTTATATTCATATGTATTAAATATTATTATGTATTGACATAAATCAAGGAATAAAGTAATCGAATTTTATTGTTGCAAGCTACTTATAAATATCAGGTCAGGTAATATTTAGTTTAAGAGAATAAAAACATGTTATATTGTATATAGTACAAATAAATAAATAAAAAATATATACATATAAAATAAGATGATTTAGATATCATAAAAAGAAGATAACGTAATTGAGAAAAAGGAAATCCATGATTTTTTTTTTTTTTGTTCATATAGTACCGACTGGACATAATTTTGTAAAAGCAAAAAACACAAAAAAGGATATTAAAATTAAAGTACAACTTCACTTTCGAGTTTTATTACAATATTTCAACATAAATATATAATGATAAAATGTGAAGATTCAAGAATCTTTATCATTTCTTATAATAATTTGACAATCAATATTATAAAAAACTACAATCTATATTAATGTATACATGAATGCGTCATACACACATGTACATACATACAATTTAAAATTGAAAAATGTTGTAGAATGTTATCTACAAAACTATATATGTGTGCATGTATGTTCCTTGATATTTTTTTGCCTTCTGTTAATTTTGTTTTTTGGATTTAATTATTTAATTTTCCATTTTCTTATAACGTAACAATGAAAACTTTTCACGATTGCCTAACCATCAATTAAACTAACATTTTTTATTGTATAATTCTTTAAAAAAAAAAAGTATATTCATACTTTAGTTAATGTTCAAAAAATTTTGATGTTGTTTGTTACCATTTATGATTTAAAATTATAAGATTATAAATACATAGGTAATCTATAAATTTTTATTAAATTTCCGTTTTTTCAACCTTCCTTGTTCATAAATCCATTAGCCATATATTATTTGTATTCACATAAAATAGTATCAACATACAAAATAAACCAATATGAATACAAAGAACATAGAGGTTCTTTAAGAAAATAGCAAAAATTGTATGAATGAATAAAATCCTGTATACAATTTTGTACCATTCTTTTCTTTATTATTATTTTTTTTTCTTATTTTTATTTTTTATTTTTTTCATTCTATTAAACCGTCAAGTAATCTTTTTATATATGTATCCGTTTGTATTAAACAATTACCCATTTTCAAAAAGATTTAGATAATATGATTGTGATAAATTTGTTCTAACTATTTTATTATTATTATTTTTTTCACTTTCCTTTTTGATCTTTTTTGTTTTGTTATTTTTGTTATTTTTTCTTCAAAAAGTCAATTTTCAATAATCCATTTAAAAGTGTTAAATATGACCTACCTAAATTTGTATTTATCCAGTTATTTTTGTTTTTTGTTTTTTTTTTTTTTTTTGAATTTTATCATTTTCATTTATCTTACTTAAACGTCTTTACTTCCTACTGAGTAATAGATTACAAATAGAAGAACAAACAGATGTATTTCATATGACTTTAAAAAGGACACATCCATATACTCGTATGTATCACACTATACATGTATGCATGCATAAAAGTATTGTATAAAAAAAAATGTATGACTGACAAATGGCATTGATGTTTAAAATACATATATGTATATGTATACGATACAATAAAAGGATATATAGTATATCTGGACTCTAGACTTAACCTATAGCATAAAGACTGATAAAAAAATTTTATCATGTTTAAAATAAATTTTTATCTCTATTATACATGAGAACATTTTATTTTGAAAACAGCATGTGAATTTAAAAATGAATTTATATTTTTATCTAATATGTGTTACAAACAAATAAATAATTTAATTAATAAAAACTAAAATAAAAATTAACATACATACCTTATATATGTATGTAGGTAATAATTGTTATTACTCTAAAAAAATATCAAAAGAAAAATTTCACCTTGTAATTGTTAAAAATTTTTCAAAGAACAAAATTTTCAAGTATATGATTTTTTTTTCAAATTTTTGTTTTTTTAGCAATTTGAATTTTTAGTTTTTTGTCTGTATATCTAGTATATACTTGTAGTCTAAGGATAATTAAAAAAATAATATGTACATATAAAAACCCATATACATTAATTACATTAATAATTTCAGGAAAGAATTTTAATTTTATTATTTTTTGGATTTAAAACCACTTAAAAATATAAATAGAAAAGTAAATAATTTAAATTGAAAATTTCGAAGGTTAAATACTATATATAAAATAAAATATTCAGGGTTATTCCGGTCATAGCTAACATATTTCACTAAAGTTAACTTCAGACAATATGATTTTGTTATACGTTTTAGTCATAGGATTTTCTTATTATTTTTCATATGCTTCAAAAAGTCATAGTATTCTTCGAGTTCACACCAGTATGACATTTCTGTATGATTTTCTGTATGATTTTAATTATGTTTATAGTAAAAATGAAAAATGAAGAGCAACATTTTTTTTTTTTTTTAAATAAAATTGTGACTTTTTATATCAAGCAATTGCGGAAAAAAATCATATTACTAGTCATAGGAAATTAGAACACGTTCTATCTCCAAAAAAGAATATGACTTTATCATAAGACTATTATAGGACAGCTATGATCGAATTCAGACTATATGATTTGCCAGTCATAATAAAAAGCATAAGACAAAATCATATAATCTGAAGTTAACTTAATTTAACATTCTGCTAATTTTCATACAAAATTATGACAATTTGTAAATTTTGTCAATATTATCAATTTAGCAAAATCAGTTAATTATGTTCGAAATAATTCCGATTGCTTTATGCATTACTCAATTAATAAATTAACATTTCATTAAAAATAATTAATTATTGTACACGAGCAAGTTAATAAAGTACACATATTATTATACGTCATGCTTTTAATAAAAATTTATTATTATTGGCATCAATTATTTGATTTTGTTTTTTTTTTTTTTGTTAAAATTACGTACAATTAATATATGAAATTAAAATAAATATAGAAAAAGTAGAAATAGGAAAAAATTACAATTCAAAAAATTACTTACAGTATTAACTGATTTTGATTTCAACAAATAAATAGAAAAATCAACAAAAAAAAGTATGAAAGCTATGGTAAAAAAAATTTCTTTGGTAATGCTTTAATAATTATAATAATAATGTTATTATGTAATAATAAGGAATTGTGTTATCACCAATCAATCAGCAATTATAAATATATTTTTGCACAGAAAATTTCTTGATTATGTATGTTTTGCTTTTAAGATTTCTTATTAAATTTTTTCATTATTGTACGATATAAAAACTGCAATTAGTTGTAGTTTTAATCTTATATATCACAGTTATTTGTTACACATGAATTTTGTTTATACATTTTATTTATTTATGTTTTACTATTTCATTTTTTTTTTATTTGTTCTACTATTCTACTATTTTTTGTATTAACAATCTTATAGCGAACATGTATGGTAAAATCAATTTCATTAATATGTATGTTATATTTAATATATAAATGTATCGTGATCTAGAAAATTTTCTTTTCAAATTGATGCCATGCATATATAGTATGTATATATTATTATTTTTTTTTTTGTGACTAAATCATTTATTATTATTATTTTTAATGAACATTTAAAGCTAAAAATTGAAGTATTATCAATAGTAAGAGATGCATACAATAATAATAATGCATATTTTTATCGATAAATTTAAATAGATACATATTTCTTAAATTGTCGACTTATTTTATTCTGACTTGTTTGAAAAATTCTTGGAATTTTTATTTAAAATTTTCTTTTATTACTATCATTTTTATTACAATTTTTAGAAATATAAACTGTTTTCTACATAAAAATAGTAAGATACATTTTCTATAAAATGACAATTGATATGTTGTATCTATGATAACATAATAATATTATAGAAATGCATTTTTATAAACTTATATTTATTATATGCACATGTATGCATTTGTACAGAGAATACAAACAAAATAAAAAATTTAATAACAATAATAAAATGAATAATAATAAATAAAGTAAAAATTATTTTCGATGGAAAAATAATCATAATTTTGATTATAAATATTTTATTATAATACACTATATCAAATCAATTCAAATCATTTTATATTCATTCAGATATTCATTTATATAAATGTACATACATATTTATACATTGGACAATATAACTTAGTTGCTATGGTCCAAGGACGTTTAAACGATATTTTAATATTGTCTTATAAAAATCATATTATACTCGTCCATATGTATATAATGTTCATTCACAGTTCAATATTCAAATACAATATATTACAAAAATATAAATACACATATATACATATGTATGTACATACATATATGTATGTATGCAAATACATATGTATGGACATACGAATCAGATCATACAAAAGGGGCGTTTATCGCGCAGATAACTACCCCCAAATATATAAAAACTCAAATATACATACATATATGTATATATAAAATAAAAACAAAAAAACTAGAAAAAAAACAAAAACATATAGAAATGTAAAATAATATATAAAATATTACAAAAAAAAGTAAATGAAAATAAAAAATACATACTGGAAAAATGTATAAAATAAGAAAATAAAAAAAGAGAAAAACCAAAATATATAAGAAAAAATTAATGTATGTAACTTTTTTATTCAAGAACATTTTCAATATGTATTTTTATACATAAATATGTGTGTAAGTTAATCACAAAAAAATTGAGTTAAATTTTATTTTAGATATAAATTTTTATTACAATTTTTCTCTGAGAATACAATATGTAGTAAAAAATTTCGAGCATGCGTATTTCTTTTTTGTTATAAAAAATAGTTGATTTTTCTTCTTCTTTAAAAAAAAAAAAACAAAGATACATATGTACATATATTTTTATATTATTTTCATATACATATTAAATACTAATGTATAAGTATTTTTAATAGTAATTTATTTTATAAATAATATTTAAATATAAATGTTAAGATTTTATAAAGTATGTACATGTATACATATGTACATACATATGTGAAAAAAAAACTTTTTTTTTTGCATTGATGATAAGAAATTTTTCTTAAACTTATCTGTATACGTTTATTCACTCCTTTACAAAAAAAAAAAAAAACATACCAATTTTTATATTACATTCTCTCTTCTTAAGATTATTTTGTGTTGCAAAATTATGTGACATTATATTGTATGTGAACATTCGATATTTTTATTAAAACTGTTTATATTTATGTTCATATATATGTAAATACTTTTTTTTTTTTTGTTTTTGTAAAATATTATTTCCTTTAAAAATAGAAAATATATTTATACATCCATTTATATTCCACGTTTTTATTATCATATATGTGATATTTAAAGTATTTAATTGTATATTACAGAACTTATAGGTGTCCTTTAATAAACTACAAACTTTCAATTATTATTCTAAAATATACATTAAAGTTTTATTTCATAATAAAATTTTACTTTGTTTTGATATTATATCAAGAATAACATGCATGGAAAATTGAAATTCATATTACCATTAAGTCTTTAAAAGAAAACAATAAAATTTATTCATTTTTTTTTTTAAACGATTTTTGTCAAAAAATCTTATAATTAGGAATATATATATTTTTTTTTTAATTTTAGTATATGTATATTATTAAATTAAAAGTTCATTTTTATTACCTATTTTCTGTATTCTATAATTTTATTTCCAGGTATTTACCGATATGGAAAAAAAAAATTTTTTTTTCTATATTAAATAAATATTAACAGGATGTTATTTTATTTAATAATAAAATATATTATTATTTTAAATTGATTACAATATCTAAAAAAAGGATGTGTTGCTGTTGTACTTTTTATTTTTTATTTTAATACTTTTACTATAATATATGTTTTAAATTTTTTTTTTTCTTCTTTTTTTATCAATAATTATTAATTTTTATTTAAAGGAAGTCAGTTAATATGATTTAATATATTATATAATATATTGATTTCGATATAGCCAACTATATACATACATGTTCATGTATGTACGTATACTTTTACGTACATATAATATGCGACAGTATATTTTCAATTTAAAATATAAAAAGCCTACATACTACATCAATCATCATTAGTTTATTTAAATTAATGGTTTTTATTTATTATGTTTCATATTTGAAAAAAAAAAAAAAATTCCTATATTTTTTCCGTATTTTATTATTTTAAAATGAATTTTTTACTTATTTAAGTTGATATTCATGTATGTTCAATGAACATAATTTACATTATCATTCTATTCCCAAAGTATTAAATCAAAATATTTTTTCAAATTTTTCATTAAATTATACATTTTTTTTTATAACTTATTTAAAAAAAAAATTGTTAATTTGATTTTTTTTCTTTTTTTATGCAAAAATTGAATTTTCATTGAAAATAAATTAAGTAAAACTTGTTAAAAGTTTTTTTCAATATTTAATTTTTTTTTTTTTTTTTTTTTTTTAACTTACTCAGCAATATATTAAGAATGAAAATAAAAATACTTATAATAAAATTAAATATAATTATCAATATAAACAAAATGTTTCAATTTATTTTGTTATCAATTTTTGAATAATGAAATATATTTATATATAAGTGTGCAATATAATCTGTGATTTAATAGTTTATAAATATAATGCATCAAGTATACGCATATATATGTATGTACACAGTATTTACAAGTGAAAAATTCTACATGAAAAAAAAAAAACTAAACGTGTTTATCAATAAAATTATTATGTGTTTGTGTACAATATACTTGAAATGTATAAAACAAATCATGCAAAAAAAAATAAAATAAAAATTAAAAAATAAAAATAAAAAATGAAGTAAATAAATAAATAGGTAAATTTTAAAATAATATTGTAGATAAAATGACTAATCTTCCTTTGAAGTTTAAGCGAAAAACTATTAAGGAAATTTTTAATATTTATATTATAATCGAAATAATTTAATCATAATGAAATTAATCAGAAATTGAATTTGATTTTATTGTTATTATTATTTTTTTTTTAAATCAAAAATATAAATATAATATTATGCTTTTGTTACACACTCAAAAAAAATATTTTTCATGTTATAAATATATGTGAGTATTCAAGATTGTTTGTTTATTTATTATTTTTTATTTTTAACTGGAAATTACTTACTTTTATTCATATTCTATTCACATGCTTACAACATGTTATTTATCAATATTTACTTAGATCAACCGTATATGACATGATTAAAAAAAGAAAAAAAATATATATATATTGTCCCAGAAGAATTTTTATTTAATTATTAAACAAAAAAGAAAAAAATTTCCTTTTTCAATATCCATACACATTATACACATTTACGTAAATATGCAAACTAATAAACCCAAATACATATAATTTATATATATGAACTGAAATCTTATCAATTATAGCAAAATAATTCATTTTATATTTTAAAAAATAAAAAAAAAAAAATGAAACGCAAAATAAATTTGGTTTTTTTTTTTGCATTTTTCTATTACATTAGCATTAAATACATACTCACATAGATGATAACAGAAGACATTAGTTATATTTAAAAAATTCCATGGACGTACAAATAGACAATAATACAGTATAGATACAATATCTTTTATATTATGCTCTATTTTCATTAACTTCATTAAATTTTATCAGTATAATATGGATTATAAGAATTTGGATTTATTATACAAATATTTATTTTATAATTTAATTTATTTTATTTTATTTAACATTTTTTTTTTTTTTTTTGAAATTTTCTTAGTGTCTGCTTTTATCTTACTGTTCAAACATGCTTTTGTTATTAATCATACAAAAAAAAAAAAATCTGTATACTATATATCATGAAAATACTTTTTATCATTAAAAAAAATTGTAAATAAAAATTTGTGTTTTAATTTATATAAAATTTTAATATGAATTATAGTAACATCTAACAGGTACCTTTTTACAATTTCAAAAAAAAAAAAAAAAAAAAAAAAAAAAAAAAAAAAAAAAAAAAAAAAAAATGTACATTATTATAATATTTATTATGAAATTTTTAATTTGTATAATTTATTTGGGCTTACAAACATATGAATGTTGCCGATTAAATTTATAATAATTGTAAATTTTCGTTATAAACTGGTTTTCTATATTAATTTCAAAAACAATATAAGTATGAATTTTTTTTTTTTTTAATTTTTGGTATTACAACCTTAAATTTCTTTTTCATTTAAAACTTTATATTAATTATTTAGGCATAAAATGATCATAGAGTATTTTTCTTTATTAATTTAATTTAATTAAAATATTTGTGTTTGTTTTATTTAATAAAAAAAAAAAAAGCGAATAATTAACTGAATGAATGTTTTTTCATTTATAAATTATGTAGTATTGTACCAAAAGAATGTAGTTTTTTTTATGTATAATAAATAAATAGGTATATTATTTTCAATAGTATACATATACAATTTTATCAAACAATTATACTAAATAATATATGTATACGAAAAAATAATAAATATAGAAAAAAAAAAAAAAACACATTCAAGAAAAAGAGGGCAAAAAAATTTTTTTTTATCAAAAATAAAATATTATTCCAATTATATACAATGTATTTTGTATAAGAAGATAAATACCTTATGACATAATTGCGAAAATCAGATAATTAAACTTACAAGAGAAAATCAAAATATACAGATAAATAACAATTAAATTTTCTTTTTTTATTATTATTTTTCTAATAAAAACAAATAACACACATGTATGGTTTCTTAAAACCGTGGTACGCCAACATTTTAAGATTTAAAAAAAAAAAATTAATTGTACCTACATATACAATAAAATTCACATAAAATAAAATAACAGCTTATGTAAGAGCATTGTAGATATGATCATAACAATAAAATTATTATTTCAATATTAAAAGGAAAACAATAAAAATAATACGATAAATTTTGGCATATACCTACGCATATTTACCATTTTATATAGATGCGATGTTAATTATATACGATTATATTCGACCAAAACTTTTTGACAAAATATGTTTGTTTTTTCATATTTAAAAGAAAAAGTAAAATTTAATCTCTAAATACAAAAAAAAAAAACAATTCAATTGAATTCAATTATCTATATTAATATGTACCTATATATATGAATTATAGAATTTATGTTTATAGTGTTATTAAAGCAACCATTTTTATATACTTGAATGGAAAACAATAATTTTACGTAGGTATATAAGTATACACATTATTTGTAAAGGACATGCTTAAATCACATTTCTATGCCAAAAATTCAAATATAATGCATTTAAATATGTACACATATATACATACATACATATGTGTACACAAAAATTTGAAGAAAAAAGAATAGAAAAGTTTCTGTTGGGTAGATTCACATACATATACCTATAGCTAAATTAAAAAGAAAAAAACGATGAAGATTTTCTTTTAATGGAAAAAGGAGTTTTTAAATAAAATTCAAAGTACATCCTTAAATAAACATAAAACAAAAAGTAGAAAATTAAGCAAAAAAAAAAAAAAAACAAACAAACAAGTCATAAAAAAAAATATTAAAAGTACAAAATACCTATGAACCTACCTATATGTTATAAAAATATGTAAGCTATATATTAAACAAACTGCTCTAATATTTTATAAAGCTTAGTTGGTGGGCGAATAAAAGAAAATACATTTAAAAAAAAAAAATAATAATAATAAATATAAATAAAAAAATAAAAGAATTTATCCATATGGCTTTTTACTTACATAAATTTACTATCTTTGTTGGTCTTTAACTCTTTTTCCTTAATACTAACAAAATTATACAGTGTATTCATAAAAATATCTATACGAAATGAAATAAACAGAAATAAGTAGAATTTTTATATTTTTCTATTATAAGATGTATCTATCTATACTTTGTATACTGTTAAAGCATATACATAGTTTACATACATATGTACATACGTGTATTCTTGTATATAGAAATATTATGTAGATAATTGAATATATACTTAAAATACACCACATAGTGCAAAAAAAAAATAATAATATGTATCTTTATTTTTACATTTTATAGATACATGCTATGAATGAAATTATACCCGCGCTAAACATTTTACATTTTTCCCTGTTTCACTTGTTTGTTTGTTTATTTACTCATTTGAACGTTGAATATTTTCAATGTTTTTATATTATATAGGTACCTATTGTATATTTCGTAATACTTTTGCTATTATATATATATACATTCATATGTGCTAAGATTTATTTGTAACTTAATATAAGAAAATATTAACAAAAGCATAGAGCTCTCTAGCCCAACAATTTACATATATGTATGTTATAAATGTATATAATCAATATATTATGTAATAAAATAACAAATACACATACTTATAATATGTAGATATATAGTATAAACTTTTTCTATACAATGTATAAAATATAAACAAATAAACAAATACAGAAGCGATTCAAGACCGGATCAAATGCAAGAAAGACAGCTTTAAGAAAATTTTATGCAATAAAAGCTCTCACTAGTTCTATAGTCCAATCATCACTAAGTGGAGGCGGAGTTTTGATCTCTTACCGTACCGAAATGGATGTCAACTATACCAGATTGCTTTCACATTTTTTGTCAATTTTATTTATAAAAACAATTGATTCAAAAATAACGATTATCTTTTAAAAGGACTCAAATTTTATTTACTTGTAGTAAAAGACCATATCAAACAATAGAAAATTTTTTGATTATACATAAAGTTTTTCTTATGTATGCAAAAATTGTTTATAGACTTTTTGAAAAAAAAAGATGTAATTGCGGAAAAATAAAAATAAAGAAATATCTGCCTAACTTTTGAAAAACAAAAAAAAAAGTTTTCAAAATCATACAATATACCTACCTAGGTATTTCATGTATTTAATGTAATAAATATGCTCAATAGTATAATGTGTATCATTTAAAGTACCTACCTAGATAATATTGTACAACTTCATAAAGTATATATTATATAAAATACCTTTTTCAATACAAAAACAAATCTAATATATATGTATGTAAATATCTGCTTATAACTAAAAACAGAAATTTGAATGGACAAAATCATAATAAAAGAAAAGCCAATCTGAAGGATAAGGAAAACTCAATATATATAGATACATAGTATTAAATGTTTTATATTTTATATATACATATGTGTGAATATTATATACTATATAACATACATACGTACATAAATGTATCATTTCTTTTGATAACATACCTACATATATACATTTATATCTTTATATTTGAAGATTTTGGGTGGCAATGAGACAACCTTAACAGTTAACTAACAGCACATAATCGTGTTTAATGCGCGCGCATTATCAACAAGTCAGAAAATTTTCTAAAAATTAACACAAATATTTTTCACCATCATCATCATTATTGTTATTATTATTATTATTTTCTTCCTTTTTCTACAATATAAATAAAAACAAAAGCTCATACATATGAATACAATAAAATAATATGTGTATACAATTTGTATAAGAACAAAAAAAAAAAAAAAAATACAATCATTAAAATATTTTACGATTATCATACGATTTAAGAACGAATCTTTAACGAAAATATAAAAAATATACATACATATATGTATTATGTACCTATATATATTTAAATAAAACTAAAGATATTCTATAACATTGTTATCATTGCATTTGATTTTTTGTCCTAAAAAAAAAATTCATTCTACTATTGTTCTTATTCAATGTTTATACACAATACATACATACATACCTCCTATCCTATCGTACACAATTTTTATATGGTAGTAATTTGTTATCAATCTTTAGTTAAAGTGTAGAATATTTTATAAACGCGTATAATGTTGATATGCATTTACATAAAAAATATAAAAAAAGTGACCTATTGATATCTGTTACAAATAAATTCATAAATTTCAAGGATAAGAACAAAAATAATATTAAATCATAAATAAAATTACCATTTACAATACAAAATGAAATAAGAGATAACAACTAATAAATAAAACAGATAGGATACCCAACTATTATATTACTACAAATGAAATATCCACGTGGTCACAATTGTTTTGATTACATTATACAACCGGGAAACTAAAAATGTCAAAAATTTTCCGTTTGAATAAAATACATATGAACAAAGACTCATATACATACATATATACTATACTATAAACATACGTATGTATATGTACGTAAATGTGTTGATATACAAATCAAACTGTGTGTATATCACAAATCACTTTGTGTGTATACATAATTTTTATTTAGAATCTCTATAAAATTATATCCTTCTCTCACTTACATTTATATACTAGCTGTAATTGATATATACATGCTTATATTCAATAATTCGTACAGTATAAAATATATAAACTTTACGCAATAAAATATTTATACGTAGATGTATTAGATTCCTTTAATATAACATTTTATATATTTGAATTTGACATGAGTGCTCTCCGAGTTTCTCTATACCCTGCGTTTATGTATAATGTATATGTGTGTATTGTACAACGAACATATATGTATGTACATTGTACGTACGTATATCCATTCGTATGTTCACATATGATTGATTTAACTTTCATATAACAAAAACAAAATTGTTCTACTATTCCTTTCTGTTTATTTCAAATTGGAATCAGGATATTGGGATAAAGTAAACGATTACTGAAGGATATGTAGTGTAGTATTGATAATATGTTAGTTACTTGTATTGATAGAGTAAATGTTCAAATAATATTTGTACATACATACATACATATTTATAATTTCTCATAATGTAAAATAATTTTCTCATTCATTCTTAACACCCTCATGTACATTTTATGGATTAAATACACTAATTTATTGAGTTTGAACTATTTCAGACAAAGGATAAATGAGATAATTTGATTTTATGTGAGCCTGTGAATTTTAAATTTATGATCTATAAAGTAATTTTGATAATTTAAAAAAATATAAAAGCAATATACTTAGGTAGGTATGACTTAATATATATAAAATTTAAAAGTTGGTAAAAGCAATAAATAGAACTGTACTATCCTTGCAAAAGGATACCGTCAAAGGTGAAACATGTCATCTTTGACTTTATGCATATTACATTAAATAAAATTAAAAATTTGCAAAAATTTCTTAGTAGATATATATATGTACATACCTACATACGTATATTATTGAATTCGATTCAAGATTCAAGACATTCAATTAATATACTTTTAAAAAATGATAGGTACATATATTTTTATTTACACATTTTTATTACACACATGTACTTAATTTACATATATGTATGAATGTATGTATGCACATATGAGTTTACACGTGTATGATACAATAATTAACATCAAAGGCTGACAAAATTGTTCTCATCATAAGTGCTTATACATATGTGATTGAAATTACACATATGTATGTATGTATGTTAATGTGCATTTATATAAATACATACAAAAAATGTACAAATTACTATACATATACATATATGTATACATACATATATATATAAAAGAACTTCGAACGGTTTGTATGGATAAGTGGATAAAAAAGAGACTCAGTTGCGCGACAACTATCGGTGCGATTAGACTTGGTTTGTCTTATCTTTATCTTACTTGTTAGTTCATTTTTATTTTTATTATTATTTTTTTTTCAATTGCATCTAATATTAAGAAAAATAAAAAATAAAAATTTTGTATAAAATATAAATTACTCGAATTTTTCTACGTTCAGACATATAAAAAATATTACACATACATACATACATTTTATACATTATATATTGAAAGAGAAAAAAAATTTTTTTTTTGTTTTGTGTAAAATTTGTTTACTATAATCAAGTAGGTGGAGCACATCCTCTTTTACTATACACATATACAAATATATTTATATAAACAATGTTTCTATACGGGAATCATCTGTTATATCCATCCCAAAAATTTCTGTAATATAAATCCCTTTTTGAATTATATAAATATAAATTTATACTTAAATATACATATATTATGTTAAATACATAAATATAAAAATTATTGTATTTTTTATACAATACATATAGATAGTATATATTGCAAATCTATTGCATATAATATATAAAATAATAAAATATAATATACAGATACATATATGTATTTTAATATAAAGAGTAAAAAGGAAAACATTCTTAATCTGTAGCTATAAATCGTAAAATATAGTATTAAAGCATTTATGATATTTTTAATATATTAACTTATATATCATACATACATACATACCATCCTTACCTATATGTAACGTACAATGTAAAATGATATCTTTACAAGTATATAAATATATACATATGTATATTATACAGTTGTGAGTTGAATTAAATTGCTTACACAGTGTGTATCCAAAAGTTTGAATTTGTATTCAACAATAATATTCCGACAGTGCACATGGTTACGTCTAACAATGAACAAGGATCTCGCTTGATTCCTTGTAAATTTTCGCTTATTTTTTGTTTTTATTTAAATAACAATAACAACCAATTTATACACATACGTAAATGATATGTTTGTCATATTTGTTGAATTATTATAATTAAAAAAAAAAAAAAAAAAAATTTTTTTTAAGTGCATGACACGAGAAAACAAATAAAATTAAAATAAAAAGTGTAATTAATGTGTAAAAAAAAAATTTAAAAAGTAAATGTGTACATTTTTTTTCATTAAGTAAGGCCTATGACATTCTATGCCAAACATTTAATATTTTTGTATTAATTAATTTGTAATTGCAAAAAAAAAAAAAAAATTTAATTTTAATTAAGTGTAAATTGTAAAAAAAAATATTGAAAAATTTCAAATGTATATGTATGTACCTAGGCTCATTTATTCATTAATATATTGTAAATAATATATACACATATCAGAGTTAATTTTTTTTTTAATTAAAAATATTTAGTTTTATTTTATGATTATAAAATTATTTATTATTATTATTTTTTTTTTCTAACAAGAGTAAATAAAGAACATAGAATAATTTTTATTCACAAATAAAATTCTCTATAACAACAAGACCATATACCTATATGTAAACAAAAATTAAACAAAACCAAAACCAAAAGAACAATAATACCTTAACACGTTTAAATAAATATATACCTACTTATTATCTGATATTATTTATTAATTGATCGCTTTTACATAATGCAATTATCAACACCATTTTTAAGCATACCAAGTGTGGATAATTATTAATGTTGATAATAATTGAATTTCGTCTTAAATCGTTTTAAAAAGATTTCTTCATGGGTTTTTTTTGTATAATAAAAATAAATAAAAAATAAAAAAATTTGATTAGAAGTAGTTATGTATGAAGTGTGAACAAAAACAAAAAGGTATTTGTATATGTATTGTAAACATTATTTTACATAAATATTTAATTCTTGTTATGTACCTTTAAATAACCGTTTCAATAGGAAATTTAAAAATAACGAGTTAGAAAAAAAAAAAAACAAAAACGAAAATATGTATGCACATATAAATATCTGATAAGAGGTGTTCAAAATTACGTTTAGGGGAAAACAAGAAAAACAAACAAATATCTATATAATAAATAGTTCTAACATAGATCCTAATATTATAAAAATAATTAATTAATAATAACTTAATCTGTTGTTATATTCAAATCATAAGTAATTATTTTCATTTTTTTTTTTTTCTTTTTGTAATATTAATAAAATTCTACAATCAATACAGAAACAAATTGATTACAACAGGACAAAATGTTTTTTTTTTTATTAAATATACCTACATGTTGATATTTACATAGTCTGTAACTATGCAAATAAATACGTATATATATGTGTACCTATATTACGCAAAAATATTAGTTAATAAAATGCACATTTTCATTTTTTCTTCAAATATAAACAATAATGCATTACTGTGTAATTCTTAATGAAGCAATAAAAAAAAGAAAAAAGAAAAAAAAAATAAGATAAAAAAGAAAATTTAAAAACAAATATAAACCAAAGAGTATTAATATCTAATTGAAAATTGTTATATTGTTAAAATTTGTTATGGATTTTCAAAGTGCAATGGAAACATTTGCTGAGGCTTGGGTGGCGGCTAATACCGGTCAACAGGTAATATTTTAAAAAATTTCATATAAAATATGTACTATTTTTTTATTGTTATATTATTTTATTTTTTTTCCTTTTAACTTAGTTTTATTTAATTTAGGATTAAATATGTACATACACATTAAATTTCGATTTTTAATTATTTTCAAATATTAAAATTAAAATATATTTTATTCATATACATACATATGTATACATGTACATTTAAATTTTCAAGAATAGTTTTCAAAGGTAAAATTATTCACCAATAAAATTTAGTTAAACCATAAGGTATTCAATTTGTTATGCTGATTTTCTTTTTTTTTTGTTTTTTTTTTTTTTTTTGTTTTTTTTTTTTTTTGTGTGTTAGACATACTATAAAAGTACGTACATGTATACGAGTATGTAAAATCAAAAATTGAAAATAATATAATAATAAATAACCTTTTGTTTTTACTAACATTTCTATTTTAATTTATAGATTTTCGTTTGTTAAAGGATTACCTCTATTCCTTTACATTTCTATTTCAATTGTATTCGCGTATACTATACCAATTTTATTTCAAAATATTTATTAACGAACTTAATCGATAAAAATTATACAAATATATAGAGCATATAATGTAATGATTAATATACACATATGTATGTATGTACGTAAGTTTATACATATATTACGATAATAAAATTTGCATACATAATAGAATATACAGATTCCTGGTATTAAAAAGAAAATAAAAACTCATACACTCTGGCATTATAAAATACATTTATTAACTATATATATATATATATATATGTATATACCTATTGTTATATGTGAATACGTAATGTATGTAATATGTATGTACATAAACATAATATGTAAGTATATCAGAATATTATTGGATTTATAATCAAAATTTATCAGCGCTTATCAGCTTAAAAAAGTTTTTAGTTGAATTAAAAATTATTTTCAAAGAATCAATGAACCATACAAGTTATAAACCAAATCAAATCAAACCAAATGAAACTAAAAATTATTATACATTATACGTATACATATTTATATAAGCGTATATTCAATAATCCTCTGCCGCTGTATCACATATGAATGTAATGTACAGATCTATGTACGTGTATGCACGTATATGTATATGTAATAATATACATATATTTAATTCTTAATTTTCAATAAAAATCTCATAATTTTCAACCTCTGCAGATGCTGCTAAAATTCGAAAGTTTTTATTTTATTTTTTTTTTTTAAATTTGTTAAAATCTGAAAATCCTCAAACATAATCCCCACTTATTATATTCTTTCTCATTCTATAATTGCAATCTTTCCCTTTTTTGCCGTTATAATGATTAAATTTTGTAAGTGTATTTAAAAAATATAAAAATAAAACACACACACACAAAACAACCATCAAAATATCAGAAATAAAAATGTAAAATAAAAAAGATACATATTCCAAATATTATATTTTTCAATAAACTGTATTACAATAATTTAAATCTATACACATATACGTTATACATACATCTAATGTATGTATGTATCTTTGTAAATGTATCTGATATTGGTTTAAGTATTTTTTTTTTTTTTTTGTTAATAATGTGACTAAGTGTTGCGACGATTATAATGATAATGACGACATCGGGCGATTAATCATAAATCAGCATTAGATTTAATCCATAAAAAATTTCACAAAAAGAAAACAATATACAAATATTAAGGTTTTAAATACTTTTTTTTTTTATTAACTTTGAAATAAAGAAGAATCTAACAAAGAAATAAATATACATTTATTGTACATACATATACATATATTATACATATAATAAAGAAACGAAAATCACAAAATATATATAAAAATAAGAAAAAGAAAAATGTCTAATACATACATATACAAAAAACAAAATAGTAAAAACAAATACGTAAAACGATAAATAATAAAAAAAACGGAAATAAATTTATAAAAGACCATCAAAATCCGAAACAAACACATAATCGAATAGTAACAAAATATTATATAAAATTTTAATCAGTATTAATAATTTCGTTCTTGTATTATTTTTATTTTTTCTTTTTTTCTTTTTTATAAATATTGGAAGTTTATCCTCCTACTATTAAAGCTTATTATGTACATTTTTAAATTTTTATTTTACACCGTGAAAATGCATTTAAAAAAAAATCATAGTATCTTATATAATAATAAAAATAAATAATAATGGTTATCAGAAACCTACAATTACAACAACAACAACAAAAAATGAAAAACGATTTGAGGACATTATGTATGCACATATTTAAAAATTAATATTCAAACAAATTTAAATTATTAATACAGCTATAAATGTAGCTACTGTTTTCCTTTATGTTTATGGTAATTTAAAAAATTTGAAAAATTTTATCTCAATTCATTTGAAAATTGATTCAAAAATTAAAGTTGAAAGAATAACAATGGCCACAAATAATAAACAAGATATTGATGTATAAATTATTTATACATTTCTAAACTAATGATCATAATAAATCGCAATGTGAAATACAATTTCTAATGGCTAACATTAAAAAAATTAATTATAATTTTGCCAAGAATAAAAAAATTATTCAAGAAATATAAAAAAAAAATTGAAATAAAGATAAAACTAAAAAAAAAGCATTCTGATATAGTCTAGAAAAAAAAAAATTAAAACAACAAAATTTATCTGAAAATAAATATAATTCGAGATTAAGTTAAAAATTAAAAAAAAAAAATTATTTTTCAAATCTTTTTGTTTTTTTTTTTTTTTTCGTTTAATCTTCTGATTATTAACGGGACAGATTTATATAATCCTCTTGGTTTCTTTTTTTTTTCAAATTTTACAATATACGAGTAGTAAAAGAATGAATAATGTAAGAATCAATAAACGTCTTCGAACAACAAGTATTGATGTATTTACGTAAAAAATACATAGAACAACGGACTTTTTAATTTAGTATACATTTCATCATTTATTATTTATTGAAAAAAAAAAAAAAAAAAATCATTATTTCATATTTCAATATGACCTAATAGTAATATTTTAAATAATTAATTATTTCAAGTTAAATAAATCTTATTAATCCTATCAGATATGATTACTGTAATTATTATAAGAAATTAAAATTAAGATTAATACATACATACATTCATATTATTTGAATTATCGTTTTTACTATATTTTATACATTTATGTACATGTGTATATGTTGATTAAAATACAGTAATCATTTTAAAAATTTTCATTCTATAAATATGTATATATACATGAGTATATATAAATTTATATTGTATAAAATTTGTAACCGTGTAATTGTTAATTACATACAAAGATAATTAGAAGGTGCAAGTAATAGTTGAATAACTAGAACACCTCATCCGTCACTGGTATCAAAAATATAAAACAGTCCAACGACAATGAATTGAAATGAAATGCTTGATAAAGTTATAAAATTTATTTCTAAATTTGTTTTTAAATTGAATAAAATTAATTGAAATTTTAAAAAATAAATAAATTTTTATTGTAATTACGGCAGTATTTAATAAGTATTATTTAAAAATCATATGTACGTATTGTATATCTCAAAGACAAATATTTTGGTTTTTTTAATAATATTTTTATCTGTTTGTATGTTTGATAATTTTTGAAAATGGGTGTACTGTCAATATATGGTTATTGTTATTTTTATATAAAGATAAACATATATGTATGTACATATGTATTGTATTATTTTATACATTACTTTATTATCATTATGCGTATCCATTCGAAATTATAATATATTATATATAGCTAAGACGTTGGACTTATATCTTATGTGCAATACATTTATATACATGTATATACATATTTATATATACACATATGTACGTACTTGTAAAACACAAGTATATTATACACCGTGTATATTTTAAATATACATACATATACGAATCGGAATTAATTATTCAAATCCGATTGGATTATAATAATTTATGATTATACACATAAGTAAGCAAAAGTAGATTATAGTATATATGTATATGTTTAATAATTGTACACTACGTGTATGTATACGCAATATACATGTAAGAAGTAAAAATGTAAAAATATTCACATGGATTTTATACAAAAAAGACCCACGGCAATGATAATGACAAATACATGTATATATATATATATATATATATATATATATATATATATATATATATATATAGTATATATATATATAAATAATACATATTACATACATATGTGTACACGTTAAAAAAGATTAAAAGATTGCGGCCCCTCTTTTGTGGGTTTCCTTCAATATATATGAATACAAAAGTATACCTATATATTCTCATCTGAATAATTGAAAACATATCTATTTTATAACACATACATACATATATATGTACATATACATGTGTGTATAAAAATAAGAGTTTAGTCTTTAAAATAATTGACACATTCACATACATGTGGCCTCCTTAAGAAAATACAATTAATAAATATAATATATCATATATTCTTATATACAATGTCTTTTAATCCTTTTTATAAAGGAACTCTATAAACATGCATATGTAAAAGCAATGCAATGCATTTGTTTTTTGTACCTTATCATATATCATATTATAGATTATAGGCAAAAAAAAAGTCCCCTTAAATAAGGAAACATACGATTTTGAAGTTAAATTCTAATATTTCCTTTGCATTTTTGTCTCATATTTTTATCTAACATTTATTACGATTTATCCATTTAATATGTACATTTATAATCCGAATAAATACATATATACGTATATCCTTATGTAAACATATACATATGTATGTACATATAAATGAGTATTAGAGTATTTGGTTTGTTCTTTTTTCTTTTTCGTAAGACTTCCTGCTTAAAAATAGTTTTAAATATAAATTACAATACAATTTCCTCTTTTTTTTAGCCAAATGAAATATAAATAAAAAATAGATAATTTTCAATCTCATAAAAAATTACATTTTAGATTGATAAAATGAAAAAGAATTACTGTTAAATATACAATTCTAATAGTGTTAGATTATTGTTTAATTTGATTATACTCATGTTATTTTTAGTTATCAACAATTTTATTTTAATTTCACTTTTATCATCACATTCTTTGAATAAATTACATTGTATATGTTTTTTATTATTAAATTTTAACAGCATATACAATGTATGTACCTAGACAAAAATATATGGAAAATAAATTTGTTTCTGTAATAGATAGAAACTGGCTTGATCATCGATAAGAGTTTTTAATTGGTCCGATGATTAGCCAATCAATGTTTTATAAATGTTATTAAAAAAAGGTTCGTTTATTTTTTTTTTTTTTCTGAAAAATTAAAATAAATTATCACTATTGTGAGAGACTGAAAAAAAAAAACTTTATAAAATTCAAAATACAAGTCGTTTATTGTAAGTGGGGTAAATCCAAAACTTTCAAAATCAAGATTTTAACGTTATTCATATTACAATGATTATACTCTTTAAAATCCAAAAAAAATTTAAACTAAAAGTTTAAAAATGACAAAATTTTTACAAGCCAAAATTTTTGAAATATTTTAGAATTTGAAATAATGGATTTTTAATATTTTCAAAATAAACGGCTCATACAATTTAAATTTCAATTAAAAGTTAAATAAAGCTTTACCTATTGTAATCTTGTATACTTGCATAATTTAGCATTTTATTTTTATAAATTATTATATGTACAAATATTAAAAGCTTGAAGTGTTCAATTTTTCTAAAAATATGAAAAAAATAATGTTAAATTTTTTTATTTTTAAATATGACAAATGTGAAAGTGAAATTTATGAAATTCAAATCACAAATAAAATTTGTATCATAAGAATGATTATATAACTTCAGTTTTTTCACTATAGTTTTTTATCATATTATACACTAAAATATCCTTTTTATGATATTGCATATGTGTATACAATTATCAACGTGTACAATAATTAAAAAAAAAATCAAAAAGTTATGTTATAAGCCCACCCATAAAGATTTATTCTAATTTTATTTCCTTCTATTGTTTTTTTCCTCCTTTGTAAAATAAAAGGTTTTCCGTTTCCTTTTAAAACTTTATTTATCGAAATATGTACATGATGATATTTTATCATATTATTTTATCTTAAAACTGCCACTTATAAGATCCGTATTATTACATCTGGTACATACAAATATGACACTTTTTGTCCATTAAAATGGTCTTGCATATTAAAATAATCGTTCATTCATTACAATATACACTTGCCAAGTATATTACTTTATTAATACATAAGTAGTGTTGCCATTTTTCATTTTAGGCATTAACATAATAATATTTTGTACACAATCAATGTAACAAAATATCTGGATAATAAATTAATAACAAATTTTTTTTGTATTTTTAATTTAATATGTTTATTAAAAACAAACGTAAAAGAATTAGAAGTTCATTGAAATAACATATCCGCTTAATAAAAATAATCTTTGACATAAAACAAAATGAACAATTATTTAAAAATAATATAAGAGACCATGAAATGTAACAGAAATTACGATGTAATTTGAAATAAAAAATTTCAGGAAAATGTTCCCATTTTAATATTTGTGGTAACACTGATTTCAAGGATATTATTGTGAGAAAATAAGTGTTTCTACTTATTACACAAGTGTTTTAATATAACATGATATAAGAGTATTTCTGATTGCTATTTTTATCGTTGTTGTTATTATTACTGCGTTCGTTATATGCACTCTCTTACATATTATAACCTCATATCTATTATAAATTTTCCCCAATAAAATAATAATAATAATAATAAAGTCTAGCAGCTAAACGACTTGTTAAGGGTTTTGCCATTTCCTGAGCTCTGTTTTATCTTTGTCACTCAAGCAAAAAGGACGTATGCATGTACAATGTGTACATATACATATGTGTATAACGTATGCATTTGAATGCATGTATTTAATTGTATACATTTATTACATGTATCATTGAATATGTACGTATGTATAACTATATACATACATACATACTTACATATGTATGTACATACAATATGTATAATTTACATACACACATATATTTGATCAGGTATATTTCATTTTAATTAATGTGTACGTATGTATGAATATAAATGTAAAAATGTGCGTATAATCACTATAGCATGTCTACACCTGTTTATCTATTCAATGGCAATATTGTATCACGCGGAATTTATATACACAATATGTAGGACATATAAATATATGTTATTATGTTCGTGCATGTGCATTGTTCATTGATAAAAGGGAGTATGGGATCAAGACTATATACAAATACACAAAACAAAAAAAAAAAAAGTTTATGCTTCTCTCAACTTCAATTTTTAACATTATATTGTACAATTATATATGTATAACACTCACCAGTTCACACGAAAAGGGAGAAATTTTAAAGTTATTTTTACTTTATTAGGAAAAAATTAACGGAATGAAAAAAAGATAACAGAAAACGGTTATAATGTGAATAAAATCGCTAAACAACAAAGAATTTTCCTTATCACGTACGATATACGAAATAAAATTATGAGTAATGTGTGCATCCTTGTATACATACATAAGCACATAATCTATACATATACATATATACTTGCACGTATATATATTATATATGTATACATACATGTTAATGTAGTATATATCATACATAGACAAGTAATCGAGAAGAGATACATTTTTTCATAATTCGTAGCTTAACAAAAATTTTATTGGTTGCATTTCTAGGTTAATCTTAAATTGCATGAAATGTGCAAAAATTTTTCAATTATTTCTATAAACATTAATATGTTTGACAAATTACAATTAAATATTTAAATATAGCATGTATTTGTTACACGCTATGTATTGTACGCATAGCTTTTCTTTTATAAGTATTATGAAATTGGCAATGACATTGATTTCATACACAAAAGATAAAAAATGATACATATTTAAGTATTTATTTGTTGTTACGTTTTGTTTAATTTTTATTTAAAAAAAAAGACATAGGTACTTACCCATATGAATGTAAATATGTACATATCGTATCCATCAAAAATATGTACATATGTAAAATATTTTTATATAACATAGTATAATATGCATACACAAAATTTATTTGTGGAAGTTAATACGGAAATGCATTTTCATCATGGGATTAATTGACTATACTTTTACTAATTGCTTGGTTGAGTTACAAACATTCATTGTTCCATATTAAAATAATAGATCAAAATAATATTGAAAAAAATAATAATAACAAAAAACAAAAAAAAAAGGAAAATTTAAAAAATAAAAGGAAAAACGAAAAAATATGTGGCCCTGGTCTGGTCTAAAAGGATATTAAATTTGTGCTTTGTTAATTTGTTACTACTCTACGTGCATATGTACATGTATGTATGTATATGTCCACATTGTTACATGTATAAATATTTATTGTTCTTTAACATAACCTTTGAAGCGTTAAAGCAAAAGGATACGCGTACTTTCCTACATACCATATACATATACGTTAAAAAAAAATTAAATTTGTATAGTTGATGGATCTTAGTTTGCCCATGGTCAAAAGAGAGGGTGCAATTTTGATATTTACCCATGTATGACAAAATGACGAATTTCTACGTAAAAATTTAATAAAAACTAAAGAGGAAAAAATATATTATTTATATGTATATTGTGAAAAAAATAAAACTGAAAAAAAAAATTCATTTCCGATTTGAATTAGTTGTTACCTTGTGTTCTTTTTAAAATGTTATGTGGGCTTCTATTAATGCTCATAGTAGAAGAGTGTATTATAGTGAATTGTTTATATGATATTTAGTTATTTTTATGCCCACAGATAAATGTATATAATACAAAAATAACATATATGTATGTTTAGTTTTTTTTTCCCTTTTTAGTAAAGAAAAGTCTGTTATGTGTCGCATATATTGCACAGGTACACATAACATATTAAAATATATCTACCCCTTTTCATCCAAAATAATTCGGCTGTAACGAATTGCATTTTAGGCCAACATTTTTATAGCCGACTTGGACTTTCAGTTTTATTTTGCGGATGTTTAGTTACTTTTCTTCATGAGGGAAAATATATATATTTTTAATACAAACACTTACATACGTACATTTTATACCGCGTTTTTATGTGCTATTATAGGGACAAAAAAATATTACATTTGATTTTAATACACTTAAATGTATACTTACAAATATCTATAAATTCGCTTAAAGATATTCTGTAAAATCATTAAAATACTTCGTCTATAATATACGTGTGCATAAATGTACCTGTACTTGTTTCCGTATGTGTACGTTTAATTTCTTGCTTGTTGCATTTAGTATTATGTATTTTATGTTATATAGTATGTACATATATGTATAAATTTAAATAAAAAGAATTTGTTAGGAAAATAACCATTAATTTAAGTAGTAATTTGTTGATTATTGTCTCTTATTTTTTTATATATTTAATCGTATTTTTTTTTTTTCTAACAGGAAATGATTATGCCTAGAGGATAAAATTTTACTATTCTATATGTTTTTGTTTTATTTTCCTAAATTTTTATATTCTATTGATTTATTTTAAAGAGAAAAAACGTATTTTTTTCAATAAATTATTTTATGTTTAAAATGCATTTAAGTACATAACTATACTTTATGTACGTAAAAATGTACATATGTATGTATGTATGTAGTTTTGAGATTTTATTATCTTTTCTTTTTTTAATTCATTTATACAATTAATTAATATAAATATGTACCTTCTGTAATCCAATCTAAATGCACAATAAATTCTATACAAGTAAATAAAAAAATATATTGGGCTTTATTTTTCACTAATCTGCTATAGAGTATTTTTAAAATTTATAATAGCTTCAAGATACAACAGATTTGCAATGCATTTTTCTTCTGTTACAGTTTATTCCTTTTTTAATGTTTTATAACATTGTTTTTTTTTTTTTTAATTTCGTTATGTTATAAAAATGTAAAGAGCATTTACAATAAAAACAAAAAAATTGTGTTAATTTCATCTGATAATTTATTTAAGCAATTAATTAAACTTGTTTAAATTGATTAAAATAAAAAATATAATTTAATTAAAATTAGTCAAATAATTATTAAATGTAAACATCTGCATTTACTTTAAAAATATACGTTAAAAAAAAAAAAATTTAAACTAATTATCGAATAATGGATATGTCATTAAACAAGCGAAAAATATTTTACACATACATAGGTGAATTAATTATTGCATAATTTTCATATTTGTATTACTATCCAATATACACGTATGTATATGTTAATTATATACAATTAAATTATACATGCGAGGAAATAGCATACATAAGAATTAACATAACCCAACCTTAGTGTGAATATAACTGAATTTTAATTTAATAAAAATGAATAGGACTTTTCAATAAAATTTTCATAAAATTTTATTACTTAAAATACAAAATATTTAATAAGTAAATTCTGTTATAATCGATCAAATTTTAATGTGGAACATAGCATATTTATCAAAATAACAGATGTGTGTAGAATAGCACCCATTATTTTAAAATATTGCAAAAAATTTTTTTTTAAATTAACAAAAAATAAAAACAAATTCTTTTAACTGTTTCTTATACACTTATTAAATTTTCATTATTTAAACCACAAATTTTAACATTGCTCCATCATCATTTCTTTATGTTTTTAATTTTATTAGAGTATAGAATGTATCTTTTTTTTTTCTTTCTTTTAAATTTTATTTCGTTTTTGCGTTTTTAATCGCACAGATTAAAGATTCAATCTACCAAGCAATAAATTGTCGCATACCTGCACGCTCTTACATGTACATTAATGTATCTATATACATATGTATGTATATTTAGAAAACATAGGTATATTAACTAACCAAAATCCAATGGACAGAATCAATCAAATTGTGATTTCACTAACTAACCGCATTCGTTCGTCATCATCATCATCGTAATCGTCCTACTGATGTACACTTGCATTTGTTATGTATATCAGGAATTTGATTATTTAATTTTTTTTGTTTTATTATTATAAGTGTAGAACACACAAAATAATATAAATATAACACAACGTGATAGTATAATCTCAAATTATCGTTTACTTCTTATATCTTACATCATAAAAATGATACATGTATATATGTATATCATAAATATATGGACAAAGTACGGACATATAAAAATCCTGCGGTCCTAAAAATCTTTATATTCACTATATTTATATGCCCGTATCTCTCAGCATGTTCGGTTTTAATAAAAAGCATTAATGGTCAAAGATGGATCGATGATGGCAATTTCATAATGTATACAGGTAGCTACTAATATTCTTTACTGATTAAATACACAAAATCCAGTAGCTGATGTGTAGTAGCTGTTGATGATCATTCCTTAATAAAAATGTACCTTTCGTATATATGTAGGTACATATGTATATAAAACATTTTGATTTATATATATACATATATATATGTGTGTTATTTATAATATATGTATATTTTTTTAGGCACATTCATTCTACAATATAACGTACATATATGTACATGTACTCGTATATAACATTAAAAAAATCTCATAATAAACGTTTACCAGTAATATAAAAAGAATAAGTCATCAAATCGATTTAAGACGATCACAATTTGTAACATCTATCGGTATATTTCTTATAAATTTCTGTAGATCTCAATATTAATTATAAATTTAAGTACCTATACACACAAACATATACATATTTATTTACATATATAATATGCAATATACATACATACATTTGTATATTTTTGCGATAAATGTACATACACGTACACCTTACATATTCTGTTTCTGGCTTTGATATATAATGTAGTATATATACATATGTACATATTTAAGAAAAATATACATCAGTTCATATGTGTGTACGTATGTATTATTGATAAAAGTAGAAATACAATCATACAGTTACATTATTAATTTTGTAGTTAATTTACTCATACAATGTGAAAATGCCAAGATAAACATAACAAAACACAAAAATAACATTAAAAAAATTACAAAACAAAATAACATGAGAAAAAAAAAATTCTTTGATCATGTTTCTTAAGTTTAAAATGTATTAAGCGTTGAAGCCCAATATAAAAAAACGATGTAGAAACGAAAAAATAAGCAAAGTTTCAAAATTAAAACAAAGTAATAAAAATAATAAAAATAAAAACTTAAACTCTTTTCGGAGCCTTAAGCCCTAAAGGTAAATGACCAGTTTTTAAGGGTTCCAATTAAAATTTTGATCAAATTTTATCTCCTTGACATGAACACGTGTAGATAGATGGAAATTACATAGCGATTAACGAAATTTTGTCTTGATTTTCAGCTTCTGAATTAGCTTAAGTCAATTGATTGCTTATAAATGTCTTTAAGGTTTTATCCAATTGCTTTAAGAAGAAAAACAAACTTTAATTTCAGGTGGAACCCTATTAATTTTAGTTTAAAAAAGAATAAGAAGAAAAATAAATTGCAAAATTCATCAAGAATGATCAAAGAATGCCACATAAAACATTTATGCATGCATTTTATACACAAACGCATAAATATGTACGTTAACCTTCATAAATATACATACATTTGTATATATCACATGTACATTTAAAAGAATTTTATATGATTCTATAAGATAATATGACAGTAAATACATATGTTTGTGTATATAATTTAAGCTGTATATTTGCATCATAGACGTACATACATACATGATATACATATAAATAATACGATCATCTCAAGTGTCGCCAATTTAGTTCTCTGCGTGCATTCAATTATGAGTCCTTCGTAACGTAATTTGATTCTTCAATTTGCCTTCAAGGGTAAAATGTCTCAAATGAGTGCATATTTTGTTTTATGCACATGCACGTACATATGTATATATGTTCATGTACATATATATACTAAAATACAGAATGTGCATTTCAAATGTATAACACATTTTTATGCACCTTTTTTTTACTTTTCTACTTACTATCACTTATTTTTACTTTTTTCTTTTGATAGGACCAATTTTTGTTTTTTTAAACAAATCAACTATTTATAATATCCAATAGCCAGTAATTTATTCGAAAGTAACAATTATAGGAAAAAACATCGATTTGTCCCCTAAAGATGGTTGAGAATTTTTGTTAGAAGCCAAAACTTAATGCAAAAAAAATACAAAATAAGAAAATGTTTAAGTAAAATAAAAAATTAGAGAGAAATTTTAATTACACAGGATATCAGAGGCCTTTTTAATTCTCGACGTACAAGCTCAATCCTCCCACTTTTGTATGAAAATAAAAAAAAGCTAAAAACAAAATTTGTGTATTGTACATTGATGCATATTTTCTTATTTTCATGGATGTTGCAAAATATTTTAAACAATCGGATATACAATTTATAAAAAAAATAATAATTAAAATTTTATTGATGATAAAGTTTATGATCCTCGAAGTGTCTTTTTGTCATTTACTGAAAGAGCTGGTATTAAACTCTATTACCAATTTTTTTTTTTTTCAATTTATACGCTTCAAATTCAGTGCATATTTATGTATGCACACACGTCTATATACATACATGAATATTTTCAAACAGGGCATCCTAAAATAAATGTCATACAGCACAATTATTTTGGAAACTCAGATTATTCTTATTAAAAAATTGTTCTAGATATAAAATCGACACTCCTTTTGAGATAATGTAAAATGAACATTTTTAAATGTTTATAGTACAGTACCTAACAAAAGTACATACATACATATCAAAATACTAACGTGTGTGTTTAATATTTTGCTGCTAAATTAAAACTGATTAAATTTAAATAAAACCTTTAAAGCCATGATATTTAAAAAAAAAATGAATTTGAAGATGATCTAAAATGACCTTTCACTAGGAACAGCCTTAACTTTCAAAATAGTGAACTCTATGATATTTGTTCTGGAACGTCCTATAATTTATACCTACTAATTTTTTCATACATATGTGATTTTACAAAAAAAAAAAAAAAAAAACTAAAATCTTATATTCTATGCAATGCAATTTTTAAGATATACATTTTTTATTACTTAGTCATTTTTTTATTATTATTTAAATATCTATAAATATATATACATATAAAAATAAAATCATGTACATACATATTTCAACAAAAACATAATGTTTATCGTTTTTGTATAATGATCCATTGCAAAATTATACATATAGTCATATAATAAATATATAAATTTTATATAGAAATTAAACATACACATGTGTGTTTAAACATTTTTATCAATATTCTATATAATATAAAATGCTCATTAATAATATGTATTACATATGTACATATCGTGTGTAATGCAGTTCATAAATTTATGACATATTGGAAGTATAAAGAGATTATTAACCTGTTCAAGTAATAATTGCAAACATAAGGCATGGTAAAAGCATGTAAAAGTATACATACATAATTTTATGCACATAAATATATTATTTTTCTTCTATTTATTTTGTTAATCATTATGCATAGACATTATTATAAAAAAAAAAAAAATACGTATTGTACGTACAGTTTAAGAAATGTATAGAAACGTATATGTATGTACATGTATCTTATACATACGTACTTAGACAAGTTTTGAGATAAATTTAGATGCATTTTTAACTATAAGTGATCTTGAGTTATCTGTCGTCATATAAAATACAACCGAAAATTTAAAAAAAAAAAAATAATAATAAAAAGTATAGAAAACAAATAAATTTATAAAATATTTAATATATTTTGACAAATATAATAATATTAGGATGTAATTAAATATGACTAATAATAAATTTTAAATTTATAATAATTATGTCAAATAAAATGTCATATCTTGACATATGATACATATGAATTGTTTATATATAAAAATAATTCTTAGTCATATGTGTACATATGTATGTATATTGTATATATTTATAAAAAAAGTAAATATGTGATATGTACATACATATTTATAATGTACATACATATGTATTTATGTATGTGAAAAATTGCCAAATATTTTTGAAATGGCTGACATGTAGTATGGCTATGTAAGTATTAAAAGTGGAATCCTCTAAACTAAATCGATTTATCAGTTGGGTGCCAAAATTCAACAATTAAAAGACCACACATTTAATTCTAATGTCGGCAAAAAGAAATATATATTTTGTTTAATTTCATTGTATTGACCTTTTTTTTACTTTTTTTTTTGTTTTTTGATTATTTCTCATTATCATTTTTACTCTAAAAATTTTGAAATTTGAGTAACATCCTTTTTTGCTATTTACAAAAATAAAATCATCTCTATAATAAGATCATTAGAAAAGTTGTAGATCATTTTGTTTGTAAGTGATGCTTATGTTAAGTAAAGTAAGCTGAATACAAAAAAAAAATATGATTTTCATGATTTTCTATTTCAACACAACATGTGGTAAAATATTTGCACAAACATACGTATTCCATTTATTTTTACAATTTATTGTCTAACATATTACATATTATTTTACATATGTATGTATTTACATAAAGTATTGTAGATTAAAAAACTTTTTTTTTTAAAAAAATCTCTTCCAAATACAGATAAAATAAAGCCATAAAATCATACAGTGCACTTGTCATAGTTATTAATCTATACATTCTAGTTAATGTGATAAGCATACAATTATCTATCTGTTAATCCAGTTCCGTTTTTTATGATTAATGAATTCTTCGTAATCATTTTTAGTATTATTTCTTTTTTTGTTTTATTTTTTCTTTAATTAAGTCATTATATCTTTTCCGCTGACACTATATACAAATATATATGTATATGTATAATATATATTATCAGAACTATTTACAAGTATGTATTATATGTTATGCATCGAATTTATATACATACATATGTACATATGTACATACATTTTAATTATTATATAGTACAAAATATTCGTACGTACATACATACATATATTATAATATATATTTGTCAACTTACACAAGATAAAGTATTTTATATACATATATACGGGTAACGAGAATAAAATCGTCTAGATAAACATATGTAAATACTCCAGTTCTCCATTTTAAATAGAAATCACAATCACAAAAAGTGATAAAATTAACGGATGAAGATTTTCAAAAGAAACGAAAAGAGATTTAAATAAAATTCAATTGTACATTATTTCGATATAGTCAGATAAATACATTTGTATGTACAAATTTATACACATACATATTTATGCTGTATTATTTACTACATATTCATATTTATGCTGTACATGCGTCCATAAAATATTTGATAATTCATTTTTTATTTTTTTTTTATTTTGTTGAAATAAATTTTGGTATTTTATTTTATTGATTGCAATGCATTTTAAATGCATTGATTAACAAGTACATACATATGTGTATGTGTATGTACGTTAATTTTGATATACAAAAAATGTCTAAAATGATCTTAAACGGTTAATATCTTATATAGTTATGTACATAAGTATGTATTACCATAATGTGGTTTAGCTACAGACATACATATATATATGTACATCAGTATTTTATGATATTTCAAATCTCTGTCCAAATAACAAATTCAACATCAATATTTTGAATGTAATCGACCTGTTGTTTTTCGATCTGTCTGTCTGTCTAGTTTTTGTCACCAAAAATATTTCCAAACTAATCTTGAAATTAAATTCCAACATATAAATATGATAAATACACATATGTATTATATACATCCATATATTTATATATTTTGTCCCAATCTGTATATTTAAAATATAATTTTAAGATTTATTTATTGATTTTTTTATATTAATGTTTTTATAATACACGTACGAATATACACACATAGTTCATACGTATATATGCACATATGTGTGTATCTTATGTTCTTATAAGAGCATACTATAAATTCCATTTACTTCTCACTTTAACTTTTTATGTTTTCATTTTCTTATATTTCACTTTTTTTTTTTAAATTTTGCTTTTTATTCATGATATTGTTTTTATTTTTTATTTTTTTATTTTATAGCTATTTACTTCATTATTGTAAAATTAAAATGTTGAGGTACCAGTATCTCTTCATAATTCATGTGCACGCATCTTAAATTTTATGAAACAATGTCGATTACAAAGGATATATGTATGTATACAAATCATTATACATAATTTTATATATGTATGTACCTACATACAAATATACAAAAGTTTTTAAAAAGTAAATACAATCTTTCTTCTTGGCATGCTTACATTTTTATACCATTATTATCATCTTATGGATGCATTCGCATATATATGTGTGAATCATGTACATACGTATGTACATATATATGTATATTTATATGTATATATACGAGTATGCACGTATATTATATTTTAATATGTACACATACCAAAATACTATACATATACAATATTTGCCATGAACTTCAGGTAGCTAAGGGGCATAAATCATCAAACACTCTGAGTTCTTGACAATCTTGTTATTACCGAATTTAATTTTGAAACAAGAAAATCAAAAACTAAAATATAAAAATTGAAAAAAAAAAATTGAAAAAAATTATTAATAAGAACAAGAGTAATCAAAAATTGTACACAACTTGTATATGGATATGTATGTATGTATTTGTGCTTATTTTTATCATTAAAAAAAAAATATTGAATTACTAAAGCAGTAAATAAAATTAAAAGCTTGATTTTTTTTAAACTGAGAATAATGATGTGTTTGTGAGAACAATCCATCCTTTAATTTGTGTATGTACATATATAAACGTAAATATGTACATAAATATGTGTTAAAAATTTTAATAGATGTATGTACATATATTATGGTACCTACTTATATCTGATACAGCATATTTATGCTATCATGTATTGCTTTTGTTAATAATAAAATATAATAATAAAACTTATCATATGTATGTACAATGATAAAGTTATCCTGGAATAAATTTATATTTTCTTGAATTCGGCCTTTTTACCAAGATTAAAAATGGTTGTTTTTACATATTTCAGGAAGGTATGATACAAATGAAATTATTCGAATTCAATTAATAAACTTTTCATATACATAATGCATCTGGTCAAGCATCAAAGTAATTTTTTTGGAGAAACAAGAACAAAATCTTTCAATTTTTTTCACTTATATTTAGATTTTTAGGCATGTTTACTTATGTTTAAAAAAATTTTACAAATTAATTACAAAATAAAAAAAAGAATTATAATACGAATTTTTATTTAAAAAAACATGTGTACGTACATAAGTATATGTATGTATAGTACAATTCATACAAACATACCTTCATCTATATGCTGGCATAAAAATATGTAATTGTAATATTCATGTTATATTAAATTGTCTTTAACATACATACATATGTACATATGTAGGTACTTATAAAGTTATAACTTTGTTTTCAATTTTGCACCACACGTTTTAAAAATTTGACGTCAGAATTGTCCTCATCAATAATTTTCCTCCACTTGTTCATTTTCTATTCTATGTATTCTACAAATATGTTTAATTACAGTATGTATAAAAAAATACATATACGTATACATCTCTGTGTGAAATTCCATATTCAAATTTAGTTTGTTTTTTATTCTTTTCTTCTTTTATCCTTTTTTAACGATTTTTATTGGATATCGATTAAGTACAAATACTTAACTATTCAATTCATACAAATGTACTTTTATTTATGTACATATATGTAAACGTAAAAACACATACGTTAATCATCTTGCGTAATTGAATCTGAATTAAAAGAAACAACTAAGAAAAATGTACATGCATATGGAATATGTAACGTATGTATGTACGTATACATATGTACATATGTATGAAAAAAAGTAATAATAAAGAATATCACTATAATCTATGTATATATGTAGCTTAATTGCACGCATACGTTTATTTTCACATATTAATTATGTCTATGTATGCATGTGTGCTCGTATTTATTATATTTGTTTAATAAACATGTAAGTACATACTATTACTATATAATAATTGTTTTATTCTTTTCACTTCATTTGCAGAAGATATGCTGAATTTACAAATTATAATTACATAAACGTACTTTAATATGTATAAGAATGTACGTACATAATATATGTACATATGTATATATGTTTGGTAACAAGTCTTTATAATCCGAATGACACATATTTTTTGCCTTTCCTTTCGTATTATTTTCATTTTTTTTTAATTTTATTTATAAAAGTAATAAAAGAAATTGCACTTATACAATAAAATCATTTTAAAAATTAATTGATTATACATACATATGTATATATATACAAATATGTACATACATATACGTACAAACAAGCAAGAGTACATGTGTTCGAAAAAAAAGTCAGACAAAATATGTGTCTAAAAAAGTAAATTTCAATATTTCAATTGCATTTAAATTTTTTTCCAAATATCTACACATACAAATATTTTGTATATATACATACATACATATACATATATTAGGAATAACCATAATAAAACTGTTCTTTTTAAAATGATATGGTATCAGATTGACACATATTTTTGCAGATCGTATATCATATTCAATTAAATGTATTCGTGATTCTACTTAACATCGATTGACCTTACAGATTATTCCTAGATCTGTACTTAATAAATATACATACATATGTATTGTATTATTTGTTATTCATTGTTATTATAACGATTGTGACGTAAATTGTGCTCCACTAACTAATAGAAAAATATCTTCGACATCATCATCAACGGCAGCAACAATATAATATTATTTAAACAATTGTATACATACATATGTATCGTACATGTGCATATACGTACATAAGTATATACATATGTATATATATGTATTCATTTATATATAAATCATTTCTTATTTACTATTTAACAAATTTATGTAATGTATCTCTATTACATGTGTACATATCTACATTGAATAATTTTGGTTTTAATTTATTTATTCTGTTCTGTTTAATTTTTTTTTTCTCAATTTGTTTTGGATCCTATATTGAAAATGAAACAAAAATAAAACGTATTTTATGACAATTGCAAGCTTAATTGTTCATAATATTCAGTGATTTTGCGACAGTGATATCCATCAATAAAATTTCAATTCAAAAATATATTTACGTACATACATACATATGTATATTACATATAGAAGAGCCTTCACAATATTGAAATATGTGTGTGAAAAAACATATAATGTACATACTACATAGGTACATATGTATATTATATTTATTATATTTTATGTATGTATTCATACTATACTAAAGCATGTACATACATATACACGAATGTGTATGTATGTATGTATGTAATAACATATGATTGTTTTGTATGAAATTGTTTTTAATAAAAATTTTACATTTTTGTTTAATTTAGTTCATACAATAATCAAAAAATGTTTATTTGTATATAAACACACGTATGAATCTAAACATACATATATGTATATTACTTATACATATATGTACATACATATGTACATTAAGTATGAAAAAATTGCATGAAGAACAGGGTATTCGACGAGAAGATCCTAAACCGGTCCAAATATAAAAGGTCATTTTGATAAATGAACAAAAGTAATGAAAAATGAGGTTTTTCTTCTACCCTTAATTTGAAAAATTTTTACACATCAATCGAGTAAGATTCAAGTGTTTCATCTGGTATAACATTTTCCCGAAACACCCTGAAAATTTTCACTATTACATGCTATTACGTATTATATGTTGTTTATTCTAGATATTATAAATTTTATACAAAATAATTTTTAAAGAATTGATTTCTAAATTATAAGCTAAAAATCGAATATGTATACGTACAATTTATATATGTACATAGGTATATATTGTACATATCAACCCTATTATCATCACCATCCATGCTTCATATTACTGTAACCATTGATATTTTGTCTTTATTCTTATCATAATCGTCATGTGGTTAAATACATACATATGTATGTACATGTATAATTTTTACAAATAAATGTACGTATCCACATATCACAAAGGTCATGGCTATGAAATATGTTTTTTGTCAAATGCATTTATTCAAAAAAAAAAAAAAAAATTAAAAGACAAACCAAACAACAAGACCTCTTTCTTAATCTAAAAAAAATCAAATTTTTACACTATAAATACATACATATATGTATGTATGTATATATATTCAAAATATATATTTAAAAGTATAGACGAATTAAATATACATAGATTCTTGTTAATTGAACGTAATATTAGAACTCTACGCAAGTGTGAGAGCATACTTAACATGACATACACATACATATATCCATATACATACATACATACGTATGTATGTATAAATGAAAGAATTCAATTCATTTAATTAATTCAAATCTCGGACAATTATTTATGCCTTATACTGTAGGAGTTTAATTAAATGACACCCCGAATGAATTTAAAAAAAAAATCTATAATATACATTAGTGTGTATATGTGTATAACAGTAGTACATGATATTATGTATGCTTCAATCATCATCATCATCTTCATTATTTTATAAATTTTTATTTCTTTAACAAAGAATATTCTAGATTAATAGAAGATTTTGAATTATTGTTATTTATTTGTTTCTCATTTTTTTTTTTTTAAATTGTGTGTTAGTAACTGCTGATTAAAATTTTCCAATTACAAAATTTATTCATATTTGCACTTGTTTGTTTGATATGTTTAACCATTTATACAATGAAATGTACATATAAAAATATTTCAGTGACGCATATCATATGCACACACACTTGTTTAAACTGTAATATTTCATATACATGTAAAATCTTATTTATATACATATATGTACATATATGTATATACATATGTATGTACATATTTGTTTAATAAATTTATTTGTTATTTTCTTTTTTACATATTTTATCTGGTTTCATTGTTATTAAAAGAAATTTTATTTGATTGTTAATTATATTACCGTGAATGCCCACACATACAATGTATGTACGTTACAAATATTTGATGATTTTAACTTAATAATTTCAATTTAATTTAAATTTTCTTTTTATATACACTCATATTTTAAATTTTAAAATTTAATATTATGTATTATCAAAAAGAGAAGAAACAAGGATGAACATTTAATTATAATCCTTGGAAAATTCGAATTTTATTTTTTAATTGAATTTAATGCAAAAATGCAAAAATATTTTGAAACGGTTCACGTTTACTAAATTCTATTTTATTCCACACATTATTTTATTTTTTTAACTTAAAATCATGATGTTTTAAAAAGTTATCAATTACATAATATGTGTTAGTTACTATGTTACTAAATTGGATTTTAATATGATTTTTAATCTCTTTGCATTTACTTTTTCACGTCTTTTTTTTTGCTTTTAGTTTTTTTTTCTAAATGAAAACATTTTTTTTTTTCAGACGCAAGCATTAGCTTTAACAAGATCTAAGTCACCGTCAACAATGAAAAAAGAAAGATCATTATCACCTTTATCATCACAAAATTTACGTGAAACTGGTAGAAATTTACAAGATACTTTATTAAGTTCTAGATATGGCCAACAAATAACACCATCACCAACGTCATTAGTATTAGATCATCATAGCGCAAATAATTCAAATAATAATAACAACAATAATAATAGTAATATTAATAATATTAATAATAATAATAATAATAATAATAGTAATAATAACAATAATTTAATTAATTCTAATAATAATTCAAATAATAATAATAGTAGTAGTAATAATAGTAATATTAACAATGTCAATAATAATATTAATAACAGTCAAAGAAATACGCCTAACATAACAGCAACTTCAAGTAGTCATCATTCATCAACTACACCAAAAATTAGTACTACACCAACATCATCAATTATTAATGAAAATGGCATAACATCGTCACAAAATATTAATAATAATTTATCTACTGAAAAAATTTTACCTTCACCATCAACAGAACGGAGAGATTTTGATTTTTCTAAATCTAATGGTAAGTTTATACATACATATGTATGTGCCTATGTACATACATATGTACATATATAAAATCTGTAGTTAGATGAATATGTGTATGATAGTTCAACGAATACTGTTTTTATAATTATTTTTTTTAATTGTATAAAGAATGAAAAAATGCATTCTAGGATTTTATCACATAATTACATATCGTACATATATTTTTGTATGTATATATGAACTCATAATAATCTATTATTTTATATATATTTTTTTTCATTCTTAAGATACTTATTTTCTTGCATTTTATCATTTAAATTTCATTATTTTTATTTTCACACTTTATTTTAACACAATGACTATATAATTTTTTATATGTTTACATGTGAACGAATATAATACTTACAAGTATTTACATACATACATTATACACATGTGTAAAATGTTTTACTTTTATGAAATAATTTGCTTGTTGCTTAATCTATTTGATACATAATTGTACTTTATGCGTGATGTGTTGTACGTATATATACATACGTATGTACATACATATACAAATATGGTACAATTTAAAACTTAAAATTATGTCAAGTAGAAAATCAATGCTTAACAAATTTCTAAGATTATAAAATATAAAATCTTAGAGAATTGTACATTGTCAAGGAGTTTAAATGTATGTATACATGTATAGTACACCTAATAATTCGGATAATTTAAATATAACATGTACATATGTATGTATGTGCACATATATACGTATTAGATTAAAATTTTATAATCTATATATTAATATAGATACGTACAGTTTTTCATATAAATATATACATATTATGTATATATACTTATGTTTTTATACTGTGTGGTGTATATGATGTTTGTATAAGAATAGAAGAATTTTGAACTTCTTTAAAAAGAAAAAGCCTTAATCCTGTCATTCCAACCGAAATCATGAAAACCACATTCTCATACATATACACATGTACACATGTATGTATATGAGAAAAAAAGAAAACAAAAAGTATATGTACGTATATTTCATAATCTTATTTCAATTTTACTTTAGATTATACATACTTACTATGTATGTGTAATGCTTTCAAATTTTCCTATATACATACATAGATATGTTATACGTGCATTATTTATGTACATATATGTTTATACTATATATCCATGTAGTTATTCCCATATAAAAATTTATTTAATATCAAATCTTAAATGATTTTGTATCATATATGCATGTGTTCAATATAAAACGTACATATGTATATGTACATATGTATCAAGCATATAATACACACATGAAATCCAGATAAAAGATATCCTTTTACAATTCAAATCTTTTATTATGTAGGTATATCTCTACATGCTTTTTTTATTTCACATCAAAACGTATAGCGTACAACAATTCAACAGTATGGGTTATCTGAGTCTAAAATTTATTCATCAAAATTCAATTCGACTATCATAGTATGTCAATTTGTACCTATATGTATATACATATGTATGTACACATTTACGTATATCATCTACATATGTACATAAGTCAATATTAACATAAAAAAGCACAATTTATTTTTTCAAATAAACGTATACATACATATGTTGGGATTAATATGACGTCAGCAAACTGGATAACGTATTTCTCCCTAAATAATCTTTTAATCCTAAAGATGAGAACGTTCACATACGATCCGCGATATATATGTACATACTAGCATGTTTTTACTGTATATGAAACTTGATATCTTCTTTTTCGAAATAAAATAATAAAAAAAAAATTAAAAATCAAATAATAGCAACAATAAATGAAAATGAAATTCGGAGGTTAAATAATTCCAGACGTTGTCATCATCTTTGTATATGTAAATAATACATATGCACATGTACATATGTATATGCATGTATATACATATATGTACATATGTACATACTATATATGGATTAGGCTTGAAATGCATATTTATGTTAAAAAACACTAAATATATAATTTTTTAAATAATTTATTTTCTTTTATTTTTGGAATAATAAAATAAAGTACATTAAAAAAGGAGCATTTGTTTTACTGTCGATTTTTAAATATGTATGTGAATATGTACACATATCATATAACGATTTTATTTTAAATAAACAAATATACATACATATATGTACATATGTACGTACATACATCCGAGATCGAAACTAAAATCCATGGATGTATATCTTTATCCTTTCTACATCCTTGATCCTGCAAGAATAACTGATTGAGAGAATGTCTTCCAGTTCGAATACACAAAATTTTGTTTATATCTATACATACATACATATATACATGCATATTCATTTATATACGCACAATAAAGCAAATCGAACTGTATGTATTGTATCTACATTTTATATAAACTTACATATGCAAAAGTAACATATGTATGTACATATTTTAGATATGCGATATAACTACCTGTATACGTTACGAACATTTTTTATAGACTATGTATATATACACGTTTTTTATATACATATTTATACATGTACATATATATTTATACATATTATATAATATAAGCACACATTGTATACAATACTTACGTATTGTCTACATTTCAGTGATTATTTTGTTTTCAAATCGCATGGGTGAAAAGTTTTGTATTGAAATCCAAAGGATTAAGGATTTGCCATATTCGTTCTATATGGGCTCTCAAAATCTATAAGCTCACATGACACATACACACTTCAACATCCTTAGGATATCATTTAATCCGATATGTTTCAAACAACATTTGTGCACAATATATGTATATACACATGTCTTATATGTATATGCACATGTGTACATATGTGTATATGAATACATATACATATACATATGTACTATTTGGCACTATGCATATATCAAATCCCAGAAGGAAGAAGTCTACCATATGCATGATAAAAGCTTTATCAGAAAAATTAGAAGCATTCCTCTTTGTATTCTAGATCTATGTAGATCATTTTGTTTTTTAAAGCAAATTGTCATCAAACTTTCTCAATTCTTTTTGTTTTGTAAAATAAATTCTTTTTTAAATCATTCACTAAATAATACTGATTCAAAAAAAAATTATCGTACATACATTGTGAATAATATTGATTGAGCGAATAAAAATAATTTCACATGGCGTAGGTAGAAAACGGTAGAAAACAAATTCATAAATGAAATTGAAGGCGTCTTCTATCACAATATTTCCTGTTATGTCCTTATGGGATAATACAAGTTATCTACATATATTTTCAGGATATACATATTTAAATTGACATAAATTGGAATATCATATAGACATACTGATATACATATATTTGTACACGTGTTTAATATGCGAATATGACATTATATGTACATACATATGTATGTATGTACAGTCAGTGTCAAAAGTGAGTGTACACCTAAAAATTTCGACTTTAACCTTTAATTTAAAAAAAAATAATGAAGCTATTTTAATGAAAATTGGCACAAATTGAAGGTTCATTTGTCCTCTATAAAGTATAAAAAATTTGGTTCAAAAAAGTCAAAAACACCTACTTTTCTATTACCTTAAACAAAAACACCCCCAAATTTTCGCGTCAAAAGTGAGTGTACACTCTAAGTAATAGTATAAAAAATCGAAAAAAAAAAATTAAAATTATCAACAAAATAAATTTTTTTTTTTAACAGTAATTCTTTAAATACATAATGTAAAATATAAAACAACAAAAAAAAAACTTATAATTTTCAATCGCATAATTAAAAAACAAATCCTATGTAATAAAAATTATAACAACTTAGTCTTAAACTTACTATTTAACATTTGGTATGGCCTCCAATGGCTTTCAAAATTGGGTTTAGTCGCGTTGGCATAGACACGACAACATTTTCTGTTAGTTCTGGACTAATGTTGGTCCATTTTTCCAAAATAACTTCATGTAATATTTGTTTACTTGTGATTTTTCTTTGTTTTATTTTGTCATCAAGATGTTTTCAAAGATTTTCAATAGGGTTTTCGGCGTTCTATACACCAACCATTCCTTTACAAGATAGGAGGAATGGTTAGGATCATTGTCTGGTTGGAAAATCCAAGCCTTAGAGCCCTGGACAATTCTAATCGTGATTTTTTAATTAAAGGTTAAAGTCGAAATTTTTAGGTGTACACTCACTTTTGACTCTGACGGTATGTTTATATGTAGGCAGAACGCCAAACGCACAAAATTCACATAGGTATTCATGTTGTAATTGTAACATATTTTATACATATGTGCATACGTAATCATATAACACATATATGTACACATATACGTATATGTATTTTAAGTTTTAACATGAATATGCTCATTTATATACTCTAGAAAGATATTTTGTAATAAGTTCATTTTTTGTGTGATTTGTTCATTACCAAAGAATTTAAATTTTAATTCAGTTCTCGAAGAGATCAATTAAAAGTACAAATTATAATCTTTGTGATGCTTTTGCTTACATTTCTATAACTACAAAATATAAAATTAAAAATGATAAAATAAAATTTTCTATTTTTTAAAATAAATTTGCATTCATATTTTTTGTATAATTTTTTTTCCCCTAAGGGTATACAAATATGTTTTAAAAATTTAATTTTAAAATCTATGAATTTTCACTTAATTGTTACGTTTAAACTTGTTGATAATGATATCAAGCATATACGTAAATTCATACTGAAAATGTAATTTAACAAAATATGGTCATGTATGTATGCAAATCTGGACATATATACATATGTATGCATGTATATGTACATAAAATATATAAGTACCAACACGTACATATGTACATATGTACATAGTATGTACTTGTACACGTGTATAAATCGTAGTAGCATACAATGTTCATGAATATAAATTAACTACGCTCGTTTTTCCCACATATCACTTTTTATTCCTTACATTTCCATTTCCACAATACTATACGGTATCATAAATCAGTACATTAAAGGATACTTGTATAAATATTTTGAAATATAATCGCTGTTATTACCACATATTATGTAAACGATAATAAAGGATTTGTCAACCTGTATATAAAAAAACATATTAAACATATGTATATAGGATGTTCCAGAATAACTGTCAGAAAATTTATTTTTGGTAAAATAATGATTTGCTTTCTCTTATACATATTTTCATGCGCTCAGTGTTTATTATAAAAATAAAAATAATAATAAAATAACTAATCCTTACCAGTAACATATTTAACAAAAATCGTAATTTACGATCTTATATTGTATTCGATATTTTACATCAATTTTTTGTTATTGAAAATTTTTGACTTTACTCAAATACACATATGTATGTATATCTTGTTAGATAAGCGTAAGCTTTAATTTAAATTAAATAAATAGGATATCTCAGGAAGGATTGAATTTTAAGGGAACTCTAGAACAATAAAAGCTTATCAAAATTAGTCTCTAAAACTCTTGTTCTGATCTACCCTGTGTACAGTATGCATATACCTACTTAATAATATATTAATAAATTTTGAGTAATTATGATTAAATATAGAAATTAGCACATCGTATACATATTACAGAAATAATGTACATGTACGTACACATGCGTTCAAAGTGTGTTTTTTAATTTAAAATGAAATTCAATTTTTCCTTCATTTAATAATGGTATAATAGCATTTATCAGTAATTATTATCATTACTATTATTATTATTATTATTATTATTATTGAACATACATGCATATGCTGTACTGTGAAAATGAAAAGACTGTATCTTGCATGTATAAAAAATTAATATGTATTATTTATATATTCATAAACATATGTGCATACATACTATACACGTGTGTGTTTGAAAAATTCATATTTTGTCAGTTCATTATTTACTTTATTTGAATTCTTTGTTGTATAACCTTATTCTGTTCAAATTTTATTCCATACACATACATACATACATATATACGTTTATACATCTATATATAGCATATTACCAGAGTTCAGTTTTAATCCTAAAATCGATACGATTGAAATAGATGATTCGATAAGAGAATAAAACGAGATTGCTGTATATGGATTAAGTTAGGATTTCAAATGAAAATCCTTTGAAACAAAATATATGTACAATAATACAATATGCATACATATGTATTGATTTTGTTATGTATAGATATACATATCTATGTATATTAATTATGTATATTTTATACGAATATACTGTATGTACATATATATTTTTGAATAAACTCACAATCGTAACATGATTATTTTATAATAAGTATTTACTCCTTCATAATGCAATATAAATTTTTATATTTATATACACACACGGTGTATCAAAATGAATGTCCCAAAATAATTTATTTTAAAAATTCAAGGTGCTTCTTATTTGAAAAAAATTGTACTCGTATATAATTTGGTATTATTAGCGTTGAACGATAAATCCAAAATGTTTAAATTTTGATTTGAAAAGCTCATTATCGAAATATACAGAGTAATTTAAAAGATATTTACTGCATTAACGTAAATTCGAATCGAAATATTTTTACATTAGCCCTAACTATACTGATCTTAAGTCGTCTTAAGGCAGCTTAAGATTTTGTACGATTGTATGAAATGTCATGTATACAACTATAATGGTCTTAACTAATCTTTCGTTAACTTTCAAATCTTTTCGTCAATCTTAATGTCTACGCTCAGGACCGTAGAAATCTTAAACAATCTTAGTGGAAAAAGTAAGTCTAGGGATTTTTTAATGATAATTTTATTAATTTTAATTTCATAAATATTTTTAATATTTATTTATATCTTTTACACAATATATTAAATATATTTTATGATTTTTCAATACATTATAAGTATTAGACGTTTAGTATTTTAACTCTACATAACCTTATTTCTTCTCCTTTAGTTAAGAATGGTTATGATCATTGTAGTTACTTAGAAGATTGATTAAGATTTGACAATTCTTAATCAATCTTATGTAAATTAAACGAAGTTTGCTAAGATTACTTAAGATCATTATAGTTATAGCTATTGTCTAATGTCAAAATCCACTTCAGTTTTTAAATAGCGAAGTCTTTCAACATCTAATAGTAAAGACAGACCAAAAGCTTCAACTGGTTTAGCTTAGCCAGTTAAAAAATAAGCTTTGGGTTAAGAATTATTCTTGACAGACCAAAAACTGGTTTAGTTTTTATTTTGTATTTCTGAATTTTTCATTTTTGTAAAATTATAAACAGAAAAATAACATAGACACCTTTGACAATTTTCAAATTCAAATATTTTTTCTTTTTCATTTTCTAGAATACTTGATCGAAATAAATAGGAAAAAAGGGAAAAAAGCTTTCAAAAAAGCTCAAAACTGGTTTAAATATTTCTAGGAACGGGTTTAGCTCAGAACGTTCTGATCGTTCTAAACCAGTTAAAATTCATTACAGACCAGAGGTTTAGCCACTTAAACAGGCTAAGAACGTTCTTAAGTCCCGGTCTGTCGGCCTTATAATTTTCTTTTTTGAATGACGTATTTTTAATCATAACATCAGTACGATATTACAAAAAGGAAAGAATTCTCAACTAAATGTAGCAATGTTCAAAAATGTTCAAACCATTAGGAAGGGGATATAAACGTTTATGTTACATATTTTGGAACACCCTTTGTATGACTGTATTTCATTTTATTAATAATTTTAACAAATCCGTTCAATATCGTATATACCTTAATCCTTTGATTTAAATGAAAGTCTCGTGCTAGTAAGTTTCTAACATTTGAAAATAGTGCAGTTTAAAATATTCATCGAATTTTTCATTAATAAAAGTATTTAATGAACATAGAAATGAAAGAACATTATACATACATATGTACATAAATATAAATTTACTGTGTATAATATACATATATGATATTAAATACCATATTCATAAATATGACATACACATTCATATTTATAAAAAATGAAACCATATGGATACACATGTACTTACATAATATGTTTGAATGTATAATAATTATACATATGTACGTCATAATAATTATATAAATAAGTATATTAATATTGAATTTGAGAATGTGGTTTTCACGTTCATAGTACATACAGATAAATTTAAATGTATTTTTTTACATTTTTTATCTATGTACATATATGTATTAAAAAAATGTACACAAAAAATTGTATATATACATACATATGTATATATACAAAATTTTGAATAATAAAATACTAACATGTCCGTTATATCTATACATAAAATACTAAAATTTTAATAATAAACAATAACAAAATGTATATATCTAGTAAAATTTTTTTTACTATTCACTACTATGAATTTTATGGCATTATATTATCCCTAAGGATTATGTATATCCCTTAAATCCTTTTAAAGATAGCCAAAATACTTTAGAATGAATGAAAAAGGGAAAACAAACTTAACCGGAAGGTACTGGATATAAATCTATCAATTCGAAAAAAAGGACAAAAATTTAAACCTTTTATTGGCCTCTTTTATTTTGAATGCATCATCTTTACTATAACACGTTGATACTGAAAAAAAAAAAAAATAAAAAAATAAAATAAATATGTACGAATGTACATAGATTGTATGCATAAAATAAATTGAATATTTCCACTACAAGATAAAGTAACACACGTGTATCCAAATCAGTTTTAATGTTGGCACAACAACAACAATTTGAACCCTTGTTTACGCAATACATTGTATTGTACATTATTATGATTTTATTTATTCCAAAACTTCTTTAGAGACAAACGAAGATTTCTTAACATACAAAATTCGTTCAAATCCATTAAGACACATACATATATAAAAGGATATACATACATACATATATTTTTCTACTATCTGACATATATATATTATGTACGTTTAGAAAAAAGCATTTATATGTATGTGTATAATCCGAACACAATATGTAAAAATTATTTATGTATATACTCATGTATATACCACCCATACATATGTTACCTATAACTACAATATATAATTTAAGTAGATGATTTTAAAAAAATATAAGATGACATACAAACATACGTATATATGTACATACATATCTGCATGTGTGAAATCTAAAATATATAATATATATACACATGCATACATAAACGTGTAGGTACACAAAAAATTGGGTGAATGGAGAAAGAATCCTTTATTCGTTTATCTGGATTTAGTTTAATCCCATCAGTAGGGTATAAGGCAAGGATAACGGATTTATCCTATTCCTTTCTGTAATACATTACATGATGATATGTATATCCTTTTCAATCTACTATGTTATATATACGCAAGAGGGTTCGTGCATATTCCACATATATATACTATTACCGTATATATTTTTTTTAAATTTATAATTTATATAAAAGAATACATTTATGTGTATATTCATATGTAGGAAAGCATAAACATAATCTTAAAAAAAAGAATAAAAAATCTTTTTTAAGAAACAAATGCTGATTATTCATTATTTTATATATATATATATATATTTTAGATTAAAAGATTTTTTAATGAATTGAATATAAAAGTTTTTCTTTTATTTGTAATTATTTATTAAAATTTTAGTTTATTACACAATTCATATTTAAATAAAATAAATTACCACAAAAATCATTATAATCAAGTAATTCTTTGTTTACACCAAAGCGTTTACATATTAGTGTACTTAAATTTTCATTAATGTCAGAATTTTTACATATAATTACATATACATATGTATGTATGTATGTATGTATATATTTTTGTATTATGCAATTAACTGTTTTTACATAAAATGCATCGTGTTTATATATACCCAAACATGGATATATATATGTATGTGCATACTAAAATGTAAAAATATATAAATGTCTAAAAAAGAAATTTTTCTCGAATTATTGTAGAAATTGAAAAGGACCTAAAATGCATTATAGTTATAAAAAAAATTTTATTAATGAAACTTGGCAAAAATTTACCTGTTAAAATTATTTATGTATATAATAAACTATAAATATACAAAATTTAAATTCATATCCATTATTCATTCATAATGTACATGTACAATAATAATAAATATAATAAAATGTAATATGTGAATATGTATGTAATATTAATAAAACAATAAGAGATATAATAATGAATAATCATGATATAATATGTTGATTATAATTATAATTATTATAAAATTATTAAAATATTATATCGTACAATTACATTAATATATGTACATTTATGTATGTATGTATATGTTCATACAAAGATATACACACGTGAATGGATTACAATTTGAAAGCCGCAAATTAAAAAATAACCATTTAATTCTTATACATACAATGAATATCATCCATACATTTATTAAACGTACATATCTGATTTATAATGAAAAACGTACTAATATTTATACAACAGATTTCATCAATCCTTCATTTTCATCAATTTTTACATTCATATTATTGTATTTTATATATGTATATATAAATACTTTTTATTTATTTCTTGTATAAATAATATGAACTTATATAGGTTTAGCATACAGTATACATAAAAGTATACGCGCGTACATACCATATAGGTACATATATGTATTTAAATCGCATTGTTTTATTTGTTATTTTACAAGATCATAATTCATACATAAATTTAATAAATTGAAAAATTTTCAAATAATTTTAATAATAACTAGACAAATATATACACTTATACACACATGCATTATTATTTAATTATAATAAATTTTGAATCAACAGTTTGTTCTTTCATAGCTAGTATAATATATTCTCTTATATTCATGTATTAAATAATACATATACATATTTATAGTATACAATATACAGATTAATAAGTATGTAATTATACATTATCATATGCATAAATGTATGAATGCAAATAATGTAAAAATACATAAAATATTAAAATAACATATGTTAAAAAAGTAATAAGTAAATGCAATTTAAATACCCTATTAGTAAAATGCATTCAAAATGATTTTTCATACTGATGATGTATATTTTTGGACATATACATACATACATATGTACTTATGTATATAATATTGAACGTGAACATGTTGCACAAACAGATTAACGGCTATCAAAAATAAATACATTTGTATGTATGTATAAATTTGTACAGGCACATAGGTATATATAATAATATTTTTAATATCTGTACAAAACTATTATATACATATATGAAATTTTATGCGTAAATGCATTATTAGCTTTCATATTTTGTATTATCACATAATTTAAATGTCACACATACAACTACTTATGCATATATGTACATAAGTATTACATGTAAAATAAATGCCCTATTTGATCTTCTATTAATAAAAAAAAAATGCTTTATAATAATAATATTTCTAAATAACGCACATATGTACATTAATTAATGTATTTGTATATTTATAGAAAAATACTTCAATACAAATCAGTTCATATAAATATTTGATATATTTTAGAGCATAAATTTAAAATCATATTAAAAGATTGTACCCAAAATACTGTATGTAAATGAATTTTATGCACATTATATTCACATACTAAAAAAAAAAAAAAAATTTCATAGGTATATTATTTATTTATTGTGTCTTATAATGGCAAATTTACAAAAGTAACATATTTATGTATGTACATATGTATGTATTTAAATATTATTGCAAAAAAAAAATTATGATCATAATTTTAATATTACTAATATCAATGCAAACATATTTTACTTGATTTTATTTTTATTCTAATAAATTCACATGCATGTATGAATAAAAATTTTATTTTCTGTTTGACAGAATATTGATATAATTAATATATTACCTTAAGCGCATAATTAAAATATCATATACTATTGTATTTATATTAACCATTAAAAAGATTACAATTTTTAGACTAAAATACAACATAAAAATTCATAAATGCATTATTCATACAATGCAATGCATAAATAAAATATATACTCGTATTATATATTTTTTAATGTAATTTTAAACAAGTGCCATAATTTTTTATTTGGCTTCAAAATACTGATAGTATTCTATAGTTTCTCAAAGTATACATACATATGTATACGTATGAGTGTATATGTATAAATATACTCACATGTAGTTTTTGAAGAATAATGTTAGACAAACTAGACAAAAAATAAAAAATAAAAATAAATTAATACATAAAATATTTTTAAAAAAAATAACAATGATTTAATTTATTCTATTACTACTGTTTACAAAAAAAAAAAAAAAAAAAAAAAAAAACAAAAAAAAATTATTATACATATTTGCCTCATATTACATTGAGAAATAAAATTTATTTTTCAAATTTAAAAAAAAAATAATAATAATAATAATAATACATAATTAATTACTATGAATATACTCAGCATGTCATTTACAATATAAGTATAATCATTTGTATACATATACTTGCCTGTATCGTTAGAATCATATCACATTTAATCATTTTAATAATAATTAAAATATATTTAAAAATATTAACCGCAAGAATTAAATTATTAAATGTTTATTAATAATCTTTTAGATAGAAAATCAACAGTGATAGAAATAACAATTAAAAAAGAAGAAGAAAAAAAAACAAAGGATATAAAATTCGACACATAAATATATAAATGCTTGGTTAATTAAGTTTTATGAATAATCCATTGATGTAATAATTAAGTATATGAAGTAATAAATGCACAATTGTATTTATTTATTTTTAATCAATTTTGTGTCAATTGTATTTATGCTTGTATATTCTATACATACATACATATGTATATAAATCGTATGTACACCTACATTTGTATGCTTTAAATTACAGAAAATAAAATAATTTGCGGTTAATCCGGGCTACTTAATAATATTATTATCTAAGTAAAAATATGTACATATATATCCTTGTATATATCTATTTATATAATTGATATTTAACCGTTAAACCGAAGAAAAAAAAAATAACTTAGTGGTTTCAATTCATCTTATAGCGAACATCGCAACGTTTTATGTATATGTGTACATAACAATTATAAAATGTATCTTGTAGTATTTTCATAAATAATTAACACTTTAAGGTTTATTGTAATCATAAATGTTTTAAAATGGATACAAAAGCTACACTTATGCAGAGTGTTCCAAAAACTGATCCTGGTAAGAAACAAAGAAAACTGTATGAAAAATGAGAAATTTATTTTAATCTTTCTCATAAATAAAATTTTTAATTTAAACATAAAATTACTCACTCTCTTAGATTTTTGAATAAGACATAACATCGTGGTTCTGTTGAACACAAATTAAAAATGATATAATATCTTTTTAAACACATGCGTGGAAATTGTAGAAATTACCATGTGCTAATTAAATTCCTTCAATTATTATAGTTGATTTTTCCTCAAGACTGTTAATATATGTATGTATGTATGTATATTTTTTTGTTCTTTTTTTTTTTGACTTTTCTAAACGGTTGCTAATTTTGTCTTCCTATTTTTGGTTTTTATTCATTTTCAACAATTATCATGTGTGTTCAATAACACGAAAATAATATATTGAATTTTTCAATCAAATATCTATGAAAATTAGAAAAGATTGCTTTAACTTTATTTTCATTGATAAAACAGTATGTAACCTAATTTTGTACATTATAATATGTAGAAATTAAACTTAAATTTATATTTGAAAAAAAAATCTTTTATATTTATATTTCATTATTTCTAAAAAGAATTAAAAAACGAAAAATAAGAATTAAATTTCATCTAAATGAGATTTCAATTTTACTTCCTATAGAGTTACTTATGATATATAACTACAATTCATATAAATACGTACGTTACAAATATAAACACGAAATATTACATTACATACATCCATACATATGTGCATATATGATGTACTATGTAAACAGATAAATAAATAGATATTTATTCATTCACATTTTAAACTCATTTTGTCTAACTTTTTTGGAGTTCTTTGTGGTAAATCACTTAATCCTTGTACATTGCTAATGCTCTGTAAACCTCACGTGTACATTAATCCAAAGGAAAGCAACGCAACTTTATCAATCATATGTATATGTATGTGTGTACGTATACATATATATGCGTACGTATATTAATGTAATCATTTGCTGTGTTGATATACAAGGTGATTCACCGATAAATCTATACAGGCTAAAGGATAAAAGGATTTGTCCATATAAACTAAATATAAATCTCAGTTTGAAAAACCATATATTTGTTTTACACCCATATTTTTATTGTCATGTAACAAAACGTCGTATTGATATTTTGCCAAAAAAAAAAAAAAAAAACAAAAAAGAAATCATTATTTCGGATTTTAAATTATATCGTCCTTAAGCGCTTTCCCATTAAAGTGGAAAATTTCGAAAATTGCCATCGAATTTTTGAACCAAATAATTGTATTATTTCTTGTAAAACAAAAATTCTCGAATTTACAAAACTGTTAATACATACAAACATGTATGAGTATATTAATTGAATCACCATGTATGTACGTATAATGTTTACATATTTGTATACATATGCATATGTGTGTAATAAATTCTGTTCATATAAGAGAAATATTTACATATTACGATATATGTTATACTTGGTTATACCTACATACATGTATACAATTTAAAAATTTTAATATTTCTTTACACAAAAAAATATATACTCGTATGTATAAATATAATCTTTTATCTGTATAAAAATACATACATACATTAAGGATCGTATCTGGTAATATTCAGACATACATGTAAACATAAGTGATTGTTGCTACAGAAATGTTTTGTTTTTAAGGATTTAAAAAATTCTCAATAAAATGTTGAACTCGTGCAAAATTTCTTCTAAAAAAAAAAAAAAAAACAGATTAACGATAAAATATTATTATTATTTTTTTTTAATTCTAAATATTTTTTAAACTCTTTTCATTTATACTTTGAATACTTTTCATTTTATTTTATTTTCGATAAAATTTAATTCAAATTATAAATAATGCCTATATTGATAATTTAAACGTCTACATAACACATAATTTAATTAAAAAATACAAAAAACAAATAAATGTCAAGTTAAGTAGATTTTGGTTTCTTTTATTTTGCTTAATGTGTGTATATTAAAATATGATATACGATAAAATGTTCAAAACACACAATATAAACTAAAGTGTATACATACGTACGGATACATATGTACATGTACATTTGCGAATATTCATGAATCTGTATAAATTATATTTGAGACAAATACATACAATAATACATTTAGGTACATATTATACACATGTGATTTTAAAAATAAAATATATCTATAAATTCAAAATAAATGTAGTATGTACATAAAAATAATGTTTTATTCAAATTTTTCGGATTAAGCGGATTATATGAAGGAATTGTGAAAAAGTAGGGGAAATAAAATTTTCTGTATGCCAAATCACCTAAATATGTATAAATATATATATTTTTTTTTGCATATATGTATAAAGTTTAGATACAAACTTTTAGTAAAACATTTTATATATGTATATGTACGTATGTATTTGTAATGTATAGATTTATTTAAAATTATAAAAAATTAAACTGAAAAAAAGCTACTTTAAAACATTCGAATATAATTTTCATACCAAAAATAATTCTCAATTTCGAAAATCAAATGAAAAGATTATCATTTTTTTCTTAAATTACTAAATCTGATTGCAGTAATTTAAAAAACAAATGAAAAAAAAAAAACATTTTATTTCATATCTAAATCATCAATTTTTTATTCGCAGCATAACGTAATTTATCAAAATTTAAATTCCCCTTTTATATGATGATTTTTTTTTTGTTAATAACTCATATAAAAATTAATTTTTTCTTCTTGTATATTTAAGTATTGGTATTAAATAATGTTCATACTTATATTTTTTTTCTTATCTTTTTCAATTTATTTTGAGTAATTTTACTTTATTCTTTGAAAAGAGAAAAAAAAATTTTTTTTTTCAATTTATCCTAGTAACCGCATAATACTCTCTTATTATAATATCAAATCTTTATAATATCTTATATTAAAATGTAACATCTTTTAAATTCCTTGCTAATCATTTATTAGTATTATATTAACAATTGAGCATAGAAAACAGAGAAAAACAATAAAAGTGATATAAAAAAAAATCAAATCAAATCAAATATGAAACCACCAAATAAGCCCTAATCCTCTCTCTATTATCTTTTATTCAATAGTATTATTTTACATTATACATACATATGTATATATATATATATATATATATATATCAGTTCTTTAATGCCTCTAGTACGTACGTATGTACGTACCTATAATCTATACACCCAATTCATATTACTGGATATTACGTTTACATATTTGTATATATTTTTATAAATATATAGGTATACTTTATTATATCTTGTAAAAATACATACATATATCTTCTACATATTCTCGTACATATTCAATTATCTGTACGTTATCAGCATACATGGATGTGCATACACATAAGATACATAGTACATTGTATATGTATAGGTAACCTATATGGAATTCAATTTTATTGTGATAACAGTGTAAAGATGTATCACATATCTATTTCAATATCTACAATTTATCGTTACAAGGTATCCAAGAATAATTATCACGATTCGGATTATTCCTAAAATTCCTTAAAATTCGGAGTATTTCTATTAAAAAATAACTTATCATTTTTTGTCGTTACCCAAAATGCATACACGTCCAAATGACAAAATTTGGACACAGTTAATCACACACCCAATCACAGTTAATCACCCAATCACAGTTTAATAAAAAAAAAATAGATTTGTAATACTTAATATCCTGAAACACTCTGTATATATTAAACAATTTAGTAAAAGATATAGAAAAAAAGAAAAATAAATAAAAATCAAATAAGAAATGCAAAAACGTGACAACAACTTTATACATTGCATAAAAATATAAAAAAAAAATCATTCTGTCTTAAACAAATACACGAATGTTTTTATGCATGTGAATGTGTATAATTTCAGTTTATATGATATTAGTATCAGTATGAAAAAATATACAATATTTGTCTTATCTTTTTTTTACTTTTATTTTTCAATTATACCTAGCATCTACCTATAACTTACCTTATATATAATACATATACATAATATGTGTAAAATATATTTTATACAACACAGCAGATCATATATATGTACATTTCCCCTGTTAACTCAGAGCTATAAAAAAATATTAAATCTGAATTTTACGAAAATAAATTTTTTTTCAAGTTATGATGATATTACATAATATAAGTACACAGTTAGCTATTTACTTACTGATAACCATAATCATTATCATTATGTAATGATAATATCAAATAATCCAAAACCAGAGTCAATCATAGTAAGAAGAAGAGTAAAAGAAAATCATTGCTCCTTAATTCATTTTGATATTTTATTTTTTATTTTTTTATATCTTAAGATTTTCTTATACTGTTCATACATACATACATATACACAATTTTTTTTTCTTCGTTGTCGTTTCTGTCATATCATTTTACTTACCCGAGAACAATTATTTTTGTGCTAAATTTATTTTATACGCTTTTTGCCACCCTAATATTTTATTTCATTTTCTCTTTTAACTTTGATTTTTTTGCATATCATTCTTTGACTATCGGTATTAACTTTTTTTTTCTCTTTAAATTCGTTTATTAGTGTGTGTATTATAATACAATTTATAACATATATATAATTAGGTTAGTCAGTACTGAACGCAATATAATGAATTTAAAAAATATGTGTACAATATATGTATATTTGCGTATGTATTTGTATATCATAAATTTTTTGTCATATTTAAATTATATTTCAAATCAAGTAATAAAGAAAAATTTTATTCTAAAATAAAATTATCTTTTTTAATACCTCATACAAACGTAGGTATAGACTCGCTGATAAAACTCGTTCTTGTACATGCATACAAACATACATACATACATATCTTTATATCTACTAAATCTTTTTCATATCTTTTTTACCCGGATTAGTGGTGCATACATCCACATATAAGTTCTTTAAAAAAATAATAATTATTATTTTAGTTGTGTTTTGCCTCCCCTATCATTATTTTCATCTTAAATGTTGGATGTAAGAAAATTTGTATTGTATGTAACTATCAAATATTTTAAAACAAAGCATGACAATGAGTATATTCGTATACATACATACCTATATAAAGAAAAAGGGTGTCCCAGGGTAAAGATCCAAATTACGTTTTTCGTATAGTTTACACTGCGTTCATATTGAGACATTTTCCTAGTCCCCCTTACCCCACTTCATTTTTAAAATCTGATCCTTTATGAAATATGTGCATTTATAAAATTAAGAACAAAATATGTACATACATACTATACATATAGGTACATATATCATGATATCAGGTTTATATTTTTTAATTCTATTTTTTGTTTTACTATTATTTTATTATTTTGTTTACTATTTTTAAATTATTTGAACTTTCTGTTTTTATAATTTAAAACAATATCCACGTTTGTACAAAAAATTTTTTTTCTTGCATTAAAATACCTTTTTATTTAATTCTTTTTTTTCTACATATTTAACAAACATACATAAAAATACAATATACAATGTGATAAAAATGAATTAAATAAGAAAAAAAAACAACTACAAGTTGTGGTAGTTAGGTTCAATCATAATCCAACATTTTTCTTCCTTAATAATGTATTTGCATACCAGAAGTAAAAAAAAAGAAAGATGAAACACAGTAAATGTAATAAACAAGAAAAATTGTATAAAAATATACAATATACATACTCGTACATATGTATATTATTAGGGGGTTAACTTTAAAAACTAATTAGAATTCCAACCACTTCAACTAGGTATGTATTTTCATATGGGTGGGTACATAGGTATTATAGTATAGGTATACATACAGAATAATTTTCCTACACTATATACATACATACATAGATAGGTATATTGGTACATTTGTTAAATTAAAAAGAACACTAACAATAATATGAAATAAAATTTGCAGAAAAGGTTTAACGCCTTAGAATTTTCATAAATCAATAAATAAATAATATAAATGTAGGTATGCATATGCATACATATTTTTACGTATATTACTATATGTATGTGAAATTAAAATGTACATTCTATATGCCCATACATATATATACTTATAACATTACATATTTGTAAATCATATCGTCACTTATTTTTGTATTACACACATTAATACATATAAAGTCCACACAAATACATATGTACATATATGCAAAAATAAACAGATAGGTACATCATACAAATAATATAGGTATGTACCTATATTAAGACAGCTTTTTCATATATACATATGTAATAATAACAATAAAAAAGAAAAAGAAAAACAATAATAAATCAAAGAAAATAAGTAAAATTGCATAAAATAAAAACAAAAAATAAAAAATTATGAAAAGTCGCATATTCTTCTTATTGGATTAAAACTAAGAAAGTACACACCAAGTCGCCAATACAATGGAATTTCTTGGTAAAATCCCTTACAAGGAAAAGACTAAAAGATTTAGGTTACTTATAATTGCACAAAAATGCATATTCTATCGTGTATACATACGTACATACAAATAATAAATAAATATATAGAATTATATTCATTTGTATTTAACGATATCCAAACATATACATATGTATGTACTTATATATATATAATAATAATCTAACGTATTTATATACATATGTATGTATATGTACATATTAACACGTCAAAAACATGTATCCATATAAAATTGCTCAAAGATTTCTTTTTTATATAATAAAATATACATAACTTATTGTATTATTTGCAAAAAGATAAAAAACAAATGCATATACAATACATATACATACATAAGTATTCAAAGAAAAACATAAACTTTGAACATGCATGAAGAAGTATTCGTTTACATTTATTGACTGTGAATGCTTATAACAGTTAAATCATATAATAACGTTCTTTTTTTCTTTATTTTTATACCTATATAGTACATTACACATGTATGTACACATACCCACGTATTTGTTTTTTTTTTTTTGTATTTAATTTTTTTTTTTCGAATTTAATTCATATTTTACATTATTAGTTGTTTTTTTATTTTTTTTTTTTTATTTAAATATTTTTTATTTTATATATCATCTATTTGAAAATGTATTAAATAATAATTCATTAAAATTAATTAATTCATTCAAATTAATAATTCATAAATGTATTAAATAATATTAAATAATAATTGACATTAAATTTCATATAAAATTTATTTTATATATTAAAATTGTATAAAATTTTACAAATTTTTAAATATCTTAAAGTCATTGTTATAAGATTCTCTAATTTCAAATTGTTTATAAGTTCACAAACAATTTAAAAAAAAATAGGTACAATACGTGCATGATACATACATATATGCAATATACATATACATATGTACATGTGTATAAATTTAAATGTACATACATAGATATATTACATATTAAAAAACGATAATAATAAAATATTCAATCGGTGATTTTTCAAAATCCTTTTCATCATTAATTTCTTTTATTTTATCTATCTAATAAGAAGGATTTCTATCCTTACATTATTTAATAATAAAAATTTCTGTAATTATTATAATATGAAATATTCATATATACATTTAACGTATTAAAATGTTTTGAAATGTAAAATAAAAAAAAGATTTTAAACAGAAAATCATCTATACTAATACATACGCAAGATTTTATTAGAATTATAAGAATGAGCCGTTTTACACTTTACGATTTCTATGAAACTTTCATAATATTTAGTGTGTAATGATTTCTGCAAATATTATGGAAACAACAAAAATTTGTAGATACTGCATTTAATTTGATATGTATTTCTCTGATTTTGAAATGTACTAGAACGAGGGAAATTATTAATGGATTTCTAATTCAAATTTTGAATATCACTTCTATGCATCTTCCTATGAAAATGAAATTCAAGAACCACCCGTCTTCCCTTACTGAGGCAACTGAACTGAATATTGAATAACCGTTACCACCCATCATTGCCATCATTTATGCTACTGCTACTGACTGGACTACTAGACTTGTTGAGTTCGACTGTGTGCTATGGCTATCCACACATGAAACATGAAAATGAACAAAAATGCTAAAGCAAATAAAAATAAAATTCAAGAGCTAGCTTACAATACCACCCACCTTCTCTCATGTTCAAAAGATAACTAAATTAAATACTGATTTTTAAATTTCAACCTCATTTATACTACTGAATACTGACTACTGACTGACCTTGGGTCTTGGGTCCTTGAGTACTGACTAGATACTAGACTAAGCCTGCATACTGTGTTATTGCTGATAGTATTCATGATTCACGAAACATGAAAGTGAACAAAAATGCGAAAGCAAACTGGTTGAGAAATGAGGATGAAACAAGTATAGTGTACAAAACAGGACTTATTTAAAAATTTTGTTAACAATAAAAATTTAAAAAAAAATTGCTTATATTAAAGGGAAATTTTAAAAATTCAAAACAAACATTTGAAAAAATATAAGAATTTCGAAACTCAATTTAAAAAGTTTTTTTTTTTGAATGTACAATTATCAAGTATTATATTGCTTTCAAGTTTTGGAAAATGATACCACTGGCTCTGAATCTTAAAAAGTCTCATGGAAATTGTAAGGTGTAAAATGGAAGAATACATATTATATTTTCTAAAATCTTCTAATAATAAGTTTTTTTGTATATACACCATTACAATTTGTGTTTACCATAAATGTATGTGTATATATTTAAATAAAAGTACATTTATTTACATCGTATTTATTATGTATATAAGTTATTACATATGTATGTATGTAATGAACTTTATTATTTTAAATAAAATCCCAAGAGTGGAATTAAGTCCAGTTAGTTCACCTGGACCTTAGTATTTCTTAAGCCAAATCTTAAGAAGTCCATATGCAAATATACATATTTTTATGCATATACAGATACATATATACTTATCTATAAAACTTTTAAGTAAATGAATATTAAGAAAAGAGAATAATATATGTATATCATGAATTTTAGAAAGAAATTTTAATACTAAGTATGTATATTTATTCATATTTATATATACATACATATAATGTAGTCATAATTCATGTACATATACATACATAACATATTATTTTGAATCCTAATACTTTTAAATTTTTTTCTATTTTTGTTTTGAAAATAAAATATACATACATACATAAATATTATCAAAATATCTTCAAGTATTTACTATTAAATAGGTAGTGATATTACCCCTGTCAAAAATTTCACTCTAAATTTTGATGAAAAATTATACATACAATATGTATGTGTGGTATACATACGTACACATCATATATGTAACATAATTGTCTTATAAAATCTTATTGATGCTTATACACATTTATACATATACCTATACATATGTAAATTAGATATCTTAAGAAATTTGAGTTTTTCTTAAGTACTTTCTATACGTACAAATAAATAAGAAATTAATATAAATTATAATACTTATATTAATTTCTATTTTATTATTAATATTACATGCAAACTACATATATATACGTATGTATAAATATAAACTATCCAAAATAAATAAAATCATATATATTGAACAAATACATATACATGAGTATATATTTTATAGTTTATACGATATATTATACAATGATGATCATAACAGAGTATAATCAAGTATATTTGTACACAATAATTATACATAGATCTTATAAAAACGGTCAATTTGAATTTATTAAAATAGTAGATTTCATATTCATTCTTTGAAACTTGTACATACATATAGTATGTACATATAATATTTATATGTATGTATTAGTAATTCTCTACATACATACATACATATGTATCTAATTTACATATTATATTTGTTAATCAATTATATATGTATGTATGTATCTTAATTATTATGAAAATTTATATTTTGCAAAGGCATTATGTGTATATATAGTATATCAAACTTAAATACAACATGTACACTTTTGTAGATAATAAACACATACAAAAATATTTACAACACACACTCCCATATTTACTAATAAAAGTAAGGTTTGTTTCATAAGTTTCATATCATAACATGTATAAGGATTATCATTTTCTCTCATATCCGTTTTGACTTAAATAAAATTTTTTGGACGAGGGTCAGTCAATATTATATGTATGTATATACAAAATTTATAAATACATACATAAATTATTTTATACTTCTTATATAAATATGAAATTGGAATTAACTAAAAATTAAAAGTTAAAAAAAAAAAAAAAAACAATAATTTCAATGGAAAACAATTGAAATTTTCTTCATTCTAGAGATTTTCTAAGATATTTCAAAATATAATAAATTACATAATGAATTTTTCATATTTTTAATCCTTTTCCTTTAAAATTTTATAATAAAGTTTCTTATGAACTTTGAAGAGTTAAAAAAATTTTTAAAGAATTTTTTTTTTTTTTTTTTTTTTGTATTATTGCTTTGTGTACTTTTAATATAATACATTTAAAGTGTTCAATCCTTCAATCCTTCAAATGATGTACCAATTGTATGTATATAGTATTAACAGTAACTAGATCAATTGACCTGTTAATCGTAAATAAAATTTAAATCCTACTTGAATAAAATAAAAGCCTTACTTGAATACAATTATATTAATATGTTTAGTTGTATGTGAGCAAACAAGCAACAAAAGTCATTTCACTTTTCTATACAAAATAAATCGACCATAAAATGAATATATGTGTCTATTTGTATATGTACGTACATATACGTACATATGTGGAAACATAAAGTACATATATAGCATATAAATTTATCCATGTAATAAATCGTTAGACTTTTCTTTTATTGTTCGAATTGCATATCTGTGTGTGCGTTTATATACTCAAACGATATAGATTTTATTTGAAAGGAATAAAAGAACCTCGAGAAGGTTGATAATACGATTCAAGTATTCGCTAATCGTCAAACTTGAACTCTACTTAAAAAGGATGAATTTAACTCAATATTTTATGATATATTTTTCAATTTCATATCGTTTGTAAGTATGTATAAATTCAATGTATTTAATTTTGTGGAAAATATGTACGTACATACATATGTATATCTATTTATTACATATATTAACTATAGTGAATACTGAATATGTATTTGAACATTTGATGTATAAATAATGAACACATATTTAACACGAATGAAAATACATTGCGTATAAATACATGTATTTAAAAACGCATTCACATACTCATAAATTTGAATGTTTGTATATATAAAGGTGTAAATATGATACACAATCACTGAAATTTACTTTTTTTTTTAAATTTATATTAGTTTTATATAATTTTCTTGATCGTTTTAAAATTAATGTCGATCAACGATCTTTCTGATATGCTAATAACGTGTTACATTTTTAACTGATAAATCCTTATACATATGTACATACAGTGAAGTATTCCATTTATCGTACTGTCTGGTATACATTTAATTTAAGCTTTAATCATTTGATTTGTTTATTCTCCTGATTCCTATGATGTAATATAATTATCATAATAGTAAACTTATATTCACGTAATTATATAACTTTAACCCTTTGATTTATTTTTAAATTTAATAATCAAAGTGTGTTAAAAATAAAAGGTAAATAACTAAAAAAAATGTGTTACTTCTTTACGATTTTTGAACATGTGTATTGTAAACATTTTTTTTTTTTTTTTTTTTTTTTGACTATTTTACACCATGTATGTACACGCGTACATAATATAATGCGTACAATACAAAGAGAATTAAAAATGAAATATGGATTAATATTAATCTAAAACATTAAATCGATTCATCTACAACATACTATATACATACATATTTACGTATTAATACCAAAGTTTAAGTGTATGTACGTAAGAGAGTTTAAATCATCTATATTCACAAGATTTTCATAAGGACCCTTTTTTTACTTTCTTGCTTTTATTTTCTTATCCGTTTTTTTTTTCTATTTTTATATACATACATATATTGTATATATTTTAAGGTCGTGTAGTGTTTTTTAAGAAATACAAGAATTAGTGTCTACATCAAATAAATTTTATAAAATTATAAATATAAAAATGAGGGTTAAATATACTTGTATTATTATTATCATTATATTACACACAATTCATATTACATATGTGTACGTTTACATGGTAAAGAACTGATGAAGGATTAACGATTCAAGGATTATTTCTATATCACAAGGGAGAAGAATTACTATTGGGTTTGTTTAATTAGGGCATTGGCTGTATGATAGGATTTAACGGATTCATTTTATTGTAAATGTACATACTTATTAATACAAATGCAATAATATATGTATACGTATAGCGATCGAATATATTACATACACACAAATAATATTTACAACATACACACAAATGTTATATTTAATGTTTTTAAAATCTATACAATTGAAATCATACACGTACAATCGTTGTGTACATATATACATAGTAACAACTTTTCAATTGTATACATACATACATACTTATATGAATATATGGTATATTCCTTAAACATAACACTAATCCCAAAAATTGTACGTATTGAATTTCGATGAATATAATGTAATATTCTATTTATTATAATTTATTATAATGATAGTAACACAATTTTATTGTACATACTACATACGTATGTATGTATAATGTGGTATAACATATTTAAATTTACATTAAACGGGGTGATTCGTCGAAATGTATTAATACATAGGTTAAAGGAAACAAAAAAGGATTCATTTAGATAAATTTATAATCTTATGAGAAATTGGAGAAAGTGACGAATATTGAACGTAAAAATCTCAAGTAATAAATAAAAACCATATAAGATAGAATAAATCATAACGTATAGTCGTTTTTTTAAAGAACTTCTTGTCCTTACTTTTGATTTGCTTTTAATTCCGAAACTAAAAATGTAAACATCCTTTTATCTATACAGTATAATTTCTTTTACTTGTTTCAATTAAGTTTTCAAGATCCTGAACTATGAATGAGTATATTTTGATCATCTACCCTGTGTATGAAAATTACTAAGCACTACACATTGTAAATGAGTATGCAGCTAAACAATAATAATTGAAGGGTTAAAATAACTTTTGTTTTCATCAGATTATAGAATTTAGGATTATGATAATTTTATTAGAAAAATGGAAGAAAAATCTCCTTTCTTCTTTTTTTTTTTTTTTTTAAGAATTATAATCATAAGACTAAAAAGAGATTTTAATGAAAAAGTTTGAAATTAAGTTGGAAATTTTGAAAGCATTTTATTAAAAGATAATAATTTTATCAGTCGATTGTGCTATATTAAGATTAAAAAAAGATTTTTCAAAATCTTTCCTTTTTGAACTTTTTTTTTTTTAATGAATTTCAATTCGATAAAATTTTGAATGTCTTTTGAACAGAGAAGAAAAAAAAAACGAAAAACGGATAAACAGAAACTTTTCATTGAGTTTGAATGAATGTATGTACAAATATGTACATATATAATTTGTAATTAGGAAAAACTGTGATTTTTGAAAACTAAATTAAAAATTATTATTATCTATAATTTTGATCTTTTCAGTAAAAGAATACCTCCTAACATACCTATAGAACGCGTGTATATGATTTTTAATGTACCTATACATACATACATATAAAAAAATATTTTCAAAAATAGATTCTAAATTCTGTAACAGTTTAATTAAGTCGAGTACATTATATTCATACCCGTTCAAAAATATTCATTTACACTCGAAAGTTTTATATCTGAAATATGAAATTGTATATTAAATGTAAAATTTTTTTTTGTTTATCCAATAAGACAGAACTTTGTCAAGTCTTTTTAAAAATAAAATCGAAATTTAAAATATTGAAAAAAATAAAAAAAATAAAAATAAAAATTTTATTTTACATATATTCGCATGTATTTTCAATGATTTTGTAGTTTAATTTCAGTGTAATTATCATCTTATTTACTCATCTAGATTTTTAGATATTTTCTTTTTTTCTATAAAATACCTTTAAAACGAATGAATAAAAAGGCCTTTGTGTATAAAACTGAATGTTTGGAAAGAATTACTCAGGAAATTTATATTACACTTTAAAAATGCACTTTACAAATGCACTTTATACAAATACAACTAATGCATTAGTTTTCAGCAATGAAATTCTAGAGGAAAAACAATTAAAATGCATTTTTATTAAATGAGTATATTTTTTCACACACATGAAAATAGTGAAAAAAGCTTCAACGCATTCATATTCATATTCATACACAAAAATACAAAATTTTGATATTAGAATCATTTATTTTCTTATTTTCATTCCTTCATATCATAGCAATAACTTATTACTTTTTGATGTGGGAAATCAAGTACGTACATATACTTACATTACACATACATATGTATGAATGTGTATATACATATGTATGTATATATATGTATGGATAAATAAACATATATAGGTATAGATATGTACATAAATCACCTATAGAGATTTTCATTCTATATATGTATATTCGAATGAGAATGTTCAATACATTGCATACATATACATATATTATATTTATGTTTTTATACATAAAAAGATTTAACAATCAGCATGCACACATACAAGCACATATGTACATATGTAGATCTATAAGTATACACATAATATTAAGATAAAATCTTAAGTCGAAACCAGCTTATCCATTCTAATTAGTACAAGTCTTATTACTTCTTGTTTTAGGGATTACAAAACATCCATAAGACATATGACTTTTATATATCATTTAATACGTATTGTATGTATGGATATGTATAAATATAAATGAACACAAAAGTGGGATTATAAATATCGAATATATAATATATTATGTATATAATATACATACATACATACATATATAATGTATTACATTACATATATTTTATGTACTAAAAGATTTCGTATATTCCACTTACATATAAACACACATATATGTATGTACATATAAATTTGAGCTTAAAATAAACTTAATTATTATAAAACAAACTGTGATACCAATTGTATACATACATACATATGTATGTATGTGTACAAATGCATGCACATACATACATAAAGTCAATCGTTTTAGTTTAATTTTTGAAAAAGGATTTGTTGAATGATTACGATTTAATTTTAGAATACATACCTTACATACATACATGAATACATGCATGCATATCATATATATGTATACATGTATGTAACACGTTATTTTAAAATTTAGTTTTGTGCATTTTACATTATAATACCTGTATGCATAATGAATATAATCATTTTTATGTGTATATTCTGTTAACTAATTTAAATATGTATGTTAAACAAAAAATATAAAACTAAAAAGGAATTTAAACGATAAATTAAATATATATATATATATTTAAACGTTTTATTTATAAAGTAAAGGAATGTAAATAAATTATTTCTTTTTTTGTTTTCTTCTTATATATACGTAGATTAAATCGTATCCTTTTGAAGAAATAAAAAAATTTTTACAATACAATATACACAGAAAATTTGAAATTTTAATTTTATATTAATTATGTTAGAAAATTGAATGTTTAGTAAAGTTATCAATACGATATAATATGTGTATAATGTATAACAAATAACATACATATGTAAATGACAAGACCACTTATTATTGGCAACCCTTTTTTTACATTTTTAAACATGACACACCACAGACTGATGAAATTAAGCCGTGGATTAACGATTGTATATATTTTTATTTTTTTTTTTATTTAATTTTACATATGTATATATGCATAAGTGTTAGCTGATTTAGATTTCGAAGCAAGTTTTTTTTATGTATGTATTTATTCCAATTTTGTTGAATTTATACCGTCTAAATATGTACATATGTAATTTGTATGTATAAAATATTTATACGTTTATTTATTTAATACATGTACATGTATGTACATGTATTTGTATGCGTATACATTGTGTTAACTCGTCTTGATAATTAGTTTTAGCTTGTCTAAAAAAGCCAGGATTAGCTGTCACGAAAGCAACAGATTCAAATTCTTGATATGCATTGGGGATTTAATGTGCTCCCAACACAGATTTACATTTTTGTTTTTTTCAACTTTCTTTTTTGTTTGTAGACTATTTTATTTTTTATTTTTAATTTCATTAAATATTTATCATTTATAGCTAATACTCATTAATGTGTATACGAGTATGTATATTCATGATTAAAAATAAATGTTGATGTCAACGACAATTATGAGCACATACATATGTAATTTACAAATTCACATATGTACACATATCATTTGTATGCACATATATGTATGTATGTATGTGTACATATGTAAATTAAAAATATACAATATATGCTTGCATATTAATATTTTACACTATGTATACTATATGTATGTATATGAGATCTTGAACATTTTTGACTTATTTTGCGTACAAATATACAAATTCACAAATGCATATACATATTATGTATGTAAGTTAAACCAAAAGGTTGTTTTGTTACGATAATGATAACGATTACAAAAGAAAATATGATGAAAAGAAATCTGATATTACCACTATATATCTATATTATAAAAAACATTTATGTACATATGAATAAATAATCCGAAAGTATATATATACTTAAATGTATGTACATTTAAAAGTATCTTATATGTGAATGGATTATCTACACAGATAACGGTCACATTTTTGTATATCCACATACATACATAAGTATGTATAAATATTGTTTGATAATATATAATAATATGTATATGAACGTTTATTTGTATATATTTATGTATTTACGTAATTATATATACTATATATATAAAAGTAGTTAAATATACAGTGGTCGGCTTAATGTATGATAAATAAAACATAGAAAAGCCACAAAAGGAATTAACTTGTCTGATTCATTGACTTTAAATAAGTATGTGTGGATTCTATATATTTTATAATTGCATTTTACATATATACGTATATATTACACAATTTACATGTACACACATACTACTGATTTTATTTCTGAATACGAATAACAAAAAAAAACGAAAGAAAATAAAACTACAATAATAACAGTACATGTGAATTATGTATACAGGATTAATGATATATATTTACCTATATACCTATATATATTTATTTACACATTTTATTTTATTATTCTTTCTTGTTTAAATTTTGTTTATTCATTGAAAATCATTAACAAATTCAAGGTTTTCATAAAATTAACGATTGAATATTTTTTAATACATAATACGGATACATACACGTATATGTTTGTACATGTATAATTAATTTAAAAAAAAAAAATTGTTAAATATAAATTTTGTTTTGTATAAATTATAAAAATAGAAAAACAATTCTGTATTATATTTTTTATCAATCTTTTTTTTTTTAAGACTAAAGATCAAAAAAATGATTTTTTTTCTTGGTTGTGTTTTTACATGCATTTTCAAATCAAATAAAGTCGTATTTGTACATATTTTCTATTTTTAAAATTATCGATTAATGTATAAATTGATTAATAAATTTCTACTCATTAAAGTAAATATTTAATGAAAAATATTTTCTTTATCGATGAAAATCTTTTATAATTTTTTTAATTTTTTTTTTCTTTGCTTTACCTTTCTTATATTCTCAATTTTATAATTATTTTGCTTTGGTTAGAAAATGAAGAAAAAATAATTGAGACAAAAATAAAAATTATAAATAGAAAAGAATATTATAAAAACCCTTTTTCATTTAGTATATCTTTTCTTTTACACTTTATTTCTTTAATTAATCATTTAAAAAAATATATATACATACATACATACATATGTATACATTTTTTTGTATTTTTTGGATATTGCCATTTTCATAAATAAAATTTTGTCTATTCACTTAACAATGTAATATTTTGTAAAGTAAAATTAAGTAGTTGAATACAGTATATGTAATCTACGTTATACGTTTTTCTAATCTTTTTTTTTTTTAAATATAAAATCTATCAACTGATAATTAGTAATAGTATAATTCTTATAATGAATATGTAGAACACATTTTAAAATATTTTCTTTTATGTATACATATGTAAAATATATACTTTATTAATATAATATTTTTATACACGCATACATACATATGTACCTTTATATTTACACGTATACATACTATGCACACATACATTTTGTTTATAGATTTAAATGCTCTTCATAAATATATGTCTATTGTGTATATGTATACATACATAAAATTATATTTTCAATGAAGGGATTAGAATGTCATCTAATGAACGGTTTTTAAACAAAATTTTCAACAAACGTATACATAAACTTACGTAAATGAATGTATATAGACTAAAAATCACTCCATCCATTAGCTTTTCACAAAAGGAATCTAATAATTGGCTTAAGGATTCGATTTTTTTTTTTTTTTTGTTTGTGTGTGTAGTATTTATTAAATGTACTACTACACATAATATAAAGCGGGAGGCTTTTAAGATTTACGTTAAAAACTTTATAATAGCTTTTAAGATTTCTTATATTTTGTTTATATCTTACTTCCAATTTTACATTCATTTTCCTTAAGTCATCATCATCGAAAAATTTCAGAAAACGTATATATACATTCATACATATATGTATGTACGTATGTACATCTGTATACATATTCATGTGTATAAATAAATATATATCTGAAGCATACATTTTACATACACACATACTAGTATATATAAAATTGCATTCCCTTTTATAATATTTTACAGTTATCTATAATACAAATAACAGAATTTTCCGTACGCATATGATTTAATTATTTTGCTTAATTATATTAATTAAGAAAATTATATTTCTTTACTTTGTCGTAAATATTTTGTTACAATCGCAATTTAAAAAAAAAAAAATTCAAGTCTAAATTATTATTATAAATGAACTTTTATATGTATTATGTTTCAAATCGTTTAAATATAATTCAAACCAACAATACTGTATTTTTTACACTTTAATCAATTTATTTTATTGTTCATCACATACATATAAACTTAAAATAGAAATAAAGAATAAAATTAATTCTTGCCTTCAAAGTGTTAAAAAAAACAATGCATGAAAAAATTGAACCATAATATACATATAGACAATACTTACAAGTACAAATCCTTTTAGAATATATGTATCATAGAAAGTACTTCTTTTGTCACTTTATTTTGTATTTCGTAACATACATATGTATGAGGCAATATCTATATAATCTATAGTATACACATATGTACATAACGTATACAAAAAATTTTTTAAATGATGTGTATGGATATACAGAACGTATATATTCGTATATATATATATAAGCATGTTAAAGCATGAAACCCAAAGAATCCTTTTTTGCATCTGGACAAGTTTTCGAAAGCAGATTTTATATAAATCCATTGGATAAATTTTTAAGCTTACTGACCGTTTGCAGTCCATTCTGTTAAGACTAAAGGACTAAAAACATGAAATTCCCATGGGTTTGTCCTATTAACGTGTATATGTATATGTAATTGTATGTATATGTACATATATAAACACAATATGAATTATATACATACGTACAATTAAAAAGTTTGTGTAACACATTATATACAAACAATGTATAAACTTCTTATATCGATGTACACACATATACGACAAATGTGTATTGCATATGCTGCCATAACGGATAAAACATACATACATATACATATAATAATATCAAATAATACAATCTAAATAGATATCTATATAATATGCATGCATAAACATACACATTATCAATATTATTTTAGATATAATACATATAAGACTTAAATTATGGATGAGAATTTGTTACCAGAAAAGGATTTTCATTAAATGTGTCATATATAAAGTAAGAAATATTAACTATTGTGAATGAATGTTGTATATATGTATGTACATATATATTATATTGAATATTTAAAATGAAATTAACTGATTTTATAGGGATATTCTATCATTTATTGTGTATTACACTATGTATATATATAAATCATATTATTCTTATCATTTTAAATACATACATACATACATATGTATTTACATATGAACCCACGCACATAATACGATAACAATGTATAAAATGATATTATAGAAATCATTAAAATTTCTTATCATATACTTGAAATTACTTGAAGTATTTATATTATATAATATTTATAAAAGTGTGTGTATTTAAAACATAACTAACTAAATTTTATTTTAATAAAATCCTTTTTCTTTGAAAACTTTAACAATATAATTAATTCCTGGTCATTAAAATAAGTTATTCAAAATATTTTTGTTAATATATGCATACAACTTGACCGATTTTAAACAAAAACAAAAATATTATATTTTATTTACAAACATATAATATACATATGTACATTAAAAATATAAATATTTAGTGTAAAAGTTGAATTTTTGTATACAAATATTTACATGCTTCTTATATGTTTCATGTTATATTCATACATATGTATATTATACATATATACGTATTCATTCATTTTACATAGCATATTCATATGTACATATATTAATTCAGTTAACCTTATTTTAAAAGGTTTCTTTCAATTGCGCTGATATAAACTTAATCCTTTTTGGACAAAACAGTTTCTAAAAGCTAAAAGGATATTATCAAGTTAACGTTGTGGATTATAAGCGTATAAAAATGAACTGTTTACAAATAAAAATAATTTTTGGTATATACATAAATATGTACATTTTTACATAATTCATATACATATGCATACATACATATGTACATGTATTCGAGTTCAAGTGAATTTGTACATACATACATATGTATACAGTCATTATTATTGTACATACAAATACATAAATATTTAAAAAAAATAAATAAATAAATAAATAAAAATGTGAATATCAAGAAACTGTGTATATCTATATAATAATATTTCAATTTGTTTTCAAATAATGTATTACATGTGCATACATATATATGTACAATATACCAATAAGTTAGTTAAAAAGTTATATTCTACTAAGTATTTAATTTTTAAAATAATTTTGATTATTTCCACCAAAAAGAGGAGAAAACAAACAGCCTGTTTTTTTGTTTTCAATGTACATTTAATGTTTTATCTCCATAATAATAACGTAAGTATATCCTTGAGGTCAATTATTTTCAGATATGTCAATAGTAACATGCGATTTAAAAATAAAAAACAAGTCCTTTAGAAATTTTTCCTTACAGTTATAAAACTTTTAACGTTTTAAAAAAAAGTTTAAATAGAATTGCAAAAAAGTTCGATTTGTTTTTCTTTTAAATTTCATGCTAAAATTAATTATTATTATGTATTTTAAAAAAATTCTTTAATGCTTTATAATGCGAATGAGATACTGTTTTATATTTAATGTAGTAATTTCTAATGAACTTTTTCGTTCTTTAAGGTCAGGATTTCACAGCTGATCGCAATAGAAATCGGTTTATGTCTTGATTTGCGTAAAATATAAAAAAAAGAAAAAGAAAAAAATGTACACATGCACATATATGCTGTTATAGCTAAAGCACTAATTAAATGCCATGTGTATCATATACATACATATACATATATGTATGTTATATCGGTCTGAATCTGAAATTGTGTAGGTATATGGTGTCGGCCTGTGATTTTTATTTCTGTAGAATTACAGTACATGTACCTGGCTGTGTGTATTCAGTGTGTGTTGTTGTATGATACATACATTATTATGTATGAATATTGAATACATACATGCATATGTATGTGTATATATAATTATATGTAATATATATATGAATGTATGTATAGGGACATAAGCGCGAGCAAGTTTGAAAAAATTATTAGTAAATTCAATGCAAATTACACTACATATAATTACAACAGAAAATCATGAAAACAGTAAATCAAGCATAATAACATAATACATTTACATATATACATATTTGTATAAAAAACTCAGAAATTTGTGTACAAAACGTAGTATACCGTGTACACTTTATTACATTCAGAATTCATCACTGTTCTTTATACATTTTGTTAGTATTTCTAATATTTTTTTATGCATGCAATACCTACATATGTACATATATACAAACAAAAAATTATAGAAAATTATCAAGCTAAGTATATATACATATAAATACCTAGTCTAAAGAAATTTTCAATACAAACTATGCACTATGATACTGTGATAAATAAAATATATTTTATATAAGATTCATGCATTGTTTATAAAAATGAAAATAAATAACCATGCAATTTTTTATAATTAATATTTTTTATATGAAATATCGTATATAACATAAAATTAATTCACAAAATGGTTAGTAAAAAAAATACATAGGTATTTCATACATGCGTATTAGGTTCACGAATGGGCATATTTCGAGGATGACGAGGATCTACAATTTCCGGTAATAGACAATCGAAGTAAAAATTTTTCAATTTCGATAAAATATCATTCCAAAACACGGTATCACGATAAACTTTTTCGACGAACAACGGCCGATTTGACGACGTCCATACGGCAAAATAACAGAAGTCGCGATTACTAATGTTCAATTGACCTTGAACTTGGTAGTAATAATCGTGTCTTTTATTTAAAATAATTTGACCGGTTGTTTTATCTATTTTCAAAAAGCGTATTTTATTTTTCCGAACCGCGTCTTCAATGTCCATTCCAGCCGAAGAATATGGACATTTAATTTCAACTAAACCCGAATCACCAACTACACCATCCGGAGTCGCGCCTAAAAACTCGTGTATGGGATCAATAAATAAACCACATTTATTTATTTGAATATTTATTTGATCCGATAACTGTCGAAGTGCGTTTTCTTCATTAATTTTTCCGTATTTTACAGAACGAATGGATGACAGGTCGGTATACAAAATGGATTTGACCAAATTTGCGAAAGATTTAACTCGACGTTTACATACTTTTCCGTAAAACGAAGCCGTTAATAATAATCGACGTTTTGTAAACCAAAATTGTGAATTTGCTTGAAGCCGTGTCATTTCTTCAATTTCAATCCGATTTTTTTGATTTTGCTTCAGTTCCGAAATAACATCATTTTGCACGATAGTCTGATTTTCCGTCGAAAGATCAGGTTTATCACACGTGTCTGTACCGTAATTTTTATCTTGACCAGACGTGTTTCTTTTTTTGAAAAGATTTCTTCTACATTTTGCGTTTTTGATATTTTTTTTCTTTCGTTTTAAGTAAAGCGTTTTTACTTTCCCGTTAGGACTTTTAATAAATACGGTTTGACTAAGGCAAGAATACGCCTCTTTCGTATTGTGTTGAATTAACGCGGCGTTACATCTAGAAGTATACGAATCGGACAACGAAAAATTAACACGTTTTCCACCGACAAATTTATTCACGATCGAATGAAAATTTTCTACGACATTTGAATCTACATCGTGAATGAGACTCTTCGCGTGTAAACTGAATATTTTACAAATAGATTCTATTTCTTCAAAAATACCGTCTTCTTTCATTTTTGAAACCTGATCGTCCGTATCGGGTTCATTTATTCTATTGCAAAAATAGTTTTCACAATTATCGTGATGTCCAAAAACATGATATGGCGTATTCTTTATATCTTTGGACAGACGAACCATCTTTTCGTTTATATTTAAACCGTTAACCGATATCCAATGTTGCACGGCTTTTTTAATGCCTACGACGATTCGCAAAATATTATTTTCTACTAAAACGCGGAGTTTTTTTGCAAAATGCTTATTCTTGCCTAAATCGCGAAGTTTATTACGCAAATTCCGATAAAGGTGGTTTCTACATTCAATTTTTTCTACGTGCGTATTTGCATAAGGTCTTGCGTCTATGATTCGCTTGTATACCGCACTGTCACCATCAGCTATAAATTTATTGTACCGCAATCCGTACATTTCTTCACTCGCTTTGAAGCCTTCGACGATTGCTGCAGCTTCCATTCCCGTTGATGGACCCGAATAATTTTTTGTACAAACGTGCTCACGAACGTCAACATTTTTCGATTTCGCGATTTGGCACAAAATACAGAATTTATTTTTCACACTAAGAAAAATAATTTTCTTCGTGTGAAAACCAACAATTGCTGCAGCACCTGAAAGCGCCGAGTAGTTGCTTCGGTATGATCTCTTTGACCAACAACCGTCAGTAACTACAGTAATTAGAGGAACACCATCGACATCTACGTCATTTCTTTCAATAGCTGCTCTTTTTTCTTCTTCAGCAGCAATTTTCATATTGTAATGAGCCGTAGATAACCAGTGTTCACCTACTTGCTTTCGGATATTGTTGTATGTACTCGAAGACATACACGGTATATCAAGAACGCAAGTAAGTTCCTCTAAGGTTCTGTAACCTCCTCCAGTTGAGGTAATCCCTAAAACCGCACCGTAATTTACGTCCGAAATCGAATTTTCGTCTTCAGTGGTTTTTATGCAACATTCGTTCATACACATATTGCATTTAAACCAGATTTTCGATTGAAGACCATAACGCGTTTCATTTATAATTTCTAAATTTTGTATAGAGCAGCCAAAAACTTCTACGTGTTTAAAATCTTTTAATGCACGGAAAAATAGATTTACGTCTACTATACGTCGACCTTTTATTTCAAATTCTCGAGTTTTTGGCTGAGATTCCTCTTCTACAATTAAATAATTTTGATCTAATTCTTCGCGTTCTGGAGGATTCGAAGGTAATTTAGCACCGTAATATTTTTTCGCACGTTTTTTTGCACCGAACTTCAAACATTTTTTTTTCGGTATTCTACCCATATTTTTTTGAAAAATTAAGAAAATACGATTATACTAACAAATATTTATAAAGACAAAAAAAAGCTGAACTAAGAACAGATCTAAATTAGTAATTGAATTATAAATTTAATTTTATCTACAAGAATTAGTGACACAAAATTCAAATTATCTTATTATATATATGACTATTGTATATTTTAAAAATGTACTAATTAGTATTAGTAATCTACAATATGAAATTATAATTGTTTTATACTAAGTTATAAAATACGGTAATATATTATTATGTATATATATATATATAATAATTATATATGTATATATAATATATTGTATTGTATTATATGTATTTACAATATATTATAATATATATAAATTATTAATATTATATGTATATATATATTATATTTATTAGTATACAATAAATACAATGTATGTAATAATGTAGTACAGTACAGTATGTAATATGTGTAATATAGTATATGTATATGTACGTCTGTATGTAAGTATGTATGTAATTAATACATGCAATTTATAATTTATAAAAATAAAAAGATTTTCACGAGCTAATCTTGTCCACTCTTACCAAAGATCAATCAAGTAAAGTGAAAAATATTTTATCGTTACAAAATCGTTACAAAAATTAGGCGCCAATTTTTTTCGGTGTACTGTATTCATTCATTACTACAGTAAATGCAAATTGTAGGGCGGTAATGCATGTACATACATACATATGTATAGTATACATAAAATATTATTTTATTTTTTATGCATTCGTTCATTATTTTTTCTCCAGAAATGATTAGTGTAACATGCTATCATTCAACTTTATTTTTTTTTTTTGCAATACAATAAAAATAGGTACTAATGTGTATGGTACATATGTATATGGAATAAGCATACAGCAATTATAGTGTCCAAACATTTTTTAATTGGTATAACTGTGTCGCAAATAAGAATACAAAATTCATACATATTTATTATTGATAGACATTTATAACTTTACTTTCTGCCAATAAACAAAAAAAAACCATTCATTGAAATCTAATTTTTGTTCTACATACATACACACGTACATATATGTGTATTTATATCACGTAAGATCTCATGAATAAATATGTGTTAGAAAGTATATAAATCAAATATAAATATCATATATTACAATAGATACAACAATATAGCTCGTCATATCTGATGATGAAATGTAAAAAAAATATATATATACATATATTGTAGATATTGATAAACACCTAGCCATGTCAATATATGTATACATATGCCAACATAACATTATGTAGGTATATAATATCATGGCAATAAGTACATACCTAAGTACATGTTACGTAGGTATCATAATAATCATTTTATAAAATAAATTTCATTTTATTTTTTTTATAATTAGATATTCTTTTTTTACATATTTTGTATGTTGTATATAGGTACATTATAGGTACATTAATTGTACGAATTGTGCATAAATAATTATATTCAATGTAGTTTGAATATATATATATATACATACATATATGTACATATACTCAATTTGAATATCCTACCATATATATGGAATGGACCCAATCATACAAGTGCACATGATAAATTTAGAGACGACGCCTGATGGTTGTATTGAGGAACTATTTGTTTGAAAGGTTTAGGTATACAATAACATATGTAGAAAAATGAAAATTTTTCTTGAAAAAATAGTAATTTTTATTTTTTAATAAAATCTAAAATACAAGACATTTTTATTTAATTTTTTTTGAAAATAACCAGGAAAGGTTCAAATTTTATGTCTATATCGAAAAAATTACATAAATCATACGTTTAATAGCAGATAGACTGTTACAAAGTCAAAGTACTTTTTCAGGAAACATGCTTTCACTATTTTTCAATTTTCTACTGAACGGAGTGCTTTATCAAAAATCTGTTCATTCAATGACCACAATTCCCTTCAACCTATGTCTGTTCAAAATTTCATGAAAATCGGTTGGATAGTTTTCGACATATTAGGTGCAATTGAAAAGCTAAATTTCGATTTTTGTCAACTTTGAATCCTTATAAAATAAAAACGAAATCCTTTTTGACAACTATTTTTTACTTAATGACCACAACTTTACTTCGTCTATCTATGTGGAAAATTTCACAAAAATCGGTTCATAAATAGCCGAGAAACGAGGTGCAAAAGTTTGGAAAATTCTCAAATCCGCGCCTTAAACTTAATTTTAACTACTATACATATGTGTAACACTTCTTCGTCTTCTATTTTTTTTTTTTTTTTTTCTTATACTTTAAAATAATTTTTATTATTATTATTAAGTGAATTTACAATAAACAAATACTGTAATGTAAATATGTATTCTCTTTATATCGTATATAGATATCCTAGAAATATGTATATAGAGGATTTTAAGAAAAAACTAAAAAGGATTTATTAATAAAAAAATACATAAAATGAAGGAAAGATTTAAAACTTTTATATTATATGTTAAACTAAAACTAAACAGTTTTGTGACATACGTATATATATACACATATATACATGTGGGTATATGTAATATTTAATAACAATAATAATAATAATAATAAAGAATACTTGAAGAAGTGTTATTATTTTATTAAGAACAAGAAAGATTATGTACCATGCACATAATTTTATACTGATGAAAATTAAAGTTGTTTTCAGTTTTTCCTTTTTTTTTTTTTTTTTTTTTTTGTTAATTCAATTACATATATGTTGTAGTTAAAACAAATTTTCTTTTTTGTAACCTTATAATGTTAAATACTCTGTTTTTTTTTTCCTTTATAAAATTTTTGATGCTGTCTTAATTTTTAAAACTCATGTGTGCATATACTTATCTTTTATATACGTATGTATATGTATGTTTTTGTTTAGTATATGGTATATACTATTGTATTTAATCATATATGTATATAATATTCATTTCATATACACATACTTATAAAGATACAATATGTATGTATGTGTATGTTGTATGTAAAAAGATATTTGCCTTATTTACAATGTACAATCAATATATGCACATCACATACATACATATCTATAGCTAAAACTAAATTAAAACATGCTAAAAAAAAAATCATGTACATACATATGTATATTGTATATACATACATATGTATTTATGTACATAAATATACAAAAATAACTTACACAGATATTATCTTCCAGATTTTCACATGCTTACGTTGGTATGTACACGTATATATTTATATTAATACATGCATACACTTACATATTTTCACATTTTTATGAACGATGTTCTTAACTTTGGATGATGAAAAAAAACAAAAAACAGAAGAAAAAATTTATACACATACTTACATATAAACTACCATAGTACATTAGGTCTTAAATGTATAAAATAAAAGATAATACCATCCTTCATGAAACAAATTAAGCTGATAAGGATTTTGTCTTATGACGTCCATAATTTCTACATTCAAACATTAAATGAATGCTCGCATGTATGTTTATACAAGGAAAAATCTTAAATAATAATAATTTCTTGTCGTCACAATTAATTTCATGAAAAATACTTCGAAATGATCCATAAAATTTTGTTTTACTTCGTTTATTTGTCATCTCATTTATTATTATTTAAAATTTTCTTTATTTTTTTTTTTTTTGACAAAGATGTTTACTGCTCATATCCGTTGTATGTGTATATGTGTGCATGCGTATATACATATGTATGTATTTATTTTTTGTTTTGTCCGAAAAAGTCAAGATAAATTTGTTCACATACAAATTTTTACTCTCATATAAAAAGATTTGTTTAATTTATATGTTGAAAATTATTATACTTAAATTGTTTTGTTTTTTTTTTTTTTCTTTGGTTTTTGATCATTATAGCTAAATCATTACCATTACACTGTATAGTCGAATCTGTTCCTTCATTGCAAGCATCATTAACAATTGATACAAGAAATTTATGGAAACGAAGACAAAATATTGAAACAGATAGTTATGTAATAATAGCCGCATCAACACCATGGTCAGATATTGTAACGACCGCACTACAAAGATTAGGTTATTCAATGGATATTGCGAATACAGCTAGAGGTATGAAATTTTTTTTAAATCATCTTGAAAAATTAAAAGATTTTATTTTAAATATAATTACTAATATAAATTTTAATTTATATTCTAATTGTACATATTTATATGTATGTACGTATAAATTTGAACATTTTAAATATAATTTTTAAAAAAAATTTCGAATTTGTGTTTATAATTTTTTTTTTTTTTTAAATCTCCCTTAAGGCTCATTAATAATAAAAAATTGGAAACCGATACCACTTGAAAATATTTCGGATAATCCGGTTGTACCAGTATGTGATATACTTGGTGAATTAACATCAGTTGTTACATTACGAATTGTAATTTTACGCACTAAACCATCAGCATTTACTGAAATTAAAGATAAATTATTGAAATTATTAGTACTACAATCACATGCCGTTCTTAGATCAACAGGTTGTCCACTAAGTGAGGTAAATAATATGCATATGTACAAAACCATTTTCCTATTCCATATATAATATAATAATTAAAATTGTTATTAATGCAAAATTTAAAATATTTGGAATTCATTAATTAAAATTTCAATAAAAATTTTCTTTTTATCAAAAAAAGATATTTTAAATTCCTGCCATTATATTGTTTAGCAATAATTTCTCTAAATTTTTTATTTATTTATTTTAAATTAAATAATGTATAAACGTGTATATGAAAAATTTTCAAATATTTAAATTTTAACAATATTTATGTATGTACTCGTATATATAAAATAATATTCATTTTCTTAGATAACATTTTTCATAAATTCTTATTATTTAATTTCATCAATATTTCGCCTTTTTATTTGATTTACTACGTAAAACTCATACTGTACTGTATGTATAAAATTAAATAACAATTCAACATTTTTAAGTTGGTTGGTTTTTTTTTTTTTTCTTTTGTTTTATTATTTCCTAGTTTCTATTTTATCTTTTGATGTATGCAAATATTTTCATTTAAACATGATAATTAAATTTTGAAATTAAAAATATTTGAAATGTTACTATTTCTTTGTATCAATATTTTAGAAAAGATAGAAATAATAATATATAAAATATATTTATATGTAATTAAAATTACCGCACCTTTTCTTATTTTGTTGTTGTTGTTTTTTTTTTTTAATATATACATATGTAGATATGTATGTGTGTGTAAATGCAAATAAGCATTAATAACATATAAACAAAAATTTAAATTTAAATAATTTGTGTAAGTAATAATAAGATTACTTATCATTTGTATACATAATATTTGAATAAAATTAGAGATCAAACGATCTTAATTTAACCATACATACAATATAAAAAAAGGTGTTTTTTTTTTGTTTTTGCTCGTTTAATAATTTTAATTCTCTTTTACTTACTCTTATATATGAAATATGAATATTAAATGATACATTTATCTAGTAATTATTTTTTTTTTTTTTCCTTTTGCACGTGTGTACAATTATGTACATACGTAAAAATTTAGAATCATTTACATATGTACATACATATATTGAAATGAATTCATGTATCTACACATTATTTTTATATAAAAATTCTTTTTAATATATACTTATGTATGCCAAAATATATATTTATATGAGTATTTCAAAAGAAAATGATAAAATAGTCCCATATGTGTATTTATTTTAAAATATTTAAGTAAGTATATATTAAACAATACTAATATGTTTCACACATAAAATTCATGTTAACACATGTGTAATAAACAATGTACATTCATACATACATATAGTATGTCTAGCGCGTATTATAAATAAAAATAATGTTAATATCTTTATATGAATATGTGTATATATACATACATACATTAAATGTATGTATATATATTTATGTACATACAATGAAATATAACAAACTTCTTATACTTAATCGGATCAGGATAAGCAGAAAAATTTCAGGTGTATTTGAGCATGATGTGAGAATTTGCATTTGAAAAAGGGTTGACAGGATTATTATTACTCAACGTTACCTTTTATGTACATATATGTTATTATTGTAATTATATATGAGTATACATATATGTACGTATGTAAACACGCATTTATTATGTAGCTATAAATTCGACTATACTCTGATGATGAATACACATAAGACTTACTATTTTAATTCTTTACTTATATTTATTTATTTTATTTTTTATATTTTTAATACATTTTGTTTTTTTTTTTTTTTTTTATTGTTTTATTCAATTAAATTAATTACAAATTATCATTTATGTTTTTTGAGTTGCTCGTTTTTTTTTTTTCTCATAATTATAAAAGTTTTAAAATATCTAATGAAATAGTGTAATTCATTTAATTAGAATGGTCATAGAATCTTATCATGTTATTAATTTAAGATAATAATAGAATTTATGTACTTTGAATAAAATACTATTGAAATAAGTACTTGATAATTGTACAATATATATTCTTCAAAATTTTAGATTTATTTTATTTATACATACATAAATAAAACCATATGACACAAATCCTTATACATTATTTAATTGATTTTGAAAACCATATTATAAAATTAAAATATTAATTTATTGTGCAGTTCAATACAGATTAATAATGAAAAAATTTCAATAATAATTTAAAGAAATTTGAATAAAGAGAAATTAAGGTATTTTAATAAAATTTAATGCATTTGTTATCATTAGGTGACATTATCACAAATTTGTCGTAGCTCTTATCAGAATTCTTTTCCGTTTTCCGGTGATATAACTGAAGATGTTTGTAGAAAATTTGATCAATGGTGGAGTAATCAATTATCACCACAATCACCGATAACACCAAAAATATTACCATTTATAGCACCTCATCATCAAAATGAATTAGATTTTTCTGTTGGTGCTGTTAGTGGTAACCATTCATTACATAATAGTCGTGAAAATTTATTAGATAATCATCATTCAACACATTCAAATATGATTATTCATCCGGCATTACAAGCAATGCATTCACAATATCCAAATCAAAAAACCAGAATGAGAACAAGTTTTGATCCAGAAATGGAATTGCCAAAATTACAAAGATGGTTTCAAGAGAATCCGCATCCATCCAGACAACAAATTCAATCCTATGTAATACAATTAAATTCATTAGAATCTCGTCGTGGTCGAAAACCATTAGATGTCAATAATGTTGTTTATTGGTTTAAAAATGCAAGAGCCGCACAAAAACGAGCTGAAATGCGAATACAAGGTATTGGTAATGGTTACATTAATCATCAACAAGGTGGTTTATTATTAAATCATCCAGATTACATGAAAGGTTCACCAAGTATGAAATCAGAAGATATCGATAATATGTCACAACATTCTGATGATATTGAAGATGATTCAAGCCGTCCATCATCCCCACAACTTCCACTTTCATTGACAACACACGAACGTAATCGTTCAACAGATTCTAATGTTGAATTAAAAGAGGACATTAGTATGAATAGTATAGAAAGAAACAATAATAATAACAATGATGGATGTCATAGTAGCAATAGTAATGCTCATGAACGTAATCGCGATATAGATTCAAATGATAACAATTTAAATTCAGAGCAAAGATCAACATCACCAAAAAATTCACCAAAATCTGATGATGATTTAGATATGGATGATAATGATATGAGTCAACTGGATGGATTTCGTACACCATCACCTGATCCAAGAAGAGATATAACATTCCCAATGGTACCAAATTCAATGTTTTCGCATTCAATAATGTATATGAGTCATTATATGCCCGGAATTGGTCAGACTCATCATCCACATCATGCTCCATCACCATTAGCTTCAGCTGGTATTGGTGGCAGTAATTTAAATTTACCTGGATTAACAAGTGAAGAACGTCGAAAAAGAAATCGTACTTTCATTGATCCAGTTACTGAAGTTCCAAAACTTGAACAATGGTTTGCAATGAATACACATCCGTCGCACAATCTTATTCTTAAATATACAGAAGATTTAAATCGTATGCCATACAGGTAAGAAATCTATACATGTTTTTATGTATGTACTTATAGAAATCAATACTGTCTTAATTCATTTATTTATTTTTTTTTTAAATTAAAAAATTCAGATAGTTTATTCAAATTAAAAAATTTAAAATTTTACTTAAAATTTTACAAATCTGTAAATTAAAAACAATTATTAAAATTAGAATTTTTGAGAAAAAAAAAGTACATGATTATTTAAAAAAAAAAAAACAATTAATTCAAAATTAATTAAAATTCAAACACAATTTAAAAAAAAAAAATTTATTTCTATTTTTTTAACATAGACAAAAATTTCCACGACTTGAAAGTAAAAATGTTCAATTTTGGTTTAAAAATCGTCGGGCAAAATGTAAAAGACTTAAAATGTCATTATATGATCAACCACAATGTCCACAATTGCCAACATTAAATGCATTTGCACCGAAATTTGATACACCAAAATTTGATGGTCCTCGTTTTGATTCACCAAAATATGATGAACGTGAGTAAAATACAAGGTATTATTCAAAAAAACAAAAAAAAAAAACAATTATAAATTATTTTTTAACAAAATTAAATAATTTCAAGTGAAAAAACGATACATACATATAATAAATATAATTAAATTATATAATTACAAAAATAATGAATTAATAACGTCCCTTATTATTAAGTGTAAAAGTTAAAAAAAAAAAAAAAAAACTAAGAAAAAATTAAATATCAATTTATACAATATTTAAAAAATAAATAAATAAACATATGGTATAAAATGTGAAGAAAACATAATTTAAAATAATTCATCGTCAACCAAATATATATATTATGTATATATATAATAATTAAGTAAAAATGTTTAAAAGAAAAAACAAAACAAAATAATACAAAAATAACAGATAGAAATTTAGTTCAAAATAAAAGAAAACAAATTTTTCTCTCATATCATATTTTACTAATATGTGTTAAGTTAAGGTAAATAAATATAAAAAAAATATAAAAATAAAAACTAAAAAAAAAAAAATGTAGTACTATCATTAATTATAAATCAAAAAAAAAAAAATAAAATACTATTCTAAACAATATTATTTATCAAATTATTGTTATAATTCTAACGTACGTTCTCAAACGAAAATAAAAATAAGAAACAAAAAAAAAATTTTTTTTTTTTAAATTTTTATTTTAATATAAAATTAGAACTATTATTTTTTGTTTCTTCTAAGAATTTTATTAACAAAAATTGTTTATATTGTATTTTTAAAATTCTGTGATTCTAAATCCCAAGAATCAAGTTCTTGTACCAAAGATATTAAAATTTTAAGATTTTTTTATTTTCATTTTTTATTTTTATTCTTTTTTTTTTTTTTTTGTTCTTTTTAAAATTTATTTTTATTATCTAAATTACAATTTAAGTTATTTTTTTATTTTTTATTTTTTAATTATAAATAAAACGATATAACAACAATTATGCATTTTTAATTAGTGATTGTGAATAAAATGACAAAATCATTTTAAAAAAAAAATAAATAAATAAAATAAAAGAATAAAAGGAAATAAATAGAAAAACTGAACTTATGTATTAGCAATGTAATTTGTAATCTTATTCGTACTCAAAATTTAAATATATAGACATAAATCATTACAAATATAAAATAATAAGTAAAAACTACAATTTACATGTTGAAAAAAAAAAAAAAAAAAATCAAACATTATTAAAACTAAAAAGAAAAATTTCATGTTTAAAATAAAATATTTAATTAAATTTTGAAAAACTAAAAAGTATGTATATGTATGTACCTACATGTTTGAAATTTAAAATAAAATATATACAATATAGGCTATAAAATATTATTATTTACAAAAATAAAATATTTAGAAAGTAAATTTTCAAATTTAAATGTATAAAAATGAGAATTAATCACAACATTAAAAAACCAAACAAAAAGTAATAATGTAATTAAAAGTTCAATTTTAGTAAAAAAAAAATCAAATAAATTTAATAAAAAATTTTCTTTATTATAAGCAATATCAAAGCAAAAACAAATCGGATATTAAATACGATAGAAAACCAAAAAGCAAATAATTGTAAATAAATTAAATCATTTAAAAAAAAAAAAAAAAAGCAAAAAAGAAACAAAAATTCTAAAAATCAAAAATCTCGTATTATTTCGAAAATTTTTAATAAAAATATACTGTACATATATAACTTATGTTTTTTCATACCTTTTGGTAGCCATTAATACGGTAGCATAAGAGTATGTAAACACTTGTTTGTTTGTACATTTTTACCATTGAATTATATATTGTAATTTTTTTTATCTGATGTTTATCATTTTTTTCTCGGATTCGGATTTTTTTCGTTTTAATCTATACAAAAAATATATATATACAATATCACAAATTTTAGTTACTTAGTGAATTTTCAATAGTTTAATTAATACATAGATACAATACATTTACTTATATGTATAAGAAATTTACATATTAGACTTTTCTTTTTATTATTATTAGATTAAATCGATTATTTACAAATTTCAAATTGTTTAATTTACATATGCAATTTGTTTTTTGTTTTTTTTTTTTTTTTTTTTTTTGTCTTTGTTTAAATTTTAGGACACTTATATATGTATTTTGTAAAAAAATTTTACATAATTATGTTATTTAGATTTTGACTCATTGGTATTAAATACCGTTTATATATAGATTAAATATCCATAATATGCAAGTACATGCAATTTTTGTATGTGTACATTTATCGTAAAATATATTAAAACAAAATTTATTAATTATAATAATAATAATGATAATAATATTAATTAAATGAATAGTTATAATAATGATAATAATTAATAATAATAATAATAATAATAATAATAACTGTAGATGAATTATTAAATAAATAAATTATTATTGATTGTGAACTAGAAAAAAACATGTTTTCTTTTTTCTTTTTTTTTTCAATTTTATTAAGCATTTTCTTAGAAGAATACGTTATCAGCATGTATGATATCCTTTTTTAATATTATCAATTTTTTTGTTCTTATGATATCCTGCTTCCATTTTCATACATATTTTTCCAAGATAAAAAGTCTAACTATCTGAACTTTTTTTTTTTTAAATGGCCAAATAACATACAATTGCTTCAAAAAATTTCTTTTTCTTTTTAAGGAAACTGGTAAGTAAAAGTACATACTTTAAAAAATCGATAAAATAAAATTGTCAAAATTTTAAATATTCAAATTAATACATATTTACATTATAATAGGTGATATACAAAATCACACATTATGTACTTACATACATTTCCATAAATATACAATATATTCATAAAAAACGATGACAACATCATAAAACTGCAAAGTTGTGACTCGTTTTGCGTATACGTTTTTTTTTTTTTTTTTAGCAGAAAATAAATAAAAATTATAACGTATTAAACATATACTGACGAAATTAAATTAACATGAAAAATGACTCAAATTGAATAAGAAAAAAATCCTAAGATATGAGATATTACATATTTTTTAATATTATAAGAAAATGTTTTTTATCTAAAATAAAGAAGTAATAAATGAAAATTATTACATGCTCTAGAATACTAACATAATTTACACATACACACAGTTTATTAAGAAATAGTAAAAAAAATGCATACAAAAATATATGTATAATGTCAAATACATACTTCCTATGCATACATCATAGTAACTACCAGTTTAAAAAATATATAATTTTTTTTTTTTGAAAAAAAATAAAAAGAAAAACCCTGGAGTAATATTCAAATATCCTTTCTTGAATAATGTCATGCCATAAATGATAATAAAGTATACATATTCAACATTTTAAATAATACCACATGTATATGTATCCACATGTATGCATCTATGTATGTGTTCATGATAAGGAAAAACTGGAATAAACGTACATATTTTAATATGGAAATATAAGATATAAAAGAGATAATTTTCCTTTTTTTTTTTTTTTAGTAATTTGATAATATAATGCAATTAAACATTCACAAGACAAGACAGGATAGTTTTAAATGAACTAAAATACAAAAAAACAACTAATTTTTAAAATATTTTAAATTAATATAATTTTCATTGCCATAATTTTCACGTAAAAAAGGAGAAATTATAATTAGAAAATAAATTAAATTCTATAGAATTAATAACGACGAAATCTCCTACACGCATAAATAACCGTTTTTGTGTTCAAATTTACATACAATTTCAAATAATACAATGCCTGTACATTAATATTAATAACGACAAAATACAATTTATGTATGTGTTTACATACTTACAAAAATATATAAAAAAAAATTTATTTAAAACAGACAATATTTTTTTTTTTTTTTTTTTGTCAGAATTATAAAGTGATTTATTTTCTGTAGTGTTTTTCTTTTCTATTATACAGACATCATTATCAAAAGATAGAGATATTTCATACATTCAAAGATATCAAATTTTTTCTGAATTAAATTTTTTTTTTCCTTCTTCATGAAATGCGTTTAAAAATAAGTACAAATATGATAATAAATTTAAGAATAAAAACATAAAAATTAGGTATATAAGGCATGAATATAGGCATGAATGTAACCACACACAATACAAAACCGAGATAAATTTTATACATGTTATTTTTATTTTTTATTTTATTATTATTATTTTTTTTTTTTTTGAAATGTAAAGATATAAAATAAAAAGAAAAAATAAAATAAATTTTCCTTGTGGGGTGTAAGATAAACATACACGTATAACATTTATTTCTTAGTTTTATTTTCTTTAACAGGTGGTAAAACGCGCTTCCATTGCTATTTTCAGATTTCAAATCAAGATTACATAATAATATGGTATAAAAATGAAAACAAATAAAATTTGAATTATATACGCGGTAAAAATATAAAATAATAAAATAAAAGATGAACAAAATGAAAGAATAAGTAGATGAAAATAGAAAAATAAAATCAAATAAATTTTCAGTAACTTATCATATTAAATCCAGTTTGTATTATATGATAGGATAATACATCATCATTTGCACCGTATCACCATATCATTTATTTGCATACATTACAATGTATACTATAAAATTTTGTTTTTGTTTTGTATAGTGTACAAATTATAAGATATTGAAATAATTAATCAAAGATTTTTCACATTTTAAATAAATCAAAATAAATATGTACATACATCGTATATTTAAAAAAAAAAATCACGTACTTATGTGTGTACATGTTAAATTGTAATAAGAATAATTTATGATTTAAAAAAAAAAATAGTAATACTTTAAATTACTCAAAAAATTATTAATTATAAAAGTATACAGTTTTTTTTTTATTTTTCATCAATTTCCATATACACCATATACACAGAACAAAAAAAAAAATTATTAATAAACTATTTCAATCCAAGACAAATAAATAGATTTGAATACAATTTTTAAAAAATATATATTTTTATTTTAATTGAATTTTATACTTTTTATAAATTTTTATTTAAATAATTGCATAACATTTTTCATGTATTTATTTTTAAATCAACTTGATCCATTAATTAAGTCTTAATCTAAAAAATCCAAAACGAAATAATTTCTTCTTCATTCCTTTTATTTTTTTGTATTTTTGTGGTATTAAAAATTTTAAGACATTTTGTTTTTTTTTTTTTTTTTTCTATAAGAATAAAGAACAATTTTTTCACCCCGTAATATTGAATCACAAATATTTATTAAATCAATTCCTTAAAATTTTAAGGGAAAAATGAAAATTAAAAATGAATCCCAATAGAAGAGAAATAAATTATAAATAAACATAACGGTCAGAGGATTTAATTTTTTTTTTCCATTATTTAAAATAAGTGAAAAACATAAAACAAGTAAAAAAAAAAAAATAAATAAAATAAAATTTTTGATTTTCTTTTTATGTAAGTACATTTGTACCTTTTTATATAAATTCGTTTATATAAGAGAATTAATTTCAATTTCAATTTTTAAGATCTAGACCAAAACAAAAAAAAAATAATAATAATAAAAAAAAATGAAATAAATAAATTCAAATGATTTTATTTACGTAGAAAAAAAAAATTACCACCCTTCATTAGAATTTAATCCACTTAAAATATACTTAAATATACAATGTGATACATTTAAAAAAAAAAAAACGGAAAATTTTTGTACACAAAATTGAAACATTTGAATTTAACCAAAATGTTAATTATGTTAGTTTTTGAATATGTTTGAAATGAATTTAAATACCTAGATATTTTTTATGCATATTATCATTTTATCAATCAGATAATTTTTTTTTTTTTTTTTTTTGTTATAATTCTGTTTTGTTTATAATTCATTATCATTTGAATTTTTTGTTGTTATATTGCCATGAGACAATTCCAATAGACCTAATTAATATACAAAAATTTCATTACTATTCAATTTAAATTTATGTAAAATAACTAAAATACAAAAACATAATGAAACAATGAACAAAAAAAAAAAAAAAAAAAAAACAATAATATGTGTATGTATGTATGTGCACAATAAATACATATTGAAATCGTTGACAGTTTTCTTATTAAATACATTTTTTGATTTTAAAATATAAGTACTCGTTTAAGTTTAAGAAAAAGATACATAATATTGAATTGAACATTAATACTGTATATGAAAAGAGGAAAAATAAGAGAAAAAAATTTTTTTTTTTTTTTTTTTAAACCAAAGAAAATGAAAATGAAAATAATGATAGAATAAATGTTTTCGACATTATTATTATTTTATTTTTATTTTTTAAGATTTATTTTTAAGAATAAATCAATAACATTTACAGTTCTAAAAATAACTAAAAAATAATATACGATACGAACATAGACAGACGTTTAAAAAAAAGGAAAGAAAAATTTAATGTGGATTTTAATACACGCATATACATATATATGTTAGTATGTACATGGATACATGCATCTATATGATGATATAAAATGTGTTCACTTTCATATAACATTTGAAACATACATACATACATATGCATATTATATCCAAGAATTATATCTATATACATACATATACATATTTATATTTAAAGATATACTACACCCATAAATAAATTCTTAGGGTGTACAATATGTATGTTGGTGCAACATACATATACTATATACGTATGTATTTGATCATATGTATGTTCATATATGAGCAAATTTTAAATGATGACAACTTTTAAGAAAAACATAATAGACAAGTAAACTGATGATGAAGGTTATACGTCACTTACTTACATATATGTATGTATGTATATTTACTTAACTCCTAGATATAAAATACAATAACGCAAGTATAAACATGTATGTACATGTATGTATATAAAATCATCTGATATTCACGAAATCATCTACAATATTTGTGCAATAAATATATTTATAACATTTAGTATATAAGGATAAAAACATAATGATATACATACATATGTGAAATTTTTACATTTTACATACATTGAAATGCCTATTAATATATACACATATGAATGTCTTTAACTTTTATTTCATCAACAATATGTTAGTTGTCGTCTGCATTATTAAATAATTTTTTTTTTTTTTTTTTTTTCGGAAAAACATGTATGTATGTATACATAACAAATATTTCATTTTCACAATAATAAGAATATATGTATATGTACATATTATATATTTTACGCATAATTGTATTTATATGTAAATGCATACATATGTACATGAAAATATCAAACGTCGTCGAACCGTAAAGGATTTAGTCTTAGATCGTCGACACCTCAGATTACAATCTGTCTGGTTTGATAAACAATAAATGTTACAGTTCATGTATTTATAACATTAGGATGTTAAAAAATAGAAGAAAAAAAATAAATAAATAAAAATTAAATCCTTTTGTATACAAAGTATAAAATAGTATACGTATTCAGGTGCAATATATACAAGTATAAATAATTCTATCATACATACGTACGAAAATACATATTATACGTGTTATGTATGCATGTATACATATCAAAACACAATGAAATATTTCAAATAAATATAACTAATAAACTTTTCTTTTTTTTTTTTATTTATTCAATTTTTTTTTTCTTCATTACTTTTCATCACAGAAAATTAAATTGCAAAAAATAAAATTTAAATATAAAAAATAAATTAAATTTTCTTTTGATTATTATCATCTTTAATATCGAATAAAATAAAAATAAAAAAAATTAAAGCAAATTAATTCGTAATTACGTTTGCTTCATTATAAAATGTCCAAAAAATTTGATAATAACAAAATTATTTTAATAAAATTTAAATTACTTTAAAAACAAATTTGAAAAAAAAAAAAAAAAATTTATGTAATGTACATATATGTATGTATGTATGTATAGAAGAACGAGTTCATGAATAAATAAGAAAAATGATAAAAATATAAAATTATTAATTTTATGTTACCTCATATATAAATTATTTTTTTTTAAAGTATGAAATATTTTAGATAAAAAAATAAATATACATAAAGTAAGTACGTTTTTTTATATACATACGTATATGTATGTATAATAAATGCTTACAGAAGATAGAAGAATCAAATAGAATACATATACTTATAAAACCTTTATCTCAAATTAACCTAAATTTCTTCTTAAACGGCAATAAATCTCGATTTGCTCGTAATATGCCGTCTTAAGGAATTTATATCTTTTACACCATCATCATAAATACACTTTTATAAAATACCTATGTGATATAGGTATGTATGTATGTAAGTGTAGTATATTACACATTCACGTAAATATATGTATATGTATGTATATATGTAATATTATTAATAAGATAGTGTACTAAAAATATAAAAGTATTTAAGTGTCAAAATTATATGTACATATGTATGTACAAATGTGTATATGATAAATATATGTATGTATGTATACATTTGTATGAACTCTTGTATAATATTATAAAATATATATTAGCTGTTCTTAATTTCTTTTTACCATAATATAAAAATTTAAAAGTCCTAAGAAAAAGGGGAGAAAAATGAAATTACATAATACATATGTACATATATATACATACATATATGTACATACGTACTCTTATAAATGAAGTTGTGTGTATAATAAATATATATATATAAGTATATATTCAATAAAAATATTAAAATGTATATAAAAAGCACAGCGTTTACATATGTAGTATGTATATTTGCTTGCAAATATAGTTGAAATATTTTTATAGATACATATGTATGTATATATGTATGTATGTACACAAAGGTAAAAGGTTTTATTTTCTAACGCAACGTATTTGAACGAAAAATTTGCTTTGGTCATACATACTTTGTACTCATCGTATTTGTTTTTCATCTTCACTAGCTTTTCTTAATATCTATACATACCTATTAGATGTATCTATACAATTTACATATATAATATACATGACTTTATATTTAATAATATGTAATATTAGATATAAAATGGTATCAGCATTCAAAATTTTTAGTCGTATATAAATCAATTCGTATTAGTTAAGTTATAATAATAATGATAATAATATATCTTTAGATCCTATATATTATATACACATACCATTTACATGGCAATGTACAATACATATGTATAGATATGTACGAACATGTGTACATATTTCATTTTCAAGCTAAAATTCTTTTCTACTTTCTATCTATATTAAACATATATTTACTTTAGCTTACTTTTATTATTTATACCCATTTTGTATGTATGTGAAAGTATATATACCTATACATATATGTATGTATGTATGTACATGCATACTGTGATTTTAGCATAAAAAAGTATATCATCTTTTCATTCTTATAAAAGAGCTAATATTTTAAAATTTTACGAATTACGTATATTTTACATACTATATACATATACATACATACATATATATACAATGCATATATACACTTATTCTGCACCACAAGAAGACATCAACAAAATATACATATTTTAAATAAGACCATTGAATATTAAACCACCACCATCATAATTACCATTACCCATCATTTTTCATACTATATACATTATATGTATATATAGTATAGAGGTATATAATAATAAATTTCATAAGAATATACTAAATTTAACCCCCATTAACTCTTCTTAAGTAAAAGAATAAAATAACAATAACAACAATAAAAATAATATATGCATAAAAAATATTCAAAATATACCTATATGTACTATTCTAAATACAAATATAAATTATCTTTATACCAGATTTATGTCGATATGTGTACATACTTTATATAATTTTTTATTGGTATTTATTCGTTACAATATATAAATTTATGGAATAATTCTTTTATTTTATTTTATTTTATTTTATTTTTTTATTAATTGTACAATTATTATTATGTGGTAACTTTCAAAGTTATCATTCGCTCTATGTATGTATGTAGGTGTATATATATATATATATGTATGTATATGTATCGTCATCAGTTATAATCATTTTAATCTTGTATAATACATGTAAATATAAAAGTATACTTATAATAATAATAAATATTTATATACACTTATATTCAATAATATAAATTTTTCAATGTAAAAATCACCTTTAATAGTACTCTAAAGTCTAGAATTTTTTTTTTTTTTTTGTACAATTTCTTAAATTTTATTTTTCAATATATCTATATACACAAATATGGTACAATACATACATATAAATATGTATAAACGCAAGTATCTTATATACAAATACATAGTTACATGTAATGAATATTAAAAAAAATAAAAAATAAAATAAAAATAATAAAAGGAAAAATCTAAACGTTTTCCAGATAAACGAATTTAGCGATGAATTATCGTGACAACCGGATTATCATTTATGTTTGCCACCTTAGGGGTGATTTAATAATAAAGTGCAAAAGTGTATTTAAATGAATTGTAAGTTTACTTTTACTTCAGTATTTTTAATTCTTTGAAAAAAAAAAAAAAAAAAAAAAAAAAAAAAACTATATATCAAGAAGAAAAAGGAAAAGAAAATTCAAGTTTTTCTTTACTTTATCAAAATTTTCTTATTTTATCTAAATAGGTATTTTACCCGTACATGTAGGTAGTAATGTATGTGTGTACATACTTAGATGTAGTATGAAAGAAATGCAAAAGAAAAACAAAAATATATTTTTAAGACTTTATTATTATTATTTTTTTTTTTTTTTGTTTGTAATCTCAATGAGAAAAATTGAATAAAGAAAGAAAATCAAAAAATTAACTTTATTTTTTACGTAAATTTCAAATGTTATGTTCAACTTTTTGAAAAACATAAAAATAAAACAAAAATGTCAGATAATTAATGGGAAACCTGTTGAAAATTTTGTTATTCATTCACATGAAGAATTGTAATTTTTGAAACAAATATCTTTAAATGTGGGAACATTTTAACATACCTATATAATTGCATTAAAAAAAAATTTTTTTTTGAAAAATTTGAATTTTGAATTTGAAAAAACAAAAAAAAAATTTAAGTATAAAATTTACCAACTATAAATTTCCATTTTCAATTTTAACATTAATTAATTATATGTACTTGAAGTATCTAAAAAATTAATAATTAATTTTAATTTACAGTAATTAATTTACAGTATCTAAAAAATAAATTTAATTTTCTTGCTATAAAATTATGCGTAAATCAATAAGATTCATATCTTAAATTATATAACTTTTTTCTTTTTTTTTTTTTGAATTTAAATTTAAGCAAAAATAAAATTGGTTGCGCCTGTTGATTTAGTATTTTGTTTTTTAAATCCTCAAAAATAAAAAATTAAAAAAAATAACAAGAAAAAAATGTGTATCTTTGTATATACATTTTTTAATCTTTATTATTTAGAATTTTCATTTTACTATTTACGAAACGACATCAACGACAAAATGACATTAATCTATGATGATAAAATCCACGAATAAATTTGTATTAAATCAAATAAAGACGATACAAATTTTCTTTATTTTTTAGATACATACATAGGTATACGGTAGACTTCTGTGCTTCTTCATTTAAATACATATTCGGTATGTAATTTATATTTCATTTAACTTTAGAAAATCTATATTATAAGTGTGTGTGTTTTGCAGCTGAATGTGGTTTGAGTTCTAAAGTGCTATATTATCGAAATTATTGATTGCTTTTGTGCGAAATAATAAGTTATGAAATGTAATATATGATTCTTGTTTTTATTTTGACTTTTAAGAAATTTTATTTAATTTTTTAAAAATAATATCTCAAATGTTTAACAATTATTGGTAAAAATAACAAATTTAAATTTTTTAAAATTAAATTTTTACTGTAACTGTTTATAATCTAGCAATCCGCATAGGAAAATTCTGCTAAATTCAAACTTTGAATAAATTAGAAGTTATTTTTCACTTCTAAGCAAGCTTTTCCAAGCAAAACACAAAAATTTTACAAAAAAAATAAAAAATAAATAAATAAATAAACTAGGAACATGCATTTTTTATTGTTATGACATATTTTTATTTTTGCTTTTAGTAATTTCTTTTTTTTACACATTATTATGATAAATATTTTTATTTATATCTATTTTTAGTTTAATGCTCAAGATAAGACCAATTCAAGTATCAAAATAATTATTTTATTTTTATCTTTACTGTTTTATTTATTTATTTTTTTTATTCTTTTTTTTTTCTTTCAAATAGCAGTTGTGAGAACATTTACCATGTATGTATGTATATATATACACATTAGACATTCATATACATATCCAAGACAATGATTAAAATGTTTGTTTTTTATTTATCCTTTTAAAAGAATTGTATATGTACACAAAAAATAATAATAATAATAATAATAGCAATATTAAAAAGAAAAACCCAAATTCAATGAAAAATGTGAATGAAAAGGAATTTTGTGTCAAAAAAAAAAAAAATAAATAAATAAATACATAAAATAAAAAGAAAAGCTCAATGTTACATTATTACATACAATATAAAAAGCTATTACCGTTTAATAATATTTTGACGAATCACTTAGATAAGCAAATCGTTTTGCATATCATTTAAATTTTTTTTTTTTTTTTTATGAAATAAATTTCCCTTTTTTGTATATACATAGTTCTATATTATTTTAATATTTTTGTACTTTGTTTTTATATCAGTACATTTGTATAATATTATACCACATTATTTATCATATTTTTAGTGTATTTTAATTTTATGTATTGTTTTCTGTTATTTATTTTATTCTTTTTTTTTTCTTTTGTATTATGATATAAGTACGTTATCGTGCACTATAATTGAATAAGTACATCAACTTTTTTTTTTTATGTAAACTTAAGTGAATACTTAAAGAACTTAAAGAATAAAAAGCAAGCCAATATTTTATATAGTATTTACACATTATGAATTTGTGAGTTTTGCTTGGAAATATTTAATAAAATGCTAAATTGCTAAATTATTTTCAATTCATTACAATTTTGCATTTAGCAGCATTTTCATGAGCCGATTGCTAAATTTTTAACAGGTTGAATTATCACTTGTTCTATGTATTTTCATATTTTAAATTCTATATGTTTGTTATAATTTCAAAAATTTAGATTTTTAATTTTTTTTTTCAATAGTTTTTAAAAATTCTAAAGAATCATATAAAATCTATACGATAACCATATGTTATTTATTGTATTTAATTATTTCGAACAAAAACAATTAATTTAGCAATTTAGTCACATTTAGCGTACTCGCTGAGTGTAAAACCTAATTTTCCAACTTTCCTGGCTATGTTGTTTCATATAGAATACTAAGTATAAATTTTTCTTCTCAAAAAAAAAAAATAATAAAAAAAATTAATAAAATTAAAAATTAGAAATTTAATGGTATACAGCATATTAAAACGAAATACATACATACATATGTATATAAGTATGTATGCGAATGTAATATGAACGCATGAAATAATTGTAGAATTTATTGTTCTTATTTCGTTTTCTTTTTAAATCGATAATGATTGAAAAATCAACTGAATAAGATTAAATAATGTTTTTCTTTTCCTGTTACAAAACAAAAAAAAACACATTTTAAGGAAAATAATATTCAATAGATAAATGTGTATGGGTACAATAAAAAGGTGAAAATCAAATTGAATTTTTAAATGTAAGATTTGATATTTTGTTTTGTTTCGCTTGTTTAGTTTTTTTTTTTTTTTTTTTTGGTTTGGTATTATATTCACTATGATATTCAATATGCAATACATTCGTTTATGTGTATTTACTTGATATTCTTTTTTTTTTATTATTATTAAATTATTTATAAAATGATATACCGAAAAATTTCAAGGATAAAACAGGAAATTAACTTTTTCAAAAAATAAATGTCGCAAAAATCGAAATAAATATAAAGAAAATGAGGGGTGGATAATAGTAGCGGACTGTTAAAATAACAATTCAAGTGATAAAAAACGGAAAATATATATTTATATATGAAGTAAGTACACTACATCAAGAATGTATGTATGTATGTACATTCATACATACAAGCAAAAATAAATATAATATAACAAATAATGATAATAATAATGAACAAAAAAAAAAAAAATGAAGATGAAAAGCCTTCTGAAGAGTTTTTTGAAATCATTATCGCACAAGTCAAATCGGAAAAATAAAGGACAAAAATGTCATCACCTTCAAAATTTTTGTGGTTACTTATAAGTACAATTATTTTATTGTATGTATATATAAAATTCTTATAGAGTAAGTATATTTGTACACAACATACAATTTTAACATTCATACATTCATTTTAGAATGAATGTTGGTATACACCTCTCTGTTTTATTATTTGTATTTAAAAATCATTGAGCCTTTTTACTACTACAATTTTAAAAAAAAAAAAAAAAATGAAAAATAAAAGAAAAGAAAATACTATGTAAAATGAAATAAATGTGTACATACATTAATACATACATAAATTTTAGATTGTGATTTGATATAATTTAATGTAAATTCATATATAATATTTCGAATATCGCCAGGTGTTATCAAAGATGTTTTTTGGCAATAAAATGCATAAATAAATTCTTTTTTTGTTGTTGTTGTTGTTGTATCTTTTTCAATTCTATAAGAAAAAAAAAAATAAATAAATAAATAAATGGTCTTTAACAAACCTCTCCCTATAGCGATAAGGACCACATATTACAAATAACAATAATCAAAAAAAGATGATAATTTCTATGTGTATACATACGTATATACATAAAATTGTACACATTATTTTAATTTTATACGAATCTCTTTATCAGATCGCGAATAATAAAAATTTATATTGCAACATCATCATCATCATCATCATCAGTTGATGAATGAATATCACAAATATATGTGTATATACAATATCTTAGTATACCATAGCAATGCATACATATTCTATTCAATGTTTGTATGAATCATTCTGTATTACACCAATTATTATTATTTTATAAAATGAAAAATTTTTTTTAAGGGAATATAACGATTTTGATTTTTATTCATATTCATAAATATATACATACATACATACATACAATCAAAAATGGTATCATGTTAGGAATTAGCATTTAAGTGTAACGATTGATAGATAAAAAGAAGGAAAATACCGACGATAACAGAAACAAAATTAAGTAAAAAAGAAAAAAAAATAAATATTTAAAAAAAAAATAAGGAAAAAAAAAGATTAAAAATGAAAATAAAGAAAAAAGGAAGACAAACAACTAAAATATAAGATACTACATGATGTCCTTATTGTGAAGAGCTCAAATGGAAAATTTAATTAAAATTCGATCATTGGTTATCATAGGTTTCAAAATGAAAAATATAATAAAAAGTAAAAAAACAAGTAATAATCAGAGTTTTGTTTTTTCTTGTCGTTCTTTCTTTTTTTTTTTTATTTCATTTGAACTTTTCTTGTTTACAATACCTTTTTCGTACAAAATTCAATAATTTTCCTAGTAAAAAGCATATAATGTATATGTATAGTATATTCATTTGAAAATATTCTATTACGAAAAGCAAGAAAAGGAAAAATTATTTAGGATTCTTATATGTACGTAGTTTTTTTTTTTTTTCTTCTCATTACATTTTTCTTAAGATGTTCTTTATGTTTCCGATGTGGATAACAAACAGACTGTTTTGTACAGTTTATAAACTTACCTTTATATATATATGTACATACATATAGAGTATGTATACATATAAGTATGTATGTATATGTTCAATATTAACTGTACCAGCCAAAAACTAATAGTGATAAAATCAAAATGAAATAAAAGGATAAAAAAAAAAAGCGGAAAACGTCTTTCTTTTTTCCTTTCAAATGTTCATTTAAGTCTATGTTATCTACACCCACACACATATAGGTGTATCATATGGATGTAGTAAAGTACATAATTTTCTCCTTGTAATATAGAGGAAAATGATTACAGAAATATGTGTATGTAAAATTCAGTTCCGTAATGCAAATTTGTAAAATTTTTGTTATCTCATTTATTCATATTTTCTATGATTCTATTTTTCTTCTCTTTATTTTTTATTATTTTTGTTTTTTTCTTGCTTTCTCCTAAATGATATAATGACTCTAACTTTAAATATGCAAACGGGAATAAATGCAATTTAAAAAAAGAACTAAAAATAATTTATTATATCTGTTTTCTTAATGCTTTTCATGTCTCATTTTTTTTTTTTTTTTTTTTTATTTATTTACTCTTATTTCGTATGTGTATATAAATTACATGAATAGTGAGTATGTAAAATAAAATATGAACTTTAATATAATAAATGTACATGCAAAATAAAAGATGTATATTTTTTACGCTTAGTAAGAATATAACGTATTTGTTGCAATTAATTTTATTGCAATTTTCTTTTCTTTTTTTTTTTTTTGTTTTTTGTTGTAAATAAATTTATTAATGTATGTATGGACGCACACACGTATGTATACATACATAAATTTCTATTAAAAAACAAAAATTGTGTTAAAATTCTATTTCAAAATTTATTAAAAATTAAAAAAATATAAAATAATTTAATCGTAGGAAACTTAAAGGACAAAAAGGATAATATATGCATTTTCAATTTATATGTACATGTTGTAAATTGACTTTCTTTCTTGGTAACAAGTAAAAATAATGGTTTTGGTAATAATTTAAATTATTGTATATGTACGAGTATATATCTCCATGTAAGAAAAATTATTATTAGTCTATAAAAAAAAAAAAAAAAAAAAAAAAAAATTAGATAAAAAATTCAAGAAAGATAGAAAATATTAAGTTTAAAAACAAAAAAGAAAATATGTATGTAATATTACGTATTAATAATAAAATAAAATAATAACACTCTACTTATAGAATAAGAACAAATAAATCATTTTCAATGAGGGTAAATTCTTTATACTTACGTAGTCTTTCATATATAATATATGTGCCATATATGTATGCACATACACATAAGTATATACATATACTCAAATCAAATATATATATATGTATATAAATACATGTACATAGTTAATGGTACACATATGAGAATATTTACGCTATTTAAAGATTACCATACATTATGGATTGCTTTTAATTTTCTTTGGCTAATATATATGTACATATGTATACATATGTATACATATATTTAATATAAATTTACTTTTTTTCGTTGAAAATGTATATACTATGTACATAAGATGTATACTATAATTACACACCCTAAAAAGAAGAAAATTTTGCACATGCATTATAGCTAATACTTTCTTTGGAAAAACTTTTATAGAGTAAAATCGAAATTAACCAACAGCATTGAAGATGACATTCTTCTTTATATTTGATAATATATAATGTAATATATCTATGTATATAATTTATGTATGATATTTTTTGCTTGCATCAGTTATAGGTGTTATATTATAAAATATGTATATGTGTATAATAATAATTTTTATTATAAAAGAAAGTAGTATTTTATACGTGTATATATACATCATAATTAGAAAAGAAGAAAAACGAAACGAATAAAAATATTAAATAAAGTTTGAAGGAAAAGCACAAAATCTTCAGAAATTTCATACACATACATACCTACATATATAATAATAATATGTATCTGTGATATGTATGTATTAAGATATATATTCGTGTATATTTGCTTGCATATATTTAGTTAAACTAACAATTTTCTTTAAGAACAAAAATGCATACGAAAATTATGTATGCCGAATAAAGAATTAATTTTATAATTAATACAAACAGTAAAAAAAAAAAAAAAAGCTTCATCAAAATTTTATCTATAATAATACATGTTATATCTTTTTAAATTTTTTCACACAAATAAACGTAGATACATACATTTCATTTGTACATATATATGTATGTGTGTATATACATATGTATAAGTCATTATAAAATTCATTTTCATTGTATATACATATGTATGTGCTTATTATTATCATAATTTTGTACATACATACATACGTACATACATATATACATAGTGTTGTACATATTGTATAGCTTAAATTCACCATATGTACATATGTATGTATACACTAACAAATGTAGGGAATCTTAAGAAAATCATAAGAATAAACGTTAAAATAAAATACAAAAACATGGAAAACAATGTCGACGAAAGGATAAAAAAAATTTTTAAAAATAAAAAAAAATATACGTATGTATATATAGAAAAGAAAGTGAAATATATACGTAAGTATATATGTATAAACAACAAAACAAAATATTAAAAAGAGCAAAATCGTTTTTACAAGCTTATATATAAATAATAAACAAAACATTATACATACATACATACAAAATTTATTTATTTTTATGTGTTATTTACATGATATTCATTTATATACATATGTATGTATTTAAGATATACATTCAAATACTTTTCATAATGTAAAAATCTATGTATGTATATTATTTGTACGCATTTAAACACACATGGTCCTGCTAAAGGAAACAACTTTATACTTTATTTTATACCTTATCCATGAGACATAAAGTGCGCCAACTATAAGACTTAACAGAGTTCTTTAATTATTATTTATAGCTTTATGTAATTAAGAAGCATTATTATTATTATTATAAATATGTATACGTACTGTACATAAATAGATTTATGTATATATTGTAAATATTAGTTAAATATTATATAGAATGTATAACATTTATGTACAATATATATTATATAATCTCAGTTCATGCGTTACCATCATTAAATACCAAAAATATCAACAACAGCAAAAAAAATAAAAATAAAAATAAAAAATAAAATAAAATAAAATGAGGAAAACAGGAAAAAAAAAGGAAACAACAATATATCTTATATCGTTTAGTAAATATAATATAATACTGACATAACTGAAGACCAAGTAATTACATTACATACATACACACGTATGTGTATATGCGTTCACCTCCTAAAATACAATACAAAAAAAATTTATTACATGGATAAATTAGAAAATTATCTGTAATGCAATATTAATATTATTTTCATTTTTATTATTATAAGGATTATTATATCCTTTTAATTGTAATAATTTACAATATAATGATAACAAACAGTTTAACGTATAAAATATGATATACAGATTTTTCATATTGAGTTCGTTATACTTTATAAAAAAGAATTCGTTCTTTTTTTTTTTTTTTTAACAAATAAAATTCATTTTTTTTTATATCGGAATTTTTAATGTTATTCAGGTGAATTCAAAAAAAAAATTTTTTTTATATGTACTACGTGTATTAATTTATTTGAAAAACGAAAATTTAAAAAAAAAACAATTTATTAAAAAATAATTAAAAATATATAATTTACAATATTTGAATGACTGAATTAAATTTATATAACATTTCGTACATTACTTACATACTTTGTCCATTTATTATATGCAGTTAAGGACTTCTCTCATAATATCTAATCTTTAAAATTTTCACGCAATTTAAGATGAATTTTTTTTTACTATCAATATATAATGATGTAAAATAATACTACTTTACATCGTTACCATATAAGGTCTTAACAGCATTGAATTAGTAGACAAAGTATAGAAATTATTTAAAGCCACTTGAATGTTAAGTATTTATTTATTTATTTTTTTTTTTTAATGGGAAAAAAGATGAATCCATAAATCAAAGGTAAAATAATCTAATCACATTATATATGAGTGTCCTTAAAAAAGCTTCATTATAAATTTGAATATATGAAATAATATTTAAACATTATGCCTACAAAGTTATATAATACATATTATGGTTTATTTTATTTTAACACACTTTTAAAAACGAAATAAAAAATTCTATATAAATGTATATATGTATGTATGTATAAAACATGTTTGTATATGCTATACATTTTTACATAAAAACATAAACTCTCATCGTTTTTAAATTTTTCATATAATAATAAATTCAGTTTTGTTCTTCAAAACTTTATCCATTAATTAAAAATTCATATTTATTCATTTTGTACATAGTGTACGCTTGCATACAATATAATATTTGTATTATGTACCATAATAGATACTTTTAATTTTATTTATTTATTTATTTTTTTTTTCTTGCTTTAACGCGAGTATTTATTTATATTTTTATTTTACTATGTATTCATATCTCTTACATGCTTTTATGTTATACAATATTTTGCAATTTTATAATAACATATACATATAATATATTTTTATATACGTACATAGTTAAGATAAATGTTTTAAATCTTTCTCAAGTAAGTTCATAAATATTTACAAAAGACATTTACTTTACATTTTTCATAATGTTCTGTTTTTTTTTTTTTTTTTAATATTCTTAAAATATTATATTGTAAAGAAAAATTTTAAAACAAGGAAAGAACAAAAATAGAAACTCATATTATTCTACATACATACATACATGAATATATTCAGGTCTATTCTGGACGTAGTTAACAGGTTTCGTTAACTCGATATTATGCTAATTTTCATAAAAAATTTATGAAATATTAAAAGTTTCGTATGAAAGTTAGCAGAATGTCAATTTAACGAAATCTGCTATATTTCACCAGAATAGTCCTGATTATCTGGTTGAAATATAAATTTTGTTAAGAAAAAGAGAATAATTTCGAATATTTTTAATAAATTTATATTTTAAGCGGAAATTTTTTTTTGTTCATAACTTGCAAATTCTATAATGCAATTTTTATTATAATTTTTGGCAAAAAATATATAGCCTATATTCTCGTCCTTTTTTACATGTGTACGATAACATACATACTTATGTGGTGTTATTTAAGGGCAATTTGGTCTTTTTGCTTCTATTAAACTCATATTTTACCACAAAAAAAATGTAAACAATAATAGAATAAAATTCATAAATTACAAAAAAAAAAAAAAAAAAAAAAAAAAACAATTTCTCAAAAATATTGAAATCAATTTTGGAATTTTCATATAATTTAATATATTCGTAATATTTGTATATGTATGAAAATTTGATATAATGCAATGTAGTACAGTTTTGCACAATTATGTTCTTACATGCCACTTGACCATTATTTTAAGTATTATCTCTAACAAAGAAAATGAGATACATGATAAAAATAAAGGAAAATCATGCTATGAAAATATATAGTATCCATATACATACAAAATTTAAATGCATATATACGTAAATTGTGTAAGAAAATTCACTTGTAAATACAAATAAAATGCTTTTATTTCATTATTTTACTTTTATACATCAATATAATTTATCAATAATTTCAAATAAATAATTTTTTTTAATTTAAACGATTACGTTAAAATAATGTATTTTTTAGTAATATTATCTAATTACAATTAAATATTTCCTCAATTAAAACCTATCATTTCTTTGATTCTTACAGTTTCTTTAAAAAAAAAAAAAAATTTAAAAAAAATAATAATGACATTTTTATTATATGTATATGTACATACATACAGATAATAAAACATCAAATTTTATATATTTTATTTATTATAAAAATATAAAAATTGAAAATATTATCATCAAAAATAAATCAAGTTAAAAATAATATCTATTAACAATTAAAGTTTTACCAATTATACAATTCCAAAATCAGATTTCATTTCCTAATTGGATGGATATTAATAAATAATAATTGTGTATATTATGAAATATTTTATTTTTAGACTTACAGACACATTTCATACATATGTACATATAAATATGAAAATTTATGTAATCATTAACCCTTTATTTTTGTTTTGTTTTTGAAAGTGGTATAATATCAAAATTGCCAAAATACGGTTCAAAATCACTTTGCGAAAATATGAATTTTAGTATTTCAGATAATTTACAACAACAAAATTACGAATTTTATAAAAGTTAAAATTTTTTTTTATTTTTCTATTGAATTTAACAAAGAATACAAATCTAAAATATCACAAAATTTGAAAAAAAAAAAATTGCACTTATTCCACTTTCAAATAAAACAACTCATATAACGTATAGAATATTTTTTTTTTTTTTACATGGGATGTAATATCTAAAATACTATACTCTATAAATAATATACTTCTTTTTTTTTCATATAAACAAGTTTTCAAATAAAATCTAAATATATTCATATAGGCATACATATGTACATAAAAGAATTTATACATACATATATCATATATAAATACTCATGCATGTACGTCGCTATTCATACATACATATGAACATACATATATGTATGTATATTGTATACCAAAAAAACTTTCTTAAAATATATTTCTATATACACACGTATGTATCTTTTACATATTCATAAATGTAACATGTACGTACATACATATATGTATTACATTTCTCATCTTATTCATTTTATATATGTTTATTGAATAAAATACAAAATCATAAGTTAAATAATATCCTCGCAATTTATTAAATCAATTCATTTAGTTTTGTCTGATAGTATTTTATATTGACTTCTATCATATTAAACATATTTATTTAAATATACATATATATGTTGAATAATATTGTAAGAAAAACTTTTATGTAATGCCAAGTTACATAGATGTAATACATATTACATAGAACTGAAATTATTTTATATCACTTTACCTGATGGCTATATATATATATTACTGAAATTTTCTCCCCCAAATATTTATATACATATGTATGTACTTAATGTAATATGCTTATATACATATACATATGAATATATTTTTATATAACAATTTTCTTGAATTTAATCAAAAATAATATTATTTCTTTTTACATACGTCCATATATATTATTAATTTATTCATTTAAGTATAAAAATCTGTACATACATATATATGTATATATATATGTTTGAGAATGTGACAAATTTTTACTATGTACTAATATATATGCATATATTTTTATAATTTCATTATAATTATAGTATCTACAAATATCGTAATATTTCTATGTATCAGATATAATCATGTACATATGTATATTTATCATACAATTTACAAGAGATTGTACATATTATTCATATATATATATTTGTATATTCTATCCAATGAAGTTAATTAAAAGGAAAATCATAATCAATTAGATAATTAGATGAAGAATTTAGTGATTCGTTAATAAATTGCTTTTTGATCTTATCCAATAATTATAAAAATTGACTAACTAAACAAATAAAGAGTAAATAAGAAAAATAAATATTTACTAAAAAAAATGAAAATATTCATATTTAAGTTTATACAGGTATATCACATTAAAGATTTAGAGAAAAAAATTTATTGAATCTATTGAATATTAAATTATTGAATTAAATAAAATATAAAATTTGATCTAATAATTTAAAAATGCTTCAAATTGAAACCGACATTTTTCAAAGTTAATAAAAATCAAATAATAAAATTTTTAAATTAATTTATTATACTCTATTTAGTAATTACACACATTTAAGGATTTTACTTATGATTTTTAATTTAGAGTGTTTCGCGAGCAGTCTTTGAAGTTTTTATTCAACTTCATGAATTTTTTGAATATCAATATATAATCAATATAATGATTTAAAATGAGAATCCTTTACGTCGTTTCCATAAGGCCTTAACTGCACTCAATTTTTTAATCTGTGTACATCAGAGTATAGATAGGTATTTATTCATTTTTTGATTTTGATTAATTTAAAAATTTCCCAATTAAAGAAACGAAATTTTTTAATGAAAAACAAACAATTGTTTTATGAAAAGTTCGTTTTTAATTTAAATTTTTTTCTCTATGTACAAAAATTTATCACTTAAGAAAAAAAAAAAATAATTTGCATTAAACTAATAAAAATATCTATTTATATTCTTTGTATCTTTTGAAAATCTTTTATTTTCACTTAGATAATTTCGTTATAAATTCACTTACTATTACTATAAATAGTTCTTTATTACCACCATTACATATTATTATTATTATTATAATTTTTTTTTTAATTAATAAAACAAAATTTCAATATTTTGTTCTTTTAACAAACGGAAATTTTAAGTATATAATTTTTAGTCATATACTGTATACGTAGTATTACGGTTTTGTGCGAATTGCTTGCAAAAGCCTGCTTAAGTGCTAAAGTGCCAAAATTACTTTCAATTACGAATTTATCAGCATTTTGATATACAGATTGCTAAATTGTAAACATTTTCAGTTATTATGATTGTATTATATGTATTTTTATATATTCAAGATTCCATATGTTGTTCATTATAATTTCAAAAATTCAAATTCAAAAATTTTAAAATTCAAAAAATTATTTTTAAAAAATTATTTGAAATTTATAAACCGTATCATAGTTTATTATTTCGAATAAAAACAATCAAATTAATAATTTAGCTTACTAGCCAAATATCGATAATATACAACTTTAACCACATTTAGCCGCTATTCGCACACATTCCAAATATAACATGCACATAGTAATTACACGTTTATGTATGTTCATAATTATTTACAATTTTGAAAATTTGTTTTATATAAATTTTTTTGTTTATCTTATCTCTGCGTATACATATAAGCCATCTTAATACACAATCACTATATAATATATAATTAAATAAAAAATTTTTTATCTATTAAATTAATATCTTATCTGAATTATATGATAAATATAAAATATGCATTCATAACGTATGTATAGAGTTTTAATTTTGAACATTTGTTTAATATTCTGAATTGTTAAAACAAAATAATTTTCAAAAATACACTAAAATTATTTAGAAAAACAAAGAACAGCTTTTTAAAAATTAAAATAGAAATTTTTTTCAATATCTGTGATTTAAGTTTTTTAACATAAATATTTAAAAGAAAGAGAAAATTAAATGTGAAATAAATAACAAAAAAAAAAAATTTTTTTTTTTTTTTAAATAATAATAACTAAAAAAAATTATAAATTATAAAAACAGTTTAAGATTTCGAAAAATTAAAAATATGAATTTTCCATTTAAGAATTTATCGCTTTGATGAGAAATTTACAAATAAAAAAATTACGTTCTTTTTTGTTTTTAATTAAAAATCTGTGTAATATTTACATTATTTTGTTTATGGTTTAAAATTAATTAATTTTATTGGTAAATTATATTCACAAACAAAAATTATATTTTCTTTATAACAGAGGGATAACATAAAATGATTACAGTAAAACTTTCATTTTGCTCTTATTTTCCAGGAATTTCCAGGAATCTGTTATATAAAAATTTTGAAAATAAATTAAAATAAAATAAAACGATATCCAATAAATTAGTAATTACCTTTAAAAAAAAATTTTTTAATAAAAATAATTCAATTTAATTTAATTAATTTTTAAAATTAATTTAAAAAAAAAAAAAAAAAAAAAAAAAAAACAAAATGAGAAATTTTATAAAAAATTACAGTTTAATTATTATAATATATGAATATATAAATGTATGTATTAGTATAACATGCCCAAATGGATGTATATGTACATGGTATTCAACAAATTTAAATGTTGATTGTATTAATTTAAATTTAAATAAATTACCATCATATTTAATTGATTTACCAATACATACATTAAATTTATCAAATAATCAATTAAAATTATTTCCAAATGAATTACATAAAATAAATAAATTAACAATATTAGATTTATCAAATAATCAAATTAATTACATTGAATCAAATGCATTATATGGTTTTACATCATTACAAATATTATTATTAAATAATAATAATTTAACTAATTGGAATGATATTAATCCAAAAAAATTATTATTACCAGCTATATCAATTGAATTATTATCATTAGCTGATAATAATTTTATAAATATACCAAATAATAATAATAATATTGATGATAATATTGATGAAAATAATGATGATTATGATGATAGTAATTTTAATTATGGTTATAATAATCATAAAAATGATGATGATGATGATGATAATGATGATAATTATATATTAATGAGCCATACATTATTAACATTAAATTTAAATAATTGTAATATAAAAAAAATATCTGGTTATAATTTTTTAAAAGGTTTAATCAATTTAAAAAATTTATATTTAAATGATAATAATTTTTATAATAATATACCAAAATTAATATCAAATTCATTAGAAAATTTATATATGATAAATTGTAATATAATTAAATTTAATATTAATTCATTTTTATATTTAAAAAATTTAATAACATTAAATTTATCTAAAAATTTTGGTTTAACATTTAAATTAAATTTAATTAATTATAATGAAAGTAATAATTATAATTATCTAAATAATAATAATAATAATAATAATAATATTAATGTTAATATTAATGATCAAAAATTATATACATTAAAAATTTTAGATTTATCATATTGTCATTTAGATAAAATTGATATTCTTATATATTTTCCAAATTTAAATATATTAAAATTAAATGATAATATGATACATAAATTAAATGATAAACAATTAAATATATATTGTACAAATTTAGAATATATAAATTTATCAAAAAATTCAATATCATATATTGATTTAAATACATTTAAAAATTTAAATAAATTACATGAATTAGATATATCATATAATGCAATATCTCGAATTGATATAAATTTATTTAAATATAATAAACAATTAATTAAAATTAATTTAAGCCGAAATTTCATATATAATTTTAATCAAATTAATTCATTATCATTAATACATTTAAATTTAAGTTGGTGTGAAATAATTACAATTGATTTAAATGCATTTAATGGTATACCAAATATAAGAGATGTTGATTTATCAAATAATTTAATTACACAATTACCAAATGGATTACAATCTGAATCATTAGAAAAATTCAATTTAAGCGTTTGCAGGTAAATAGAGTTTATGCAAATTAATTCGAAATATCTGCTAAAGTGCTAAAATGTTAAATTATTTTTTTTTAATTTTAAATTTAGTAAAGCATTTTGCTGTGCGAATTGTTAAATTGTTATTATTTGTTTTATGTATTTTAACATTTTAAATTCCATTTGTTTATTATGATTTCAAAAATTTAAATTTTCAATTTTTCAATTTTTTTTTCAATAATTTGTTTAAAATTAAAGAAATTATTTTCAAAATATCATATTAAGTCAATATCGGTATTAAATATGCATTATTGCTAAAACCTACTTAGCCGATTTTTCCTACAATTTAGCATTTTAGAATTTTAATCATATTTAGGCGTAATTTGCACAAACTCATAAATTACTGTACCTGTACATTATATTATAATTATTTATTGTTTTTTTTTTTTTTTAAATTTACAGATTATCATCAATTAATAATTTTACATTCCGTTCATTCCCAAAATTGACTAGTTTAGATTTATCTGGAAATCGTTTTACATCAACATTTAAAACTGAATATTTTTTAAATAATCGTTTTTTACAAGATATATGGCTTAGTGATAATCCATGGCGATGTGAATGTGGAGATTCATCATTTTTTACATTTTATTTATACGTGACACAAAATCCAATTAAAGTAAATTAAATTCATTAATATTTTTTCCCCTTTCAAGTATTTAATGGATAATTGATATATAATTAATTTATATGAAATTAATTAATAGTATTTGAATTATTGTTTTTCTCTCTTTTTTCTAACATACAGTTAAATGATAGATTACATACAAAATGTGAAAATCCACCAGAATTATATGGGAAAATTTGGCAAAATGCATGTTTTCATGTATGGTTTGCATCATATAATAAAGGAAATGCTGAAAAAATATGGACAATCTTAATGATAACAATAATAACATTTTCAATATTATTGTGTATTGTAACGAAAATGAAAACAATTTTAGAAAAACGTCGAAAAAGAAGAAACGAAAGAGAACGTCAACGTAATTTAGAGGAGCAAAGATCAATGTATGTAAAATTGTTAATTACAATCGATTTTGAAATTTTTTTTTCTTTTCCCATTGAATACAATGTAATTATTATTTTTTTTTTCTTTCTTGTGTTTGTACAGAATGCGTCATAATCAAATGATATTAGAACAAGAAGCTCAATTGAATGCACCAGATCCAAGAGAAAGTAATCCACCATGTTATGAAGATGCATTACGTATGCCAAAATTAGAAAGAAATTTGAAAACAATGAATGAATTAACATCAAAACGTTCTAAATCAAAATTGATACGATCAATGACAGCAATTAATATGAATAATATTAACAATATTAATGATGATGATGATGATGATGATCACCTGGTATTAGATTCAATTAAATTTCGTAGTGAAGAAATGCTATCTGAAAGAAATACTGAAAGAAAATTAAATATAAATGCAATAAGACGGATTAATAATGGAATAAAAAAGCCACGTTACAATAGTACACGGTCATATGCTCAAGAAGAGGGACATTTTTCATCATCATATATTAAAGCAAAAAATTTAGAAAGTGCTGAAAAAATAGCCAGTTTTCATAGTTTAGAACGTAGTCCATATAGTAGACGTAAACCAAAACCATTTCCTGATTATCATAATTTAAATACAAATAGTAATTCAGAAATAATTAATACACCAACATCAAGTACATCATCAGCATTTGATATAATTAATCAAAAATCATTTAATAAAAATTTAAAGAAAAATTCAAATAATAATTGGTTAAAATCATCTGAAATAATGCATAGTTTTAGTAGTATTGAAAATAGTCCATATAGTAGAAGAAAACCAATAAATAATAATAATAATAATAATAATGATGATTATTATTATTCAAGATCACAACAATCATTAAATGCATCAATAACAGAATATGATAAATATTTTATAAAAAATAAATCAAATGAAAATAATAATTTAAATTTAATTAATGATCATTTTGCTGTAACTCCAGAAAGTTCTAATTCAAAAACAGATTTAAATGATTTTCATATAATGAATTCAAATGATGTAGAATTAATATCTGTTCATAGTTTAAAAAGTAATTTAACTGAAAATAATGATCCAATTATAATTATACATCAACAAAATAAATAAATGAAATTCATATTATATGCATTATACATAACAGATTTTATCATATAAAATTTTGTAAAAATTTATAAAAAAAAAAATTAGAATTAAAATAAAAATATCGTTTTATTTATTATAAGACTTTTTGAAAAAAAAAATAAATAAATAAATAAGAAAACAATTTTTTTTTTATTAATTATTTATTATTATTGTATTATTCAAATGTTGAAAATTCAAATATGTATGTATATAAATTATTCGATTGAAAAAAAAAAAAAAAATTGCAGTTTAATTTAAAAAACTTAAAAAAATTTAAATACATGAATAAAATGCTACAAAACTGAAAAAACCGAACATTTAAAAAGATAAACCAATAAAAAGGACACGTACACATACCACGTTATCTAAATCTGAACAAATACTGTTATATACTAAAAATTAATTTAAAATTTTATTTTCTCAAACATATAGTTGTGTACATTTCTGTATGTATGGCTGTGTGTACGTAATGTCATGCGCCTTTATTAAATAAATTTTTATTGTTAGAAAAATGATGATTTCTATTTTTACAGTGTCTAAACTCTAAACCCTATCATACAAAAAATTGAGTTTAGTATGGTTTAGTCTTTATTTTAACAAAACTCAATGGTTCGCAATTCAAGTTAGACTGCAATTGTACGTATGATAGAAATTGTATCATGAGGAATCTCATCACAATGATTAGGCCCTGGCTGGATCATATTGAGCTGTTTTGTACTAATGGTAATAATGATTTTTATAGTAATTGTACATAATATTAAAAATTAAATTGAAGTAAAATTAAAATAATTTACATTAAAACGTATACACATACAAAAGTATTCTTATAATTATACATGCATTATTTAGATTTACTATATTCATAAAAATGCAGTTACTTTTTGTAAAAATTTTAAAAAATATAACGACTTTGATTTGAATTTAGTGTCATCTACATTTTTATAGAAAAAAAGGATAGGAAAATGTTGACATGGTTTGAATCATTGATCATTTAGAAAATCCTCTTGTGTCGATTTTTTTAATTTCCAACAGCTGTACTTAACAGTTTTGCTTAACCTCAAAAATAAAATTAATTATTTACTATTATAATATGAATATGATTCTAGTTACTGCAGAGTGCCGGCAGAGTGTAGTAACCCATGATTGTTGTTAATTAATATAGACCAAAAATTTTTTTTAGTTTTCTTACGTGTTAAATGTTGAATTGTTTTTTTTTTATGTGAATAAAAATAGGTCCTAATTAGTTTAATAAATTCGGTTAAAAATTTTTAACTATTTTTAACTGCAAGCATTTAATGTTTAGATTTGCACAAAATTTAAGGACAACTTCAAACATTGCAAGGATGAAATTCATTGGTAATGTAATTGAATGATTTATGCATATTTTATCCGAAATTTCCGTATTAATATTTTTTATTTTAAATTTATTTTAAGATATTGGTGCTAATTTAACTGATCCAATGTTTCAAGGATTATATAATGGAACACAAAAGCATCCAGCAGATTTAAATAAAGTTCTTGATAGAAGTTGGGAAAATGGCATTGAAAAAATTATTATAACAGTTGGTTCATTAACGGAAGCCGATGATGCATTAAATATAGCCAATAAAGATGGTATATAGTATACATACTTTTAAATTATTTACTTAAAAAAAAAAAAAAAAAAACAAAAAAATTAAACATCTTTTTAGATAGACTTTTTATTACTATGGGATGCCATCCAACCAAATGTAATGAATTTAAAACTGATCCAAATGAATATTTAAATGATCTAAGAAGGAAAATTGATAATAATCAAAATAAAATAGTTGCTATTGGTGAATTTGGTCTAGATTACGATAGATTACATTTTTGTGATAAAGATACACAAAAACAATATTTTGAAAAACAATTCGACTTAGTTGAAGAATTTAAATTACCAATGTTTTTACATTGCCGTAATTCACATGAAGATTTTATAGAAATTATTAAAAAAAATTCAAAAAAAGTTTTACCATATGGAGGTGTCGTACATAGTTTTGATGGTACTTTAGATGAAGCTAAAAAATTAATTGATTATGGATTTTATATTGGTTTAAATGGTTGTTCATTAAAAACTAAAGAGAATTTAAATGTAATCAAAGATATACCAACAAATAAAATATTATTAGAGACTGATTGTCCATGGTGTAGTATAAGACCAAGTCATGCTGGTAAAGAATTTATTAAAACACAATTTCCTGTTGTAAAGAAAAAGGATAAATGGACACCAGAAACATTAATTGATGGAAGAAATGAACCATGTACAATAAAGTAAGAAAAATACAAAAATAAATAAATTACAAGGTAAATAAAAATTTTCTTTATTTATTTATCTTCTTTTTTTTCCAGACAAGTTTTAGAAGTAATCGCTGCTATTAAAAATGAACCACCTCAAGATTTAGCAAATGTTTTTTATGATAATACAATAAAAGTGTTTTTTTCAAAATGAAAAAGATTTTTTTAAATAAATTTTTAATGCAAAATAAATTGTTTATTTTTAAAAATATTGTGTTTAGATCCTTTTATTCCTCAGGCAAATTTCATAATTTTATCAAGCGCTTAACATCATTTCTCTTAATCACAACTGAAAAAAAAAAAACATTTATTTTTAATATCCTTTATTTTTAATCTTTATTTTTGATATACATTTTTGAAGAATGATTATAATATATTTGTAAAAAATACAATAAATTTTATATTTTAATTTTTTGCATTTTCTTTTTATTACGTTCTTTTTTATTTATTTATTACAATGTATACGATATTTTAATTTTCAATTTAAAACACTAAAAATTTATTTTAAGTGAATTGATATTTTATATATATACATAATAATATAAAGAACGAATTCTATTTGAAAGGTTTAAAATTCAACAAAAAAAAAAAGAAAAGAGAAAGACCTTAGTGAAACAAAAAAAATCATCATCAATGTTATTTAATATTTATTTATATATTTTTTAATATTACAAATTACATACCATATTATCATTTTTGTGTTATTCCTTCATATATGAAGTTAATTTAATAAAAAATCCATATACATTTTTGCATTTACATTTTTAGCTTAATTGTTATATATTTACTGATATTCAATCAATTTAATTTATCCTTTTAAAAAGAGAAAAATCATTTATCATATTTAAATTATTTTCAAAATGAATTTTTGTTTTCTCATATTTCAAAACAAATAAAAAGGAAATAATAAAAATAACACACATTAAATGTATTCAGTTACAGTTATGGATTTTTTATTAATTTAACAATTTTTTTTTAAATATAATATATGGATGTATTGTATGTATATATAAATTACGCTTATTTATGTAAATTTATAGTAAATAGAAAAATTTGATCTTAATACAAATTCTAGATTTAAAATGAGAAAACCGTTGGTTTGTTTTATTTTTATTTTTGTTGTTTTATTTATTTATTTTTTTTTTTTTTGTTTCATTAATTAAAAATTTAAATGTTCATATATTTATTTATTTATTTTATTTTTCTTCTTCGTAATAAATAGATTAAAATACTTTCAGTAAAATATTAATAAAAAAGAGAAAGTGTATATATTATTTCCTTTTAATAGTTTTTCAATATAAAAGTGAATAAAAAACAGTCTTATATTTCCTTTTAAAATTGATCTATTTTTTTTTTTACTCGTTTTGTTAATTTGGTTTTTGTCTTTTCAAAATATTGTACTACATACACATATGTATTTTTAAAAAAATTTTTAGACACGTTTTTTTTTTCCTCTTTTATTATTTTTTAAATCTAGAATTTGATTAAATTAATGTGAATTTTATATAAGCTGTTTATATATAGTAAAATATCGATGAATTGAATTAATAAATCCTTATGATATTTTCTTTTAGGAAATAATATTTCTTCATTGAACATGCATTCTACATAAATGAAAATTCATAATTGAATAGAAAAGTTTTTGTTTTTCAAATGTTTTCCACAAATTAATTTTGTTTCCTAAATCCTCTTCAGATTCATTAATTTAATTTTTCGATAATCTGTTAATATGTAATTATTAAATATATGTTTTTTAATACATTTTTTTTTTTTTTAATTTTAATCTTTAATTATTATTTTAAACACCTAATTATTATTAAATCGATTAACAGGAAATTTTATGAAAATAAATTATTTCAATGTATCAAATGAGAACTTCTTATTCACTAATATATTACGTTAATTACTTATTAAATTATGTTAAAATACAAAAAATTTAAAATACAATAAAATAAAAATTTTTAATTCAAATTTAATAAAGAAAAAAAAAAAAAAAAACAAAAAACAAACAATTTTTTTACGTATTAGCCTCTAAATGTCGGAAACATTTTCGACTACTTATTTTTAATAGAAGAAAATAATAAGAATAAAAATAAAACATTTCATATTTAAATTAATACATAAGAATTTTCATATATTTGAATATAAAATAATATTTGATTAAATTTTTATTACGTAAATTAAATATATGTATGTTAATAAAAAATATATTATATTCAAATAAATAGAAATAATAATATTCTATAAATTATAAAAAAAAAAAAAATCAAATATATATTATTTGTGTGTTTTTCATTTATCTTTTATTTTATCTCCTAATTTATTTATTTATTTTTTACTATTAGTTAACATTTTATTGTTCATGTAGTTGCTTCTTGATAAATTTATTCTTATTTATTATAGGCAAAAAAATACATCGATTCACAATTATATATGTTAATAATTTTTTGTTTTCTTTTTTATATTCCATATTAAAAAAAATTATTTTTCATTTTTTGTTGTATCAGAATTAATTTTGTTTTAATCTTTTCATTTTTCTTTATTGCTATTAATTAGGTATCCATGATACTTTATGTTTTCAATATTCACTTACTTTTTGTGTTATGCATACAAAAGAGTATGCTAACCATTTTTCAAAAGAATATAATTCTGGAAGAATAAAATTTCAACATTTTAATTTTGTATTCATGTTGACTGGATAATGTTGCTAGAAGGGAAGTATTTTCTAGTTATTTTTTTTTTTTTTTTTTGTTTTTAATTAAATTTGAATATGTACGTGCGTTACTGTTAAATTTTTTAATTTATTAATTGTTTGTATTTGTGTAATTTTTAAAAGAATAAGATGAAAACGAAAAAGAAATTAAATAAAATTGAATACATCAGAAATTTCGTTGAAATTAATGCCATTCTATGAAAGTATACATACAGTAGCATTGATGTTTTTACTATTTTCTGTATTGTTTATTTTATTTTATTTTTTTTTTAATTATGAACTTAAGGCACATAATATTTTCTTTTATAATTTTTTGAAAGCAGAAAAAAAAATCATAAAAAAGCATATTATGAAGAAAATATTTTTGAAAATTAAATTTCTTTTTAATAAATAAATAAAAAAGCGAAAATAACCTAAATGAATTAGAAAATTAATTTATGGAAAGAATGAATAAAATATGCAAATAGCAGCGGAATAGCGGAGCTCAAAGTAATTTAAAATAAATTAAAATTTTTGCTCTATATGTTGTATACATTTTTCTTTCCATATTTCTACATAATAAATTCTTATAACGCCCCGTGCTTTATACCAAAAGATAAAACATTTAATTTTTGTATTTTTACAGAATAATGTAAAACATAACATGTATGTCATAATGTTTTAAATGAAACTTGGATTATTTTAAATAAAATTGAATTTATCTTTTGAAACTTTATTTTTTTTTTCTCTTAAAAAAAAACATATCATAAATTTTAAAATTTATGAGTACCATTTTCAATTAGTGATTAAATCTGCATATGAATAATAATTATTTGATGAGATTTATTTATTTATTTTTTCTTTTTTTGTTGATTATTTTTATTTTTCATTTTTATTAATTTCAAAAACATCAAGTAAAAATTAACCAAAAGCATTTCATTTTCTTATATTTTTATTAAATTTTTAATCATGGAAAATTCATTATTTATTTTTTCATATGTTATTTCGTTCTATTTAATGTATACATAATTATATTCATTTTTAATTTATTATTACTAATTTTAATTTATTATTTGTTTTTTATGTTTTATTTAGATTTTGGTAAAACATAATACAATGATATATTTATGTTTATTGAAATTTATGTGTAAAAGTACAATTACCTAATTCATATTATTATGTGCCAACTACACTGTAATGTAAATTATATTTTCTTTATTTTTCAAAAAGTTTATTTTCTTCTATGTATAGATTTCTGTTTTTTTTTCTCTCTCTGCTTCAATATTTCGTTTTATTCAATTAAATACTTTATTCTTTTTTTCTTTATATCAACAAAATGGAAATAAACCAAAAAAAAAAAAAAAATTATAATGAGAATGAATTCATTAATTACAAAAAAATGTAATACAAAAAGAACAATAGAAAAAAAAATTTAATATTTAATTAATCACAAAATTAAAATATAGAATTAATTTAGAAAAATACTTAATTACTAATTTATTGATTGTTAAATGCGAGATAATTCATTATATGTATTAATTTTTTTTATTTCTGTTTATATAAGATAGATGAAATTCAAAAAACTTACCAAGAACAAAAAAAAAATACATATAATTAAAAAACAAAAATCAGTAATTTAAATTTCATACATACATGTACACGGTTAATTAAACATATAGATTTACTCATTTTACTTATATGATAAAATGTAATATAATTAATAATAATTAAATTATAAATAAATTCTATGAATACATATATATATATATATATATATATATATATACGTTTATTGATATTTCTGCCATTAAATATACGTATTTATAATAATAGTCTTCTGTGTGGTTTATTTAATTATTATTATTATTTTTTTTTAAATACATTAGAAATGTGATTATGTTTTTCTTCTTTTTTATTTATCGTTAGTAAATCAGTTTTTAAAATATTTAAAAAAATCGTTTTAAAGATTTAAAATTTTCTTCTCCTTCCATGTTTTTTTCCTTATTTTCAATTTTCTATTATTTGCCTATAATCATTGCGTTAGTGTTAAAATTCAATATGTTGTTAATATGATATTTTTTTTTATATTTTTTTTATATGCATCTATATTTAGTGAATTTTCGGAGCACTTCGATCATTTATTGTTCGATTACGTTTTAATGGTGCTCCACGTTTTATTTGATCCATTAATGATTCATGGCATAAACGTGGATCAGGCTGAAAATAATAATAAAAACGCAAAATACAGTTTTTCATTTAATTTCAACAACTTAAATTTCATTTTTTTTTTTTTAATGAAATTAAAATCTTCATCAATCGATTAAAAAATATTTTTAGTAGAAAAACAAAAATATATACAAATTTAAAAAAAAAAAAACAAAAACAAAAACAAAATTGTTTGCTTTTATAAAAAATAAAAATCAACAAAAACCTTGTAACTGCAAAATTTGAGCTCTTCAAATTTACATAATTTCATTCTAAATTTTAGTAAAAATTAAAATTATTTAACATTTTTATTATAAAATTATGATTATAATGCAATGTTTTTTTCCCTTCAAAAATATTTTATGTATATTCTTTTATTTTTTCATATTCAATAATAATTATGTATTAATTAATTTTATATATTCACTATGATTATTTTCATTAGTTTAATATTTATTTATTTATTTATTTTTAATTTTCACCATATAACTCATAAAGTTAATAAGAAATTTTTATAAATTAGTTAAAACAAAAATTTAATACTGTTACGAATTTTTAATTTAAGGTTTGCTTTTTTCTTATCTATTAGTAGCAGCAATCCTTACCTCAATTCTTTTTTTATATTGATTTTGTTGTCTATTTAAATTTTCATAATCCTATGTATCACATATAAAATTATAATGAAATTTAATAAAAACATAAGAACAAAGTACAGAAATAAAAAAAAAAATATATATGAATTTAAAATAAAATGAAATTGATAAAAATTTCCTATTTTTTATATTGATTTTGATAAAAGATAAAAACTTACCAATGCTCTGCTATTAATAAAATTTCGTACTGCAAATGCTTTTCCAGACAATCCTTGTTTAGCTAATTTTGCATTTAAACTTTCTAAAAATTCAGCTTTCGTTTTATTCTTGATACTTCCAGATTTTTCACTACTTACTGGCGAATAATCTATTTTATTTTAATTAGTATAAAAAAAACAAAAAAAAAAAAAACAAAAAACAAAAATAAAAATAAATTTTTAACATTAAATAAATTTTTTTGAAAAAAAAAAAAAAATTTAAAAAGAAAAATGAATTTTTTAAAAATAATTTTCGCCAAGCAATTAAAAATTTCTTTCCTTCATTAAAAAAAATTATTATTTTAAAAAGAATTTTTATGTATACATATTTTGAATTTGGAATATTTTATATAAATTAAAATTAAAATTTGACACACATTAATTTAATTTTATTTTGCTTTAAGCAAAGTTTTGGCTATAAAAAATTAAAATTCAAAATCCAAAAAAGAATTATAAAAAAAAACAAACATAATAATGAAAAAGTTGTATTGATTAAAGGCAAAAATAATTTTCAAAAAATAAAAGAATGTATATTTTCAGACAGCTCAATTGCAATCTTTTTTTTAAATATTATTATCATTATTTCGTAATAATGATAATGATAATTTTCAACCAATATTCAATTCAATAATTTTCGTAGCAATCACAGCGTTATATCATGTGTAAAAATTAAAATCAAATTAATGAAATAAAATGAATCCTTATAGTATGTTATGTGTAAAAGAAAAACTATGTATTTTAACGATGCATAAAAAATTATCAGCAGCATACAAAAATCAAAAATCAAAATTATAAAAAAAAAATAAAAAATAAAAAACAAAAACAATATAAAACTATGAACATAAATCTTGTGTTATCATTGTTGGTATATTCTGAAAGTTGAAACGGAATAAAAACTTTTTTTTTACTTGAATTTGTCGCATAATGTCCAGATGAATTTTTTCCAAAACTGGAAGAGGAACAATGAAAAGTTGATGTTGCAGTTGTGGTCGTTACAAAAGGATTGGTAGAAACAAAAATTTTTTGTTGTGGATGAACACTACTACTACATCGATTACTTGGTTGTGATTGAGTATGTGAATTTGAATGGGAAGAGGGTACACGGTGTTGAGATTGCAATGAACTTGAAGATGAATGTAATGATTGTGTTTGGTATTGCTGTTGTTGTTGTTGTTGGTGTTGTTGCTGCTGCTGCTGCTGCTGTTGATGATGATGATGATGATGACCATAATCAACACCTGGTGATGCTTGATGATGACGATAAGTACTTGAATAATGAGTTTGATGATGATGATAATGATGATTATGATGATGATTAAAATGATGATATTGTGTGTTTGAATTATTACTATTTGAATTTGATATTGCAACAGATTGCAATTGAGATTGTGATTGTGATTGAGATTGTGACTGACGTTGATCATATTGGGATTCATTTTGATTAAAATTATGATGATGGTGGTGATATTGATACTGTGTACTACTAGAATACATTTGATTATTTTTACCATCATAATTTGATTGTTGATCTCCGTAATAATATGTATCCGAAGCTTTTGCATAAATTTGATCTGACTGCACATAATTCGAATGTTGTTGTTGTTGATGATGATGCGGTGAATTTGACCCAGAACCGTATGTTAATTGTGATTGATTTCTATTATCTTGGTAGACAGCATTTTGATTATAACTGCTATTACCACTACTGTTACTATATTCAGTCGTCGATTGAGATGTTTGCTGTTGTATATGCTTATTTGGTGTTAAACGAGCATTTAATTGAGCTAAAAGACTCGTACTGGTTTTTTGAGGACCTAAATAAATAAATAATTTATATGTACATATATATATTGTTAATTCTTACTTTTTACCAAGTTCATTTTAAATAACAAATTTAATAAAATGACGAACCTGGACTTGGTGTACGAAAACTAGACATTTTTGCTATCTGTTTTGGTTGAGCGTATATACCAGATGAAGACGATGATGATGATGATGAATTTTGTGTTCTAGGTGACTATAAAAAATAAATATGTACATATATAATTTAAAAAATTTAAAAACAATTATCTTAATTTATATATACATATATGGTTATATTGCTTGGAAATAAAAAACAAAATTAAAATAATAACGAGAAAAAAAATAATAATTTAGAAATGTATGGTTTCAAAAAAAAAAAAAAACAAAAAAAAGAATTTTCATAATTATAATTAACCTGAATTGGAGTTTGATTTATTTGATTTTGAGCTTTTCGAATTACACCAGGACTAGCTGGTGTATGTCGTATAACAGTTAAAGCTTTTACTGTTTCAGCTACATTAACAGATGGTGAGATATTATTTGCTCTATTATTATCTAACAAATACGCTGGTGGTGGCGGTAAACTTTCAGTTGAAGAATTCATAACATTTTGTTGAATTAAATTGGCTGAATTCTAACAAAATAAAATAAAAAACAATAAAAAAATAAAATAAATAAATAATAATGATAAATAAATTAAAAAAAAAAAACCCTTAAAAAAATTGAAAATTTTTCATTTGAAATAAAGAAAAAATATAACAATAAACAAATAATAATAATAATTAAAATTTTATATTATTTACCGGCATTGTCAAATTATGACTTGGCGTTACTGATGAACTTCTTCGAACTGGTGGTGGCGGTTTTGTACTATTTACTGATGATCGACGCGCTATTCGTGTTACACAACCTATACATACGTTATTAATATAAAAATAAAAAAATTAAAATGTACAAAATTTTCATTTACATTATAAATTACACATTTATATATACATGACTTTTAATTTTTTTCACAAGTACATTCATATATTATACATAGTATGTACATAATATAGTAGAACGAATATGTATAAAATAATAATAGAAAGAAGTTTTCTTTTTTATTTAAAAAAAAAAAAAATATTGAAATAAAATTTTAAGTACACAAATATGATTTGCTTTTGTTTCGATTATGCAACATAAAATTAATGAACAAATAAATTAGATAAATAAATAAACAAAGCAGTTTTTATTTTTTTTTGTTTTTTGACGAAACACAAAAATTGAAGACTTTTATTAAAGACAAGAATGAGTACAAATAAAATGAAACAAAACGAGAGAACAACCAAAAAATAAAAAATAAAAAACAAAGATAAAACAAAATTATCGTAAAAATTTTATTCTTCAATTAATTGAAGAAAAACATAAAAGAAAACGAAGAAGTTATATTTTGCACTTGAAGATAATCAGATTTTATAACGCATGTATATTTACAACATATATTTATAAAATATAGATAAAGATATGTATATTATAGTGACAAGTAAAATAAGACAAAAACAATCATTAACATAAGAAAGAAAAATAAATATTCAAATTAAAAAAAAACATAACGAAAAACAATAAATTTAAAAAAAAAAAAATTAATAAAAATAAAAACGAACCCGACAATGATGCCGGTCTTGGTGATATTGTCGGTTTAGAACGAAGTCTCTCGTCCAAATTGGTTTTAAATTCTTTCATGGAGGAAGAGGATAAGTTGGTCACTACTACATTGTTCGCTGACGTATTGTTGATTGAATATGAATTCTCATCATTTTGCTTCAAATTGTATTTGTGCTTTTTATAATTATCATTTGTTTTAATCATACCTTGAGTTAATTTTGGCGATAATAGTTGATGTTGATGTTCATTTTCATTCTGTTCCTGAAATTGTTGTGGCTGATGTTGCTGTTGTTGCTGCTGTAATTGTTGTTCATGCTGTTGATTTTGTTGTAATTGTTGTAGTTGCAATTGATCACATCGAAATGAACTAAGCCTTTGTTTAGCATCTTCATTACTATCAGTCACTGTTGTTCCTGTAGATATCACTGAATTTTCTTTACAACGTAATACAACTATTTCAGAATTTTGCTTAAGATAATCAATATCTGGTGTAATTAAATAACTATTACTATCATATATAATGAAATTTGAACGATTATTAATTGTTGCCGTAGTAACAGTAGAAGTATCATCATAATTTGAATTTCTTGAATTTGATAATATCCTTAATTCATCCACATTATTTAAGTTATTATTAAAATGTGCAAATGTTGGATTTTCAAATCCAATTGAACTTGTATCACCGCCAGCACCATTAATATCATATCTACTTAACTCAGAATCACTACTAGTTGATTTTAAATTATTTGTAATCTGATTTGATAATGTAGAATAATTTAAACTTCCAATTGATAATTTATCACTATCTATTGTATTATTATCTATATTTTGCGTAAATGTTAATTGATGATTATTATGCTTTTGTTGCTGCTGCTGTTGTTGTTGATGATTTAATTCATGTATTTTCACTTGATTTGTTTGTTCTTTTAATTCATGTTCACGTTGAAATGAATCAAGTTCACCAATTAAATTATTCAATTCTTGTATTGAATCTTCATATACTTTGTCTACTGTATTCATTCAATATTATAATATTGTATATATTTGAATTATTTATTGTTATTGTTGTTTATACGAATGTCGAATTTATTATAATTGGTATATTTGATAAATAATGTGTGTGAAGTAAAAGCATTTTTTTTTTTTTTAAAAAAGAAAAACAAAAATAAAAGAAAAAAATAAAAAAAAATGAAAATAAAAGTATAAATTCATATGAAACAGAAAATTTAAAAAATTAAAAAAATGACCAAATAAAATTCATGAATTTAAAAAGAATGACGATTATAACAGTGAAACATTAAATTATATAATTGGGGATAATATGTATTATGTACATGCATCTGTGATGATATTAATAACTTCTCTATGATATTCTACCATGCTAAACTAACTTACGTATAACTAATTTAAAAGATACAATAGAATTAATATGTGCATTAAAATTTATGTATAATTACAGGCATTTTCCTTTTGTGAGCGATTTAATCTGTTTCAATAACATCAGAAAATATAAAGCTTAAAACGTGTAAAAACATTGAATGTTCTTTTTTCCTAAATGTCTGTGTAATACGTAAATTTGATCGATAATGAAATAATGTATCAAATTAAAGCTTGCATGTAAAAACTAAATAAATGAATATTATGTGAAAAAAATTGTATTTTTGAAAAAAAAAAAAATTATATATAATTTAATTCTAATTTTAAAAATTCTATGATTTTGGATAAATTGTCATAATATTATAAATACATTCATTTCATACAGACAAGAAAAAAAATGAAATTGGTATTAATTCAAAATGATTTTGTGATATCGACACATATGATGATTTGATGATTATCGATATAATGAAATGATTTTATAAATGATATTAACTTATTAAGTGAATTTAAAATTTACTACTAATTAATTACTAAATCGGTTGCATCGAAATATTTATAACTCCCATTATTTAATCATACCTGCATAAAATTCCTTATTAAGAAGGAAAAAGAATTTAATAAAGCTTCTCTCAAATTAGAAATAAATTATTAATAAAAACAAAAATTAAATATCCACAATGAGTGTTTTTCTTTATTTTTTTTCGTAGATAGAGTAGAACGAACAGAATACTGTTAGGAAAATTTGGAATAGAATGAATAAAGAAACAAAATAGAATAAATGGTTTATTAAAATAGCTGGAGAAAAAATAATTTAATTTATTTTGTTATTGGAGAGATAGAATGGAAATTTTTGTATTTGAAAAATAATAAAAAATGAAAAATAGAATAAAATACATTAATTTATGTATTTTATTATGGCATAACTCTACTTCAGCAAAGCACTATCATAAATTTTACAGATCACATATTAAAAGTGGGATTTATTCCATTTATTCTAGGATCAAAAAGAATACGTTCTGGATATTCCGAACAGATAAAGAAATACGGAAAGAAACATTCGGAATATTCCTTTTGAAAAAAGAAATGCATATGAAACATTCCGAACATTCAGAATGAATAGAAAAACACTCAATATCTCTATTTTAGAAAAATAATGTTCTGTTATATAAACAGAAATATAAATAGAAAATTAAGTTTTTACTTCAATTAAAAACCAAAAAATAATCGCCCCAATAAAGGAAAATCCCTGGTCTATTATTCACGATAACTATATAATTCAATCTACGTCATATAATTAACATTCGAAGGGAAATAAAAATTAACTGTTATTTATTATTATATTAATATTATTATTATTATCATTAATATTATTATTATGTACTTATTTTTGATATTAATTATTGAAAATACCTGTATCTTTATCACTTGTGGTGGTAGCTTGTTGATTTTGAGATGATGTTATTTTACAATTATCATCTTTTCTAACACCATAAATACTTTCTGCTTGTGATAATGTCGATGATGATGTTGATGAATGACTAATTTTTCCGCTACTATGCGATAATGCTTGATTATTACTAAGTGATTGTAATTGCTTTTGTTCAAGTTTCTCAAACATGGAAGTTTTTTCAAGAACAGATCCAAGTGATGTATCATCAATTTTATCTGGAGATGAGCAAGATTCATTTAAATTTGAATTTAGATTTATATTACTGTTAACTGTTGTAGTTGTTGTTGTATTATTAGAAGAGCTAGAAATAGTAGTAGTGTTAATAGTAGTAGTAGCAATTGTGGTAGTAACATTATTATCAGTCTCAGTTATTTTTAATTCATTTTTGCCATTTAATGATGGCTCTTTAATAACAGTAACAGTAGTGTCTATGGGGGTAATATTTATGGTATTATTAATTGTGTCCCCACCACCGCAACTACCAATTGATGATGTTTGAGGTGAATTTATTAGATTTGGTGAATTATTTTGAGATGATGATGCTAAAGAGTCACAAGTACTACTGTTGGACGGAGTTACTCCTGCAATAGGTGTTGTCGTATTTGTATTCTTTAATAATTGCCGTTGATTTGTAACTGTTGAAGAGGAATCAGGAGATGTTTGTGACAAAAACTGAGTGTTATGAAAAGAAGAATCAGATTTTAATTGTTGTTGTTGATGTTGCTGTTGAATTATTTGTTGTTGTAATTGTTGGTTAGTAATTTTTAATGCAGCCATTGAAGCTAATTCGGACATATTAACATAAGTTGGTTGGTGTTGAGAGATTTCTAAAAGAAATTTGTTAGTAATTTTTTTAATAAAATTGTTAGGATTTAATTGTTAAAGAATTTTTTTTTTTGGGTAAAGAATATTTTATGGAATCAACCTTTCGTTATATGAGCTGGAATTGGTGATGGGCATTGTCTTTGCATTAAATTGACATTATTTCTTGATGTTCCTGAGGAAGACAAAGGACGTTCAAGTGATGAACACCGCTAAATAAGCAAAAAATAAAAAAATAAAATAAAAAATAAAAATACCAAAAAAGGTAAAAATATGTTTTTAGAAAAAGCATATGCATAAATTTATTTAATTTACCACTGGCAGTGGTGGTCGGCAGGACATTGTTGCTGGTGATTTTTGTGATTCGACGAAATTTTCTGGATTTTGAAATGTATAAACAGTTAGTGCTGGTCTCTGATGACCTTTTTCATATGCTAAATTATTAAATTTGTTTGAAAAAATATACGAAAATGTTATGAAAAATCATATAAACTTATATACTACCACCTGAGGATATTGTATGAGGTCGATCAGTTGTTTGAACAGCATCTTGGGAATGTGGTGGCCATGTCGAAACTGCATGAGTTTGACTTGTATTTGTAGATGTCTAAAATACAAAAAAAAAAAATAATAATAATAAGAAAATCAGAATTTCAAAATTAAATTTTCAACAAATTAAACTGCACTATAACAAAAATATATGTAAATAAAGCATTTGAAATTCAATATACGTAAAACAATAAAATAAAAATTTAAATAAATTTAAAAAAAAATAATAAGCAAAAGAAAAACTAAATCAGCACCTGTGACGTTAGTGCTGGAGAAGAACAAAAGCCACTATCACTGGATTCACCAGGCTTCAAACGTATTGTTGGAGAAATTAACTAAAAAATTAAAAAAAAAAAGATAACAATAAAAAAAATCATATAAACTCAATTTGTATTTAAATAAAAAAGAAACACAAAAAAAAATTAAGCGAAAAAAAACAAATTTAAAAAAAATATAATAAAAGGCAATAATAAAATAATAAATTTGTGAAAAGAAAACATTCAATTAAAAATGAATTTGTGCCAACTCATATGATTTATACGCATGTATGTAGAAATTAAAAACGAACCTGCGATAATGATCTCTGATAATGATGATGGCCAGGTGAACCACTTGAACCACTGCTATTCATCGAACTAATTGAACAAACAGAACTTTTCCTAGAACCTAAAGAATTTGAACAGCCTTGAGAACCAGATCCACCACCTGGTGATTCTGGATATAAATTTATTGAGTATTTTGATTCAGAAATTAATTCTTCAGAAGATTGTGGCAGGACATTTGGTTCTTTAGTAACAATTGCGATTGAATCCATTGCTTCCTATCAACAAATTACAATTTATAAAATAATCAGTTTTTTAAAGTTTTTCTATATTTATTTATTATTACTTGTAAATGACCCAATTCTGACATAACTTCACATTCTTCTTTAACGACTGGTTGTAACATATTAACAAAACTACAATATCGCATACGTTCTTCTATCATAGCAGCTCTTAATGATTTCTTTTCAACTTCCTCTAATTCAGCACGTCTTAATGTAACATCATGCATATGCGAATCAACAAGCGATTGTATAGTTTCCGATTGGCCTTTTCTAGCCTTTTTTTGTAATCTTAATGTATCACTTGAACGTTTTTTCAATTCAGTACGACATCGTTTATATTCTTTGGCATGTTCCTTATCTAATATTGCTACTTGACGTTTCCAGTCTTCAAGTTTATCCTAATTTTTTTTTATTCCAGATAAAAATACATATGTATACACATATTTTTATAAAATTTAATATTGTCTTATAGACATACAAAATTTCTTACTTGTAAAGGAATTATTAAACAATCCATAATAGCTGTTGTAAATGTTTTCATTCGTGTTTCAACTGCCTTATGTCTCAGACACACTCTAGTTAATGCTGTGCCAATTTCTTTGGAAGCACCTAAAAATAAAAAAAACAAATTTTAATTTAAAAAAATAATAAAATACAGAAATTGCCTTAAAATTGATTTTAAGGCAAGCGAAAAATATTTGTATAAATTAGACTAATAAAAAAAAAAAAAAAAAAACAAATACATAATAATAGTAACATTTTATTTCATGAATAATGTTTTTGATTAGAATGACCTTCATATGAACGTATTACATGATACAAAAGTTTTTTTTCTTTCAGTTTTTATTAACAGTTGAAGAATTAATTTTTGATTGATTGAAGGAAATTTTTTTTTTGTTTTACAAACTTGGTATGATGTGACTTGAATAATTTTTTTTTTTTTTTCTATAATTGAAAAATTTAAAATTTTTTCAGTTTTTTCCATTTCAAATGCGTGTATAATAGAATTTTTATAAAATTTTTTATACATTTGTTTTAGTTTTATTCATTTCATTTTTAAAACAATTACTAATAATTCACACATATGTATATATATGTTTTGTATGATGTGTATAAGTATGTATGTATGAAGAAAAAAAATTAAATTTATTTGTGATAAGTATATATGTACATATATATAATATACTTATAAAATTATGCACATGTACTTCAATAAATATTTAATTAGAGCGCAACAGTCAGTCAGTTCATTGACTAAAATCTTCCGGAGTTTCAATATAATAATCATATTCATTTATAATTTTAAAAAGTGATCATCAAAATAAATATAAATGTATATATTTATTATACATATGTAGGTACATACTCTGTTAATATTGTGTATGCATACATATTAGAAAAACCTTATAAGATTATCCCCGTCCTTTATAATATGTTAACTTTGTTATTTATTTGATATAGGTACATATAATACTTTAACTTAATTAAAAAAATATAAATTTAATGTAATAAAAATAGTAAAAGTTTGAAGATATAATTTTTTATACATTTTATATGTTTTTTATACATATATATTATAGTGTTTTTTATACATATATATAAGTACTTTCGAGGATTATTATATATATAAATATAGGTATATGTACGCGTATAAAAATGAAGGTACATTATACACATACATATGTACAGTGTGCACTGATATATATGTATATTTTTAAAATTATGTATATTGAAACATATTAAAAACATTTCTTGTATTTTATTCATGTACACATGTACATTTATATATTTATATGTATATGTATATGCTTACATTTTAAAAATTAATAGTGATACCCAATACTGAACACATTGTTATTTTATTTAATTTTATTTTTTGTTTCATATTTTATTCTTTTTTTTAGCTTCTTTACAGGTGTTATGTGTGTACCAGCAGCAGTGCTGTTTAAATAACACAAACACTTATAAAAAAATATATATTATGTACCTATATGTACAAGAATATATTGGCAAACAAACAAGCAGGTGAATGTTCGTTCCATTTAGTTGATTGTTTCGTTGATTCAATAAGAAAAACTGCATAAAACAATAACACGAAAGTCAATTGTAAAAAGAAATAAAAAAAAATTATTTTCTTTTCCTCTTCGTTTTTTTTTTTCATCTTCTTATGTTATTTTTCTTTGCAAGATTTTTTTTCTTTTTATCTTGGTTTTGTTTGCTAAATCCATAAATGCTATTTTCATCAACTACTTGAAAATACACCGTCAAATACAGTAGTTGTATATATATTTAACACATACATACATATATGCATAATATAGTACAATTATTGTATGAATGTACAATTTATTATTGTTCAACTAAAGCCGCATATAAATTCGTCAAAAACTACATGCTATTGATGCTATATAAATAAAAACAAAACATGTTAAACATAACATATACATATATGTATATATATATATAGTTATATATATGAATATTATAAAATGAAATTAATATTAGTATCTAACCGCATTAGTTTATTTTTATTATAAATTTCGAAATTTTAAATAAAAACATTAATTACATATACAATATAATAACAATAATAGTAATAATAATGATAATAATGATAATTAAAAATAAAATCAATTAAATAAAATGAGAAAATTAAATATATATAGTAAGAGAATTCGTGTAATCTTATTACTACATATTTTTCATTTATTGTATTTTTATATAAATGATCTCCAATTCTTCTACATAAAATTACAACAGCAGTATTTTCGTTAATACAAAAATTTCGTAATGTACAGTAATAATATTTTATTATAATGTATATGTGTATGCAATGTAAGAAAATGAAAGATATTTATGTATTTCTCTATTATTATTATTATTTATTTTAGTTTATTCATTTATTAATTTTTTTTTTTTTTGTATTACATTAAATTTGATTATTATACACATCTAATTACATATCCATGTACATATATATACATATGTATGAATAGCACACTCAATATGCGCATTTTATTTGCACGCAATTTAACATAAAATCATGTATATATTATTTGATTTACACAATGCATTTTTAATTTATTAAAAGGTTGTTATACTTCGAATGATTCGGAACAAAGTCCAATATGACTGTATAAATGATGAAGATGATTATTTCATGGTAATAATATTTTTTATAAAAATGCGGAAATTTTTGAAATAAATAAAAATTTATATTACATATTTTAATAGTTAAGTATTTCAATTATTGAAAAAATATATATAATTGAATTTCATAAAATTAAAATACGTTTACTTTTTTTATGATAAAATATATATATATATACTACCGCATATGCTACATGATTTGTTAGACTTTTACATTTTAATATACATACATATGTATGTATGTATTATATTCACAGTGATTGAAGAGTATTAAAAGTAATTCTTTTGACCAACAATCGATTTTTATATATTCAATATTATTTTCTTTTCATATACCATTCATAAATAAATTGAATTTACATTTTTTCTTAAAACTTATACATTACATATTTACAGAATTCAATTTCCGATATTTATTCAATTACATATACATACCTACATACAGTTTTTCGACTGAATCTACAAAAGCATAAGAATTTAAAGAAAAATTCATCAAGAAATGTTAATTAAAAATCTTAAAATCTAAAATACTCGTATGTAAAAAAAAAAAAAAGACATTAAAAAAAATTTTTTTTTTGCTTTAAGCGTTTTAATTATAGAATATTTGGGTATATTCAATATTAATTAATTAATCAAGAAGTGTTGGCTAGACTAAAAATTATAATTATCATTTTCTTATATTAACTACGAAAATTAAAAATGCACATTTGTTTATGTTTTTTTTCTAAATTAATAATTTTTTTATATCGTTTAATAAATTAATTTTTCGAATAAGTTATATTTTAAAATTTTTATTCAGTTACTATGCATATAAAAATTTAATTGGAAAATGAAATAATAATAAAAAATAAAAAAATTTAAGTCATATAAATACTGTATAAAAATGTTAATGTTCATTTTTTATATAATACAATAACAATATTGTAATGAAATAAATGACAATGTAAAAAATTACATACTTAAAATCTAATTTGAAATTTATATTTATCTCTAACAATTTGTTTTTTGTTTTTTTCACCCACAATATAAATTGTTTCTTTTTTTATTATTTTCACAAAATATGTAAGTATTTGTAAATGAATTTGAAAAAAAAAAATATGTGTATACCTACGTGTATGAAAAATAAAAATAATCAAGGAAAAAAAGAAAAATAACAAAATAAATAAAGAAAAAAAGTTAAATTAAAATTTTTGAATAATAAACGTTACAAATGGTTTAATTACATTTGAACAAATGAACTTAAAAGGTAACTTGTGTCACATAAATATGTAATTTAATTAATTTTTTTCTTTTTTTTTTTTTTTCACAGACAGGTATTACATGGTTACAATATTTTTTATCATACATATACATATTTAAAGTCATTTATGTACGTACACAATATTAAGATATGTATTAAAATAAAAATCGTTTTATTTTTTCCTACAATTTAAAAAAAAATAGATAAATACCATTTTAGATTAAATAAAAAAAAAAATTGACGATTGACTTAATGTGTTGATAGTTGCTATATTTATCCATACACAATGTCGTCTAGTATGTTACTATGAATACATGTGCATCTTCAATATATGGATATAATTATGGAATCATTGAACTAATAAATTTCATAATAATGTTTTTATATCACATTTACACACAACAAAAAAATCCAAATAATACACGCATACATATGGACATTTTTTATGTCCTTTCTATATAATACATATACTGTATAGATACTTATACAATACATATGTGTGTGCATATAAACATACTTGTGCATATATATGTATATTTGTAGATCTTTAAACATGTCAATTTAAAATTTTTTTATAAATTTAAATGTTTACATTTACATTACACACATACATATGTATATGTAAATGTAGAGAATATAGTTTTAAATTGTTTATGATGTTGTTAAATCACAAATTAAAAGAATAAAATAAATAAACAAATTATGAAAAGAAATAAAAGAAAAAAATTAAAATGAAGAAAACTGAAAATGAAATGTTTATATATGCACAATTTAAAAGTTTTTAATGAGAAAAGATTAAAAATAACAAAACAAACAAAAAAAAAATAAACAGATTTTTATAAAAATGTGTGTACTAATAAAAATTAGTTTAAATATATATCGTATACATATATATATGTAGATACCTCTTGAATTTGTCGCAGCGTCTGCAATTTTTTGGAATGCATCCAAATAGGCCGCTATTGCTTGAATGGCAGCTCTGAAAAACAAAAGTATAATATAATTTAATTCTCCAGAAATAAAACAATAAATAAAAATAAATTTTTAACTATATAAGAAAATATATTATGTTAAATCTATTTATCTTTTACATTTTTTTTATTTTTTTTTTTTATTTTTTAATTCATTTTAAAACTGTTCGAAAATTTTAATCATTGTGTATGTTAAATGAAAGCATTTTAAATAGGGAAAAAAAATAAATTTCCGGAAATTTAAAAAATGTTCCGGTTAGTTTATATATAGGTATATTCTAATATATTTTAAATTTAAATAAAATTAATCTAAATCAATTTAAAATTTGAGTCTTTTAAGTAAAAATATAAAAAACAAAAAATTTAAAATGTTAAAATGAAAATTTTGTATTTAAATACTTACTTTAAGCAGGCATGAAGTTTACTTGCTTTGGCTACAAAATCTTCCCAAAGAGGTGATGTATTCTGCGAAAAAATTAAAAAATAATTAATAAATAATTTCCAAAAACAAAATTGGTTTTTTACAGATATGTGCACACAGCTTTTGTACATAAAAATATTTGTAAAATTCTTCATGAAAAAAAAAAAAAGATAAATTAAAAAAAAAAATCAGTTAAATAATGTATGATATCTTCTAAAATCCATCAACACTTCGTTATGTAAATTTATAATTAATGTTTAACTGTGACATCATCATAAATTTAAAAAATAAAAAATAAAAATTTATCGTATACTCAAATTAATACACAAATATTCGTATGTGATTATTATTGTACACAAAAGTCATTAAAAAAGAGAAATTCTATATTTTTTAAAAGTTTCTTCATTACATGAACATTAATTTATGTTTACAAAAAAAAAAAAAAAAAAAAAAAAAAAAAAAAAAAAAAATCATGAACATTAACACTGAAAATGAAAACAAAAATGACTTGCTTTTATAGTTGTTTATGAACATGAATACAATAAAATAATGTACTGAAAAATTGCTGTGAACGTACGCAGCAATTTAGTTTATTTAATATCAAAATGTATTTATTTTTATTTTTTTTATTTATTTTTTTTTTTTTTCAAATCAAAAATCTTATGCAAGAAGTTCAATATACGACCCTAAAAAAAAAACAAAACTCTTTCTTAAATCATATATGTAATTATCACACTTACATATACGGTTTAGCTTTATAGTTAAAGAGTTATGAAGAAAAATAAAACATGAAGAAGAAAATATAATCATTTCTTTATTATAAACTAGAAAAAGTATGATAATGTGCTTATACATAAAACCATTAAATTTTATTTCACATATAATAATTTTGTGTTTTGATTTTGTTTTTTTGTTTTTTTTTTCGTATTTTCAAAGATGAAAAAATTTTTTGTAACATTTGATACTTGAATTTAATTTTATTTTAACGTTTTTTTTTTTTTTTGTTTTTGATTTTTGAATTTCATATGTATACATATGTATGTACATTGTTTTTTCATTTTAATCATAAAAAGCCAATGATTTTTTTAACTTTCTCAATTAATTTATACCATAAATAAATGCCTTATGTGTTTTGTTAATTTTTTTTTTTTTTTTTTGCATGCTTCCATTTCGTTAATTGCACCAAATATTGTGCTTATTTAAATTTGCTTTTTTTTTTTTCTTCATATACTAACTTGTTATTGAAACAAATAATTAAGTTCTCTTTTCTTCTTAATTCTCAATTCAATAAACAAAATAATTTCATTTTTTCTTTTACATTAAATTATTTTCATGAATGAATAATTCAAAATTTGATCTTCGCTTATGAATCCGTTTTCTTTTTTTGTAATGCATTTCCATTTGAATTATTTTTAATATAATTTTTCTTCTAGAGACAAAAAAAGAAAAGAAATGAAATTTACATATGTACCTATAACATTTTAATGATATTAAATGGGCATTACATGTATTAACATCGTTTCACATGAATATGAAAAATGATTAAAATTAGCAATATTTATGTAAAATATTTAAAAAAAATGAATATGATTACAAGGAGTGAAAAAACAAATTATTTTTCATTCATTCATTGATTCATTTCATTCATATAATTTTAATTATTGTGTGTACATACATATATAGTATGTATATATACCATAAACATATGCATACATATGAATTATTAACATCATATTAAATTACATATAAACGAGAAATTAATGGTAGATATACCTACGTTGTTTTAAATTCAATTTGAAATATGTACACAGAGAGTGTACATAAATTTAAGCATATACATACATGTATAAGTATATAAAATAAAAAGGGTGATCCATACATAGAAAGTACAAAACTTGTACACATATGTACAAGTTACACATGTAATACTTATATCTTAAAAATTATGTATAAAACTAACATATTCAAATAAAGGTTTATTTTGAAAAAAGAAAAAAAAAACCTAAATTCTCTTATGGTTTAATAAAATATATTCGAATTTAATTAAATGATTTTAAATATTTAGAAAAATTGTAAAATAAACATTATTTGAAATGAAACCTTTAAAAAATATCCTTTGAGCCCTGTGGCTAAAAGTAAATGTGTGGTATTATTTTACCTATATATATACATATGTACATACAATATATGTACAATATACTAACATGCATAACGTATGTGTAAACACGATTTTATTTTGTATAATAATGTTGTTGGTTACCTGAATAAATGATGATCTAAATATACCTACATATAAAGTAACTATGAGTATAAAAATGAAGATTTCATTGAGAAATCGCAAAACTAGTTTTATGTATATGATATGCTTACATACAAATATGTACATATGTAATGCACAAACATACATATATACATATGTATGTACATATTTTGTCATACCGTGTACATAATAAATCGATATTGATCGAAAATAAAATGTCTACAGTGTACATATTTTATAATAGATGCAACCTCCACAAATTATTGTACAATGTACATACCTATATTAAAAAAAAAAAAAAAGAAACTATATATAGATACATTGATTTTTTAAAAATAATTTTATTATTATATTCTCCAATCGCATATATCCATAACTACATATATAGGTATAAAGTTACCGGCGTCAAAATCGCCTACTACTTTATATATTATATAGGTACCTAGTTACATTTATAATAAAAATGTATCTGCAACAGATCAATTCACACAATTTTTATTTAATATGTGTTCAAACGTGTTTTATTTTTTTTATTTTTTGCTTTTTAAAAAAAGCATTTATTGGACATATAAGTAAGAAGAATTTCATTTACTTTTTTATGATTATTATTTTTGTTACTACATCTAGATATTATATTTATGGAAAATAAATCTTTAATAAAATTTGATCTTGAAATTTTTGTTTTTTGATTTATTTTTACTTTACTATAAAAATTTGCATGTGTTGATATTATGTCTGCATTATATTTAGGTACCTCTATATTTTCAGAATATAGGTAAATAACAATGAATAAAAATAAATAAAATGAACTAGTCGTGTTTCAAAGTTTTTCTATATATGTATATATTTACATAGATATTGTAAATGATATTCGTATTTTGTGTATTTTACTTAGAATAATGTATTTTCTTATAAAATTATTTTTTTACCTTTATGTTTAGTTTTAATCATACCTATATTGAGATATTTAATCTTACTTACACAATTTTGTGGTTGAATTTTGTAAAATTATTGCTTTATATATTATGTACAGGTATATAGGTATATATACGTACGTATGTGTGGTTAAAAAAAAAAAAAATCAATCATTCAATCATTACATATCTAATATATAACATAATGTACGTATGTATATGTATAGAATACACAGTCGTACATACAGCCTACATTTTTCTTCCTACCTACTAAAAATTAAAAATTTAATTTTCAAAATGTGACTTAGGGCGTAAATTGTTATTGTTGTTGTTTCGATTTTTTTTATTATTATATGTAATGTTTCGTATATTTTATATACAAGAAAAAAATGATATTATAGTAAATTTATAAGAGTTTAAGTGCATACATATGTTTCAATCAAAAAAATGTGTTCGATGTACATATATGTACATATGAAGTTCATATGTATAATAAGTATACAAACATGTATGTATGTATCTTATATTTTGTCCTACGTACATACATACATACACATATAAATAATTATTTTAAGTAAAAATATTTATATGATAATGAATAATAATTGAACAAACATATAAATATATTTCATCAATTTCTTATCATATTAAAAACAAAAACATAAGTATACGTACATATGTTAAAAAAATATTTGCAAAATAACCATGAGAAAAATGGCAATGATATAGCTCACATACATACATGTACACATATAGTATGTTATGCTTTTTATACATTTCAACAAATAATTCTTTTTGTAGTTTTAAAAAGCTATTTCACATCCAAATAAAGAGGAAAGTGGGTAGGTATTTTTTTTTTAATCTTCATACAAATTTTACATTAAAATATACAATGAAATTTGTTGCTTTTGAAATGAATAAAATAGGGTTGTTATCCTTTATTCCTTTTTTCACCGGTTTTTACTTTTTATTTTTATTTTACCAACAATTTGAAATAGCAACATTGAAATTTTTTAAATAAGAAAACATAGGTAGGTACCTATGTATATATTAATACATTATATATACCTAAATGCTATAGTTTAATTAAACAACCACATATGTATGTACATATGTATGTATACATTCCATTAAAGACATTGTACATACTCGTCTATTACAATGATTGTAATTTTTCTGTTTTTTTTTTTTTTTTTTAAATAAAAATAAAAAAATGACCTAGTTTAAGTACAATATGTTTGAATAAAATGTAAATAATATTCATGTTATGTACATTAGGTTTAGAAAGAAATAAAAAAAACATGAAAACAATATAAAGAAGTAAAGATGTTATTTGTTCTCAATTTGAATGTAACCATGATGTATTTAAGTTATAAAATGGACAATTTACATACACACATATACATACATATGTAACAGCTTCAACTATATGTACCTACTTGTACTAAAAGAATCCTTAATTTTACTTTAATCATTATTGCTTTGAATTGCAAATAAAAAAAAAACTAGGATAAATGATGAATGTATCTAGACAAAAATGCATTATGTGGAAAATATAAAATAAAGTGTATATTTTTTAAATCAGCAAAACAAAAAAAGAAATTTCAAACAACTTTTTAATCTTCACTCAATCTCTTCTTCTAGCTTTAATTTTTATTTCACAACTATAACAGTATAAATTACAGTACAAAATATATTTTAGATATTTTTCTGGGCTATGTAAATATTTATCCAGAAGAACAATTTCTATACATAATAATGATAGCAAACTACTATTAATATGTTCATATGCTACATATGCCACATACAGATTATTCATATTATATTCATACAAAGGAAAAACTTCAATTATTCCGGTCAGCAAAAAAGACCAAAAAAAAAAAAAAAAAAACCCCATAAATAAAATCTTTTTTTTTTTTTTTTAAAAAACCAAAAGAAATTGATTACTATTGAAAAATCATCACTTAAGTATTAAAGAAAAAATTATTTTAAAATTAAAAAAGAAAGAGCTAAATAAAAAAAACTAAAATAATAAAAATATCATGAAGATTTCTGCTTTCAGACTTCATTTGAAATCTATAATGCATTTTAATTTTACATTCTTATTTCATCTCAATCATCAATATATTGTCATATATGTATATATATTCATTTAAAAAATTTTACATGTGTATGGCATATATTGCATGTACATATGTATATATGTATGTATGTATGTATGTACTTTATTTGGCTTAGTCAACTTTTTCAATTTTTTTGTTTTTTTCACTTATGATAAACAAATCTCCATCACTGACACTGTACAAATTGACACGTTTCATGTATTATATATAAGTTATGTTTTGTCGTCTTATATATATATATACAAAACCAAAATAAAAAAAAATAATAATAATAACAAAAATTTTTAAAACATTATCTTTTCTAAGAAAATCAATGACAACTTATGTATAATTTTCTTTCATTTCCGTTTGTGGAATAAAAATAAAAATTATTTTTTATTTTTAGTAAATATATAATTTATAAGAATCAATTAAGATAATGTGCTGTTTTGTTTTTGTTTTTTTAATAATCAACAATAAATTATATTTGAAAAGGATTTTTTTTTTTCTTTTAAATAAATATGTTGGATTTATATTAGTTTTAAGAATTGTTTATATATTACATAACATATTTTCAATAATAATCACAGTTGAATGAATTTGAACTAAAAAAAAAAAAAAAAAAATATCAGTAATTTTATAAAGTATCTACAAAAAATTTTGTAAATTTTCAAAGGATATTATTATGCTTATTGTTAATAGAATTGAGAAAATAATAAATATTTCATAAAATTCAGAAAAAAAAATGTAAAGTATCTAAAATACTTGAAACGAAATGGAAATTCTTACAAAAATTTGTTTATCCAACTGAAATGTACCTACATACATACATATGTACATATGTTTGTTTAAAACAAAACAAAATTTTACTTAATTAATTTTGTTTGTTTTGTTTACATTACACAAAAAAATACATTAAACACTTCAAAAATAAATAAAAATAAAAGAAAAAGTACATATGTATGTATGTGAATACATTCTGATCTTTATAAAAAAAAAAATTAAAAAAAATTAAAAGCAAAGTAATAATGTGACAATTGATAATGTACACAACTCAATGTAATATGATAACCTTGACAAAGAAATTGTTTAATTAAATTATTAAAATAAACCAAACATCATTTTCGGTTTTTCATTTTTTTTTTTTTTTTTTTACTTTTCTAAGTACATATACATGCATATTTTCATTATAGACAAAGAATTTAAGCATACCTATATAATGTATGTTTGAAAATGGTAAAAATGTAAATACCATATATGAAATAAGTTAATAATATGCGCACATAATATCATTTTTATTTTAATTATTTGCATCACATAATTATTAATAAAATGCATACAATATTAAACATTGAATTTACATTAAAAATTTTAATTTATACATAGATAGTTATCGTGTCACGTAATATATTTTGATTTATTTCATATTAACAAGAAAAATTCATTATAACATGATATTCATTAATTAATATCGTATACAATACATATTTCGTACATATATGTATACAATGAAAAAAATTATTCTAATATAATACGGAATGTGAATAAAAAATTATTTCATTTTCATACATTTTCTTATATTAAAATTCAAAAAATAACAACAATAAAATTTAAACAAAAAAACATATATATATAGTATATCTACAATTATAAAAAAAAAATATTTAAAAAAATGTTTAAACAATTAATAAAGAAATGTTTTAAAGAATCATCAATTCATGGTTTTCCAATAATTGTTAATTCAAATATTCATTGGATTGAAAAATTATTTTGGTTATTAACAGTAATTTTATCAATAATTTATTCAATAACATTATGTTTAGATCAATGGTATCGTTTTAAAACAAATCCAATTGTATATACAGTTGAAAAAAATTATCAAAATTGGAAATTACCAAAAGTTGGTGTTACAATTTGTTCAAATTTTGAAGATATTAAACAAAATATAAAAATTTTAAATGAGTAAGAAATTATATATATATAAAAATTATATTTATTTAAATATTTTTTATTTAATTATTATTTTTCATATATATATATATACAGAATTTGGAATGTATACGAGAATGATACAAAATTTGAATATTATATGAATTTTCTTCATACAATAATACAAATTAATTATACAAATTTTCATACATTAGAACCATATAAAAATGATGAAACATTGAATAATGTTGATTTCTTGAAATTAATTTTAAAAGTAAATTTTTTGTGTTATTATAAATTTAAAAAAAAAAAAAAAATCATCTAATTTTAATATTTTAAGATGCGTGATCCGTTAAACAACCATAAAAATAATTTAAATAAATATTACGATAATAACAATAATCAAAGAAGTGAACGACATTACCTAGAAAGGGTTTCAGTTATAACCGAAGTTGGAATGTGCGTTTCATCAACAATGCTTCATCAATACCAGAACCCATATGGATTAGAGTATGTCTTAGTAATAATATTCTCATAATTACTAAAGAGAAGCAATTTTTTTTTTTTTTTAATGTTCATAAATTCTCTACCCATTTTTTTTCGTTTTGTTTTTTTTTTTTTTGTTTCAAAGTCACCCACAATTTATCAAAAAAATTGAATACTGTGGAGCTTTAGATGATTGCAATTTGAAAATAATTTCACACTTCAATGATGGATCACATCTTAAAATTGTAAAAGTTGATTTATTGATTAATTTTATTATTATTTGTATAAATTTTTTTTTTTTTTCTTAAATTTTTTTAGTATTTTCATGGGGCTTTTGATTTAATGGCAGTTGAAGATAATCAAGTAATACGTCGTGATATACATGGAAATTTAAGATTATCTGTTGATTTGCAAATGTCTGTATATAAAACAGAAAAAAATGTTCGAAATTTACCAATATCCGGAAGAAAATGTTTATTTCGTGATGAGAATCCTTTAAAATATTATGATGTAAAAATCAAAAACATTTGAATAAGATTTGTTGAAAAATTGAACAATGTACAATGGGATTTATTTATTTATTTGTTTTTTTTTTTTTTTTGCTTGCTTTTTTTTCAATTTTTAAATACAGGTATATACACCAACATTATGTCGACTGTCGTGTCGTATTAATGAAGCATATCGTTTATGTAAATGTAAACCATTTATTTATGTTGTTGGACCAAAAAAAGTTTGTGATATTGATGGAATGTTATGTTTAGCAAAATATAAAAATTTATGGTATAATGTTACATGCCATTGTCCAGAATTATGTGAATATATTTCATATGCAGATACAAAAGCATTAAATCAGGTAAAATACAAAATACATACCTACATAGTATAATGCACACAAATAACATTAAAAGCATTTTTATTATTTAAAAAACAAAAATAAAATAAAATAAAAAAAAAACCAAAATAAAAAAAATAATAAACACTTAAAAGTAAAAATAATACAAGAATTAAATTTACAGTATTAAATTAACCTTTGAAAATTGAAGAGAATTTTTTTACATATCATTTTTCTTTTTTGCTTTTCTTTTCTTTATGTTAAATGATTTTTTTTATAAAAGAAAAATTCAAATTTTCTAAATTTGAAGTTAGTTGTAACCTAAAAAGGTATTCAAATGATATGATGATATCAAATGTAATTGAAGAAGTTTTACACGCATGAAAATTGCAAACTTGCATGATTTTTAGAGAAAAGAAAAATCATTTTTTTTTTTTCATTATGTTTGCATATTTACGTTTATTTTTCTTAAGAAAAATTTCATATTTCTTTAAATAATTTTTAACATTTAATTAAAATAAAATGCATAAATACATATGTATGTATATGTATGTATACAATATATTTTCCAATAAGAGAAATTCTTTTTTGGATTTTTTTTCCTAGTTTATGTTATAGGTACATGTTTACATGTATAAGTAATAAATATGTATACACGTATGTATATTTATTATTTAGGATGTAAGGAAGGGAAATAAAGCCAAACAAGAAGACAAATCAAAGATTATTACACTTTGTGTATGTATAAATAAAAAACTTGTTATATAAGTATACTTGTATATTCATATACATACATATATATACATATACGTGCGATAATTAGTATAGCTATATAATAATAAAGATGACCACGCTACATTTATTAAGTAGTTCATAATACTGTTCATATATATGTACCTATATGTATGTACCTACACATCGTTATATTTTATTTAACTTAAGAATGCATTTAATTTTTATGCACTTAATGTAGTTACACAGTATTTACATAAATATGTAATGTATGTATGTGTATGTACATCACATAAAAACAACTTGAAATTTCAAGGTTAAAATATAAAAATACCTTACGACCTTTAAAAGACTTCTTTACATTTTATTTTATTTTTCCCTGATTAAAAAGAAGCATATAAAATAAAAACAAGAAACTTCAATTGTTAATTCAATTTTAAAAATTTAATTTTAACTTCGAACTATAATAATGAATATATGTACAATACATGCAGTATTATTTAAACACTCTGTACATACACTATATATAGGTATAATCAAGTATAATGTAAGTACCTAAATATGTACTAGGTAATAGAATTGAAGAAAAGGAAAACTGAAGAAAAAAAAATTGTTATTATAATCAACTTAAATATCTCATGTTACCTAATAAGTACACGTAGTACATACACTTAAGGGTACAATAACCCTGTCTAACTTAATTTTAACTTGATGTCACACTTCCTGTTCAAGTATAAAAATTCTAATATGCCTTATTACTACATATTAGTATTTATTCTGTTTTTTTTTTTCATTTCCATTTTGTATTTCTTTCATTTAATTATAAAATTTTCTAGTTCCGGTTTTTCTTTTTCAAATTTATATATTCAATATTAGCATTTATAAATTTAATTTAAAGAAATGATTTTTAAACAAAGAATAAATGAAATAATAAAAATTAAAAATACTAAGATTATAAGAAGTAGGTACCTATATGAATTAAATTTTGATTCATATAGGTACATATTTGATTTTTATTTTGCTTTTAAAATTTTTTATCTTGATCTCTAATTGTTTTTTTTTTTTTTTTGTCATTTTATGCAGAATATTGAAAATTTCGAGCGTAGCATCATAATTGATTTAATATTTCCAAATATTTTAATTGTTCGAAGAATTGTATTTAGCATGGATCAATTGGTTACATCATTTGGTGGTGCAGCATCATTTTTTGTGGGATGTAATTTTTTAAGTTTTATCGAAATTATTTACTTTATTTTTGAATACTTTTATGAAAACATTTTTTTGAAATTCTTACAGTAAACATGTAACTTGATTTTTACTTATATTATATATACATATTTTATTTAAATGAACTCAATTGAAATCAAGGATAATTAAAATAATTTTTGTGCATTTAATGTTTAATGTACTAATAAAACGTTTATTTATAACCTACATGCATATAATTGAAAAATTTTTTTTGTTTATTCATAAAAAATAAAGTATCATATCAGAAAAAATACATTATTTAAAAAAAAAAAAGAATTATTCACTTATTAGTAAACACTATATGTAGGTTTTTTGTTTATGTCTTAAATAAATCCATTATTAAAACTGATTTATGTTGATTAATTAGTTGGATGTTTGTTTTAAACAGAATAAAAAATAAAATAAAATAAAATAATTCCACATTTAAATAGAAAGTAAAAATATTTAACAAGGCAAAGATTAAAATCAATTAATGTTTTTTTTTTTGCTCTTTTTTCCATTCATATTTTGTACAGGATGTACGTAATTATTACACTAACACATTATATATACGTATATTGCTATTTAAAAAAAAAAAAAAGTGAAACTATAATAATCATAGGATATACATAATTAAGATATTTTTCATGAACGATCATACATTTAAGTAGATGATAATTGCATACAAATGTAATAATGTGTGTGTGTTTTTTTTTTTTTTTTTTAATTTCAATTATTATTCATTCAAATGCATTACACATTTAACTGCACATAATAACAATTGCGTACTACGTGCCATATAAATTGGCATGTACCTACATTAAAAAAACTAAATATATAGGTATACCTAAATGAAATAAAAAATTATGAATAAAAATTTAAATAAATACATCTTATGTTTTACATAAGAATTTCAATTGCACAATAAATCTCTCATTTATCATTTTTAATCATTATTATAAAATGAACAAAAATACTTGAAAATATAATAAGAGATATGTAAGTCAAAAAAAAAAAAAAAAAAACAAAAAAAAAATTGTAATTAATTACTAAAAAACTTCTTAAGTAGTTTTTTTCTTTAATATTTCGTACAAATAAACAAAAAACACAAAGCCATCCACTTATACAATAAAAAATATGCAAAAAATCTATACATACATATGTAATTTTACACATTTATTTACCTTCATATCCGTGATAATTTGTTGAAAAAGACTACCAATTGCTGTACTATCTCGTTCCAAACTTAAATCCATTTTTAAAAATTTTATTTTGTAATTTTCTTCTTTTTTTTTTTTTTAAAAAAGTATAAATAACTTTCTCTTGTTTTACTTGTATATTTGTTAAAATTACAATTTTGTATATTGATTAATTAGATATGATATTAAAAAACAAACACAAAATTTTTAAAGATAAAATAACAAAATACTTATGTCTGTATATTAATTATTTTATAAAATGTATGCATTTTTATTTTATTATTACCTTTATAATTCGAAAAATATTTAAAAAAAAAAAAAAAAAAAAAAAGTGTTTAATTATATCATAAAAATACGAAAAAAAATTAATAGGTATGTGAATAATAAATTTATAATTTATTTCATTGCATTCAATCTCATTATTTTCATACTATTGATAATTTTTCCAGTTTTTTATTTGTATTTATTTGAATAATAGATAATTGAATATTTTATCAAATTGACGAATTTTTTTTTATTTATTTCTTTTAGAATTCACAAATTGAAAATTTTTAAATGGTAACAAATTATGATGTTTTTTTTTGTTTTTATCTCCTGCCTGATTACCTCAGAAAAATTTTCTTGTAATTTTTTTTTTATTTGTCGATGGTTTTGATTAAAAAAATATTACAAAATTCATATACAGTTTTTATTTCTATTAATAATGATAAATTATTAAAAATTTTTTCACAATAATTATCGTTTATCTTTGAATTTAACATTTTTAATATAATGATTATAATGAATTCTTTTTTTTACTATTTTTATTTTTTATTTTTTTTTAAAGTGTATATTGGTATTTTAAAAACTCTATTTTATTTCTATTTTATATTTTGTCTTTTAATTCCAGATGTGTTGGTTTTTTTTTTATCTCTTTTCTCGTAAATATCTGAAAAATAAAAAAAAATATATCTATAAATATACATTTGTAATTAATTTATATGTAAATTATATGTGCGTATTTATTATTATATATATTTGAATAATTTACATAAATATATGTATATGTATGTACATAATTTTTTTTAAATATTTTATTATAACTCTTTATTAAAATGTGTGAGCATTTTCTATATTATTCATAATATAATTACAATTATTTTTGTATATGTATTTATGTGGTTTTTTTCTATTCTTTCCCATTTTCTCTGTTATTTTGTAACAGATTAATAAGAATTAAAAGATATTGAATTTTTTCTTTTTTTGTTATTTGTAGATGAATGAAAATGTATAAAAAATCTCGAAATATGTTGACATACAATATGGATTATATGTACTGAGTTATACGTCGTAGTGTAGACAATATATACATACATACATATGCATCACATCTGCATGCATATTTTTATATTCCAAACATTTTGATATCCACAAAATGCATACATATATCTACATGAGTGAGTACAGATTTATACCATTCAAGTACATATGTATGTATATTTTTATGATTTAGAACACATAATATTATATCCATAATATAAAGCTATTAAACTGTATATTATTTGTTATCCATATAACATATTCTGTGTAGATTTACACACATGTAAATTATATACGATATGTACATACATATGTACATATTTATGGTAGGTATATATACATACAGTGTGAATGACATACTTGTTTTGTGATGCGCTGAAGAAGTGGGCGTTATAAAATATCATCATAACGTCAAACAGGTATTTTTTTTATTTCTCATTTATTTTGTTTTTTATAATATGAATTTATAATAATCGCTACCATAAAAATTGAGACTTCTGGGTCAAAACTAGGTTGCTTTGATATAAAATTTTCCTTTTGTAATACACATATATACATATGTCTGGTTTGTACAAGGTATAAATAAACGATTTTTGTTTTTTTTTTTTTACCTATAAATATTTTTAAAAAGCAAATAGGTACAAGCAAACGCATGAAATCTATAAATAGGTCCATATTGTATATGTACCTATATATCTATATCGCAGGTTGATGGAATAAAAATTAAAATAAATGAAAACGCCTTATTAATTTTGTTTTTAAATTTGACATCAGTACTAGACAAAAAGAAAAACGAAGATGAATTGTATTTATGATATTTATCTACATCTAATAAACAGATTCATATGTATGTACATAAATATTTATACATATGTACATGCATACATATGTGTATCATTAATAATTCATTTTATCATTTATTTATAATGTTATATTAAAACATTTAAATAAATTTATATGTTTATCATTTAAAACACTTATTATGTAATTAAACATTTTCTCATAATTTTATTATTAAGTCTCAGAATTTAATCAGAAAAAATAATTCAAATTAATTTAAATTCAATTATATCTAATGAATGCTAAAAAGATATAGTATTTTAAAAGGATTCGTTTACAAATATAATTTTCATTTTAAATTTGTTATTCAAAAAATGTCTGCTCTATCAATCAACAGAATTATGTAAATAAGGTGTTTCAATTTGAATAAATACTAATATCATTAACCCGCTTATTAGATGTCTAGATGATATCAATTATACCGAGAGAACAATTTAGAAAAATAATAAGAATATTTAATATAGGTAGGTACCTAAAATGAATTTTTTGAATATCAATATATAGTAATGTAAAATGGTACCACTTTAAGTAATTTCCATAAGACCTTAAGTAGGTACCTACATAATGTTAGTGGACAGAGTATAGGTACCAATAGCCATTAATATAGACATTATTCTACATGCAAATATTCACGAAATATAAGTACATTTTTTTTTTACACTTATGATTTTATATGAAACACCTTGTATGATATGTACAAAGAAGTATACATATTTTATTCATTATGTATTTGTATATGAATGATTTCATGAGTATTATTTTATTATATTATTATTTCAAATTTATTGATTTATATCAATGTATTCTCGTCGTTTTTGAACAAGCTATTTGTGTTTAAATGAAATTTAATTGGATACCAATAATTTATTTCAATTTTAACAGTTATTTATAATCTATATGTATATGTACATATATATCAATCAATCAATCAGCCAATTAAGGGACAAATGATTTTTTATTATTTTTTTTTAATTTCAATAATTTCTCTTTTATTTGATTTTAATTTATTTTTGAAAAAAATTTTTTAACGAATACAAAAATTTTTTTTCAAGAAAAATTAAATTTTGAAAATTTATAAAACATCAACAAATACAAAAATAATAATAATTTTTATATTAAAACTGTTATATGTATTTAGATAGGTGGTGTGCAGAAAATGCAATTTTTTTTTTTGTTTTTTAAAGAAAACGAATTTTTCTATTTGCAAAAAACAAAAAATATTGAAACAGCTTAAAATGAAAATTTAATAAAAATACCTCCGATTGAAATTTAATTTGACCTTCTTCTGGTGGCAAAATTCAAATAGATATAAAAAGGAAATCAAATTACTCTTCTATGAAGAAATTAACACTACAAAAAATAGAATTATTGAATACGAAATTAGAAATAAATGCTAGACTTTTGTATTATTTTTCTATTTTATTTCTTAGATTTATTCTTATTATCCTAATATCCCTAATGTGTAAGTAAAAAAGTATTCATAATAAATATAATAATTTATAAATATTAATGTAACATCCGTGCATATGTATGTAGGTACATAAGTACATAGAAATGAATTTATCTCAATTTGTAATTTGTATATTTATTTCATTATGAAATTTATTACTTTACTTTTATCCCTATTTTAATATATATGTATGTACTCGTATGTAGGTATAACGATTATTCTGTCGCTTTAGAAGTTTAAAAAATAAAGACCGTCTTAATAATATGTAACACAATTTGCTTCTGTTTTTTTTTTTCTTTTCTTTTCTTTAAACAATGAAATAAATATGTAACATGTTTTTGACATAGAATTAAATGTTTATTATCATAAGTAAATAAACATACGTTATATCAATAGTGTTAGTTAACTTATAAATTCAAAATAAATCATTTCAATTGATGTTGTCTTTTTTTTTTTTTTTTTTTGACAATAATATTTGAAGAACTTGACCTAATATCAAATGTGAACATTGTTCAATTTATTTTATGTATACATATGAACATTTCAAATAAAATATTATTTTATTCTGAGAAATGTAAATAAAATATATTATGTACCTATAGTTTTAAAAAGTCAATGAAATTGATGATAAAAATTTGATATTATTGTAAAAAATATGATTTACATACATATGTTATATTAAAAACAAATAATCATGAAATTTATGATTAAATGTTTTATTATTATTGTCAATAAATCAATAAGATAATAATGTTCTTTTTAATTTATAAATTTTTTTTTTTTCAATTTTTATTTAAACATAATTTATTTTTATAAATCTTGTACATGTTACCTAAATATGTAGGTATATATATGTATATAAAACGTATAATACTTATGATGTTTAGAAATTTGAATTTTCCGCTTGTAATTTGAAATTATAAATTAAGGAAAATATCAAAATTTTTTATAACATATAAAATTATGTTAAATTTATGGAATTAAAAAATAAAAACAAAAATGTATATGTACCTATATGTACAATAAAAACGTGTTAATGTAAAAGAAAAGCTTGATTTCAACTAAAACATATAGGTATTCCATATAGGAAATGTAAAATGTACCTATTTCATTTTAATCATACAAAAAAAAAAAAACAATGGAAAAGCATTTAACATATAAAAATTACATACGCGTATATCAGGCATCAATAATATTATAAAAATACATTGTGTACCTATATGTTAAATACACGATTATATAAAATAATAATAGTAATAATAATTTGAATAAAAACAATTTCACACTGTTTTATTTATTATTTTCAATTGAATGTTTATTTAATTTTTTTTTTTTTTAAGTAAAAATAATATAAAAAAAATTAACATATAAATAAATACAAATTAATATAATTAAAATCTTTTTTTCTTCTTCTTTATTTACGTTATTTTTTGAACACGTAGGTACATAGCACTGTAATAGTTGTATATGATAGTACATACCTACCTGATGTATCAATTTAAATATGAATTTAACGATTGTTTTCATTTTATTTTTGTTTTAAAAACGTAACTGCATTTTATGTTTTTTTATGTAACTACAATTAAATTTATGCTTATGTATGCGTAAACATGAATTGTAAATTGCATTATATCTACATTTAAATTGTGTAATGTAACTGTAAATTACAAAAATTAATCAAAAATTCATATTTAAGCAAGTATATAAATGTAGTATATAAATCAGAAAAATGTTATGTATGTGTATGGACGGATATAATATTTATAAGAATACGTCAGTAAAAAAAAAATATAATTATTAAAATAATAACAGCAACAAAAAATTCGTTAAAAGAGAAAAAAATTATTTTTTTTAATATATGAAAAAATTATAGCAAATCATATATATTCATCATATGTACATACACATGTGTATAATATAGGTAGATTTCCCTGAAATAAATGTCACAGTTAATTTATTTTCTAAAAATTCAGAATGTTTCTATAATAATAAAAAATCATTTTGCATCCCTTCTACCTTAAATTTTACCCTTTTTGAAATATGAAAAAAAAAAAAAAAAAAAAAAACTATAAGATATTAATTACATCTGAGGACTTACAATCCACTATATTTCAGAAGTCATGAACTTTAGAACGGGAAGTTCTAGAACAAACTTTTAGCTTGAAACATTTTAGAATTTCAGAATAATAAACTCCAAGATATTATTTTAAGATACCTGCCTGTTAACAAAATAAATCCAAATAAATAAGGTATATATTTTTATTTTTTATTTTTTAAATTTTCATCCCTTTCAAAATTCAATTTTTTTATATTTTTACTTTATTAATTGCCCATTACATTACCATAAAATACCTTATACATACCTACATAATTTTCATAAATGAGATAAAATAAAATCACAGGTAATGGTATGCATTTGCAGATTTTGTAATTACCTAGTATATACAGTTATTCATTAACACATAAAAAGAAAATAATTTATTAAGTGCGTGTGAAAAATTCATTTAATAAAATTATCCTATTTATTTATCGATGCAATTCAAAAAGATTTGCATGCGTAAAACATACATATGTATTTATGCATACAGATTCATATATACATATGTGTATATGTACCTATATGTAAATCAATTTCACATTAAATTTTGTATGAAAACATATAATTTATGTAATTTAAATACGCATAAAAGTAATAAAATAATCATTCAATGTTTAATAGCCCACTCAACATAGACGTATAGGTACATTATAATGTGTAGGTATATTTTATGATTTTATACATTTTCTTCAATTTAAGTAGTTTGGAAAAGGAATAATAAGTTAATAAAAATGTTACAAATTATTCTATTGATTATATGTATATGTAGGTACAAACATATATTCATCATTTAATTATATTGTTCAATAATATAGGAGCAATATATATAATGTATCCACTACAAAGTCAACGCTGGATTGGAATATATAATCTATATAATGTAATACAATTCGTACATATACATATGTACGTTAGTATGTACAATCTAAATTCAGATTTCAGATGTGTTCATGTAGATTTCATATGGAATTTTTTCCTGATTGATAGAGCCAGAGATGTAAACATTTATTCTATTTGTAATATATGTAGGTATTTACTTGTGCAATGTACATATGTGTAGTGTACATAGTTTTTCCTTTCTCTTATGCTTTTTTTTCCTAAATATGTATGTACATATATACATATTTGAATTTTCTTAAAAGTCGTGTAATATTCATAACTGTAATTTATTTTCATGTCACGAGGCCTGAAATCTGTCTAACTGACTATGTATATTTACAATTTTTGTTTTATTCTATACATGTATAGGTGGTAGTAAAAATGAGGTATAGAGGTATAGGTACATATGTACATATCTAGACATACAAGTAGGCATATAGCAACCTTAGTTTTTTTATATTTGTGTATGTATATTGAACCTCTATATACATACATACATACATATGTGTGGATATTTGCGAAAATTGCATATATCGTCCTATTTATCGTTTTTAAGTGCATCAGTTTTATTCATATATTTAAACTGTAAATAAAACCTATATTACATGTAAATTTATCAATCTATGTAATGTAATGTACATCATTAGGTTATAATAGTTACATGTTTAAAATAGAATAAAAGCATGTACATATGTATGTATATGAATGTATTATATAAAGTACATAGACTTATTAATTCAAATTTTTATTATGCATAAACATAAATTAAACACATGAACACCATGCATGTACATAATGTACATATATAAACATATATGTAAAAATATATTTATGCTCTTATCTTATCGTATCTTATATAGTCACACTTAACTTTTAGTTAAAAACTTTTACAATACAGACGTATGTAAGTGTATAATATTTTTTCTCTACTGTACGGTATTTTGTATAATTTAGTTAATAAGTTATTTATTTATGGGTAATTTTTATATTACAGCTTATGATACCATTTTATTTTTATCCGGTTTTAAACTTTTAAAAATTGTACGCTTATTATTCAATTTTACGAACTTTGTACATAATATGCATGTTTAATATTAATGCATCCCAATCCCATATGCAATGTATTTATTTATGTATATGTATGTATATGTAGATATATTTTAGCGTGAAAATGATTGAAAAAAAGTAATTTATTTGTTCTAAATAACATTTTTAGATGAAGAACAAAATTAACAACTTCATATATTAGAACTGTAGCTATGTATATCCATATACCTATTTGTATGAATACACTTATATAATTATTAATAAATTAAATTCTAAATAAATAATAAAAAATTTTATTAAATAAAAAAAAAAAAACAAAAATGTACCTATATATTAGAGATGTATACATAAAAATAAATAGATAAGTAAATTGGTACATTAGACTACCAATGTCAGATTAATAGGTACATTATGTGGACATATTATGTATGTAGGTATGTTAATCGTGAGTTTCTATGTTGTAGGTCAAAGCTATTTTAAAGTTATATAAATGACAAAATCGGTATTTCTTCACTTCTTTTTTCTGTTTTTTTTTTTTTTTTTTTCTTGTAAAACATCTGGTCTTAGAAAATCTTGCTTCAGGGATTGCCTTTAGTTATTTTTTAATTAATTTTCTGTTGTCAAATCGAGCAGATGTCCATAGTATTGTATAAGAAATTTGAATAGATACATAGGTAAATATATAATAACTTAAAAATTGATACTTCTACAACACCTTTTCATCAATGCTAAAACTTTTGCTTGAAATTGATTTTGATGTACAAGAAAATTGTTTGTTGTTGTTTTGATAATTAAAGAAATAGGTACAATTAATTATTGCCATAATAGGTACCTAATGCATATGGGAAAAGTAAATCTTTGCTTAATGATTTTTTTAAGTAGGTAAACGAATTTTACTTGGGAACTAAAAATTATGATGAATGCATTACACATGTATACATAAGTAAATATACGGCAAATATATATATGTTTTCAAAATTTTATATTCCAAAAAAAATAAACATATGAGAACAAAATGTATATACCTACATAACATATGTAGGGTAGATGCTCCTATTGGCGGACAAAACCAATTGGCGGACAAATTCGAATTAATATAGCTGTAAAATTTTTTGTACCGAACCAAATTTTGATTTTCTTGTTTTAAAATGTTTTACTATCGTTTTTGTTTTCCCGGAAAAAATTTTATTCCAAAAAGTTTTCCGGTTTGCATGTAAAAATTAATTTAGTTAAGTAACATCAGTGAAAATTGTAGGTTGAATCTAGTGCACTAATTTTTTCATAGTGGGGGAGGCTTTACAAAAAGTAATTGTAATTAAATATTTATCGATTTATTATAGTGAAAATAAGTTTTCTAGTATAAAGAGCGAACTTTGAACGCATTTTTGTAAAAAAAAATTAAAAAAAACAAATTATTAATAGAATAATTTTAAGTCCGGCAATAAGAGCCAAATTTTATGGCTATTCCTATTCGCGGACAAATGTGTCCACAAATTGGAATTACAAAAAAATAGTTGTTTCTATTTGCGGACCTTACATATTTTATATTAAAAATCATAAATTACACCAAATTATGTATTGAAACTACCTATTTCAGCTAATTAAATGTTCTATTAAATATGTCTAAACAAAATTACAGAGAAAATTTGATTAAAAAGGCAGTAACAAAGATAAAGGAAGATAAGAAAAGCCAGTGAATAGTACAAGATCCTCGTATCAACTTTACATGACAGATTAACTGGAAAAAGACCCGGAAAAATTCTGAAGACTGGTCCAAAAACAATTTTAACTGATTATGAAGAAAAGCAAGAAGTAGATTGGATATTAAAATTAACAAAATTTGGTTTTCTAGTTAAAAAAATGAAGTTTCTAAAACAATCCAAAGTATTTTAAAAGAGGACGGTCGAGAAAGTCCATTTTCTGACAATCTTCTTGGACGAAAGTGGTTTTCTTTATTTTCAAAATGCCGTCCTGAGATCTCAGAAAGTATCTCTGGAGAAAATAATAAAACCAGAGCTCTGTGAAGAGTATCTAGAACAATGGTTTCAAGATCTCGAAGGTTATTCAAAAGAAATCGGATCGGTCCGTACAAGAATATTTAATTCAGATGAGATTGGGTTTTCCATCAACAGGGAAAATTCTTTAATCAAATGGTTACAAAAACGTGTGTTAAGTGGGTTCAAGAAAAGAAAATGATAATTTAAGAGTTCTCATGGTTTTTTTTGCTGATGGTAGAATTCTTCTTTCTATGGTAGTATTTCTATACTAAAGATCTGCAAAAGAAGTTGTCAAAAACATTCCTGAAAATTGGTTTCTAGAATAATTTGGAAGTGGATAGATGAAAGGGGATGTTTTTTAAAAATGTACATCAGAATGAATAGACAAGTTGCTTTCAAACAGTAATATCGAAAGACTTGTGATTTTTTTGTAGATGGTTATATGTCACATATGTCTATTAAATTAAGCGAGTTCTGTGATAAAAATGGCATCATCTCGTATGCACTTCTTCCGAATACCACCCACATTAATCAACCAGAAGACGTTAGTGTTTTCAAATCATTAAAAACAGGCTAAAAAAACAAAAAAATAAATAAATAAATGTTTGAATAAGGCAACGTTTTGTCCACTTTTAGAAGTTGTTCTAAAAATGCCAACCCTCCGCGATAATTTAAGGATTGGATAGAAGAAATAAGGACTTTTTCTCTTCGATTCAAACGCTGTTGACTTTTATAAATGTGTTAAGAACATACTAAACGATACATTAAGCGAAGAAATTGAAAAAAATGTCAACTGAAAATGCATCAATTTTGAACCGCTATAACATTGCTAAAGGTGTGGTCGAATGAATTATTATTTATAGTTTTTACAAGAATTTGAGTTTTTTTATTAATTAAAGGACTAAAAGTAATTTAAACGCTTAATTTAATTAATTTTAAACGGTTTTCAACTTGTCCGCAAATAGGAACCAGAGTGTCCGCCAATTGGATTTTGCTGTCCGTACATTGGTACAATGCAGCCTTTTTCTAAATGCATTATTTTTGTTAATAATATTATTTTTTTTTCATTTTTCTTTAATTATAAATGAATCTACACTAAATGAATTATCCAATAGTGCTTACAGTTTTTTCTTAAAATAAACACGCTATTTTCAATATCATTTTCAAAAAAAAAATCCACTACTTGTCCGCCAATTGGGTCAGTTACCCTATGTATATTGTCATAGTAGTATGCATGCATTCAAACAGGATTGGTATATGCAGTATGCACTATATGCACATACATACATAGTTCATAATATATATAATTTAACAAAAGGATGCGCATGAAGAAATGAAAATCAACAGAGACTGCTCTTCTTTAGTTATATATGTATATTAAATAATGTTACAACATACATATACATATGAACAAGATATATTGTAGAGATGTGTGTTTCACCATTATGAGCTACTACATATATAAGCTCTGTTGCTGCTCTTGATTACAGATATACATGTAGATACATAATGTATGTTTGTTATACTGATAATAGGTATATGTTTTAATATTTTATTTTGATGGTCTTTCTTTCAATAAAATAAAATGAATGAATCTCATAACTATGTGTAGTACAATAAGAAGAAAAGACAGACATTTTGTGATTTTTCAGTTTATTCAATGAAAAATAAAATGGAAAAATATTATAGGTAGGTACCTACATAGTATAATAATGATGATGATGGAGATGTAAACTAAAATAAAAGGATACTGTCATAATATTTAAAACTAGATAAAGGTCATCAACTTAAAAATCAATACATATCAATTAAAAATAAGTAAATAGGTATATAAATATGAACATAAATATAAGTAAATATTTATGCTAACCGTATTTAAAATTCAAACTAGGTACCTAGATTATATAATAATGTGTAGTGCAAATTGAAAAACCTATTTCGAATGTGCATTTATACGTAATGTTATATGCACGTATACATACATAGGTCCTTACTTATTTTATAACACTAATTTTATCATACATCTATTTTTTTACCTTTACCCATACGTACCTACATATTTTAATGAAAAACGAAACAGAGGCATTTATGTAGATGCATAAATTGATATAATAAGGAATATGCATAAATCAAATTCTATTTAAATAAAGTCTATTGACTTCTTTCCAAAAAAAAAAAAAAAAAAATTAATGTTATGTACTTAATACTTATGCATAGAATAATAGTATATAAAAATATAAACAACATACATATACATATATGTACCTACGTATAATTATTATTTACTATTATTATTTTAATTTGTTTTTTTTTTTTTTGCCGTACGTTAGTTTTATTATCAATTTTATTTAAGTTCCGTTTTTTATGGATAAAAATTGTGTATGTAAATATAGGTACATACATACTGTTAATACAATATTCGGAATTCAAAAATTTGTTTAGAACACATAACGCAGCTGTTGAAAATAATAAGTATAAAATGTAAAGGTATACACAAGTGTGTCTATATGTTATATCGAATATATATGACAAACATATGCATACATACATATATGTATGTATGTATGTACACATATATTATAAATACAAACATTTAAGTGTAGATTATTATATGCACCTATTATTGTTATAGATAAATACATACATATGTATGTACATATATTAAATGGTTTATATATGTTTGAATGTCGGTATATTTATATATCATACCTATATCTTATATATGTACATACATACTGTATCTACATGTGATAAAAATTTTCAATTTAAAAGAAATACAAATAATTAAAAACAAAAAGAAAAAGTTTAATGCACCGTATTGAAATTGAAAAAACAAAAACCACTTGAATTAACACTTAAAAACATTTTTCAATGAAAATTACAAAAATATTTATTCTCATTTTCCATTCAATAAAATGTTGTTTTTTTCTTTTCATTTTTTTTTTTATTTTTTATTTTATGTATGTACCTACATTAAAAAGAAAATGTCTTTTTAAAATGGCTCACTTTTATATGTTATCTATACTACATGCATTTGATTAAAATAAAAATAAAAAAATGGGATAAAATAGAATGAAAAGACACTTCAAAATTCTACAAAAAGTACATATTAATAGATATCAGACATTTTTTTTTTTTTCATTAGCCCTTTTCAACATTGCTTTTGTATTTAGATGAAAAAATAAATAAATTGTAAGAAAAATCATCTATATATAATAATAATTTATTGTATATAAAATACAACAAGTATATATTACCTTTTTATTTATTTATTTAATTATTTCACACTTTTTATTTATTTATTTTTTTTTTTGTCTTTATTTATTATGAATACAATTTTTTAATTTTTTTTTTTGTTATTTTCATTCGTTTTTAATTAATGATTTTCAATAATTTTCATTTTATGTTTATGTTAATTTAATTTCAAAACAATATATATAAAAATGAAGTGAGAAAAAAAAAACAACAAAATTGTAAATGAACATACAAAAAAAACACTGTATGATGACGCCTTTTTAATGTTTGTGAACAAAAATATGTATTGTCGTTATCGCACACCGTTATTTATTTGCATTTGCAGAAATAAAACAACACAAAAATATAAAAAAATATATATTATGTTGAAAATAAACAAATACAAAAAAACGTAAAAAAAAATTACAAATTTGTCTTTTTAAATATGAATCTTTTTGTTTTTTTTTTTTTTTTTCTAATTTGGTAATAAAATATTACCTATGTTTTTATTTCACTTAATTTTTCGTGTTTCCTAGCACTCACTTATATGAATATGATATGAATATAATAATAAATAAAAGCAAACTCTAGTCAAAAGCCAATCACCTTCTTTTCATCCATACACCAAATCACTCTCTAGTCTAGTCTCTATTCTATATTTGTATATTTTTTTTCATATTATGCTTTGCAGTGCAGTACAGTTTGCCATTCATTATTATAATAAAAATTGTATTTTATGTTAACTTGACACTGTTGACTGTTGTAATATTTTAGCTTGATTTTAGTTACATGTATTTTAGCGAAGATTTACTATACTCTATATCTCTACTCTATGATTTTAGTACGTACTAATCAAAATGAAACCGATAAAATGTAGACAACTTCACAATCACAATACTGTTTAACTGTTCACATTTCACAACATTTATAAAATAAACTAAACTAAACTAAAACTAAAATTGTGAACTAAAATAAAATCATTCAAATCAAAATTTTGAAGTGATAAGTCTAAGGTAAATGTGTCCACATATGCATTAAAATTGAAATACATATAGTCGCTGCAAGTTGAAATGCAACAGAATAATTTTTCAAATTTTAAGTAAATTTATAAGCAGTGTTATCGTTTTGTTGTAATTGTAAAGTTTTAATTCCTTTTTGATATCTGATATTGCAGTACTGTTATCTCGATGGAAATGCTGCTTTTCAAAATTACATGCATTTAATTTGATATTTGTAAGTTTTATTTTGAAATGTAAAGAAACAAAAAAAAATTATTATTAAATTTGAAATTCAGCTATTTACTAATTCTAAATTGTTTATTTTAGAATTAAAAAATTTGTTTTTGCTTCATATCGATCGATTGTAAATTAAATGTAATATAATATTTAGCACCGCACGCCTTACCTAGTTACCTATGAAAATAAATTCGAGAGTCATTGTGCGAAATCATCCTTTTCCCTTACGATTAAAACTCAACTGATTACTGAATTGAATACAGAATTACCATTATCAAATCATTAATTATGCGACTTGCTAGACTAAACTTGACTAGTGACTCTGACTACTATTCCAGACTATACAGTATACTGTACTGTGAGTTATTGCTATGTGGACATGAAACATGAAAGTGAACAAATAACAAAACCAGTTTACTTCTCGCATAGTAAACGATAGCACTGCTTGTAATTGCAGGTAAGTGTAGTTGATCATTAGTTTAGTTTCATCAATAGCAAGTACAAGTGTAAAGTGTAGACCAATGGTATAAACTGTATAGTACTGAAATAATAAAGTAATTACAACTTGTTTAATGTTTAGTAAAGAAAGCGTTAGGTAGGTGTTTTCAAATTTTTAGTGACATCAACTCATAGTTAATAGCTGATATGTTTACTAAAATGGCAGTAATTTTTGGTAATTTTAAATTTCCTAATTCAAAAAGAAAACTTGTTTTTAAATCAATTGCAACTTTGAATCAACAGAAGGAAATTTGAGTCACTGAAAATAGTCAATATTTTGATTAAAATTTTGTACAACTATAAACAATTATTCTACATATTCTGGCATTTATTTTAGCATATTTTGGTAACACTAAATCAAATATTTCCAATCGGAAATGTCATAAATTTCATATTTAGTACATTTTGAAGTTACCTGCATAAAAATAAAACACACGTTAAATTAACATTTTTATTTATAAGTACTATAAGTAGTTATAAATAAGTTTTTATTTACAAGTACCATACTTGAAATATAGTATGTAATAGAAAAAAACAAGATATTTTAAAATTTTTCTTAAAAGGGCTTCTAATATTGTAACGGAAATTTTGAATTTTGTTTATTAATATAAATCACTAACAGATGTCGTATATGATATATGGATAGCAAATTTTGAATTTTAATTGTCATTACACATGGCACTGCACACAATGGGCATTTTCAATAATGCTAAATGCAAGTTGGTGCATGCTCAAAGGTGTAAAAAGGCAGATGGGTACTAAATACAAATATGTAGTGTCTAACAAAAAACAAAAAAAAAAAAAAGGCAGACAAAATAGTAGACATACTATGGGTCAAAATGTAAGAGCGATAGAGCGATAGTAAACAAAGCAAAGCAAGGTTGCATTATAAAAAGTTCCCAGTTCCCAGGCCAACAGCATTTACAATTTTCTAGAATTGTAAAATTGTTATTATTCATTGCAAATAAAAACTTTACATTTGGAAAATTAAAAATAACTATAATCACTATTGCGGCTTTAAATCAAACAAAGGAATAAACATATAAAATTTACAATTCATCATCACAAAAATTTTTAGTCTTTTAAAAAATTTTTAATGTACGTATTTTGTATAAATAACCATAAAAGGGTAATTTATTTTTATTAAAATTATAAATTTATTTGAAATTTCATGAATTTTCTTTTTTTAGAAATCTGTTAACTAACACTACTACTTTTTTTTTATTGTTTAAATTAAATTTCAGATAGTGTTTTTTGTTTTTTGTTTTTTTTTGGAACCAAAAAAGGATTGATTTTGTGATTTTTCATTGTATCATTCATCACGAATTAGATTCGACATTTTAATAAACTTTCAATAATTTTGAATTAAAATTAATAAATTATGTCAGTTAGACATGATTGGTATCAATCTGATTCTAAAATAGTGATAACAGTTTTATTAAAAAATGCTAATGAGAAAAATTATAATGTGAATATTGAAAGAGATCGAGTTGTAATGACAGCAGATAACTATCACCTTGAATTGGATTTATTCCGTCCAATTGATGCAAATAGATCAAGTTATAAGGCAACATCATCAAAAGTTGAAATTACATTAATTAAAGAGACTGGCGAACGCTGGGATAGTTTAGAAAGGAAAAAAGATGATAAACAAAAACATACTGATAATGAATTAAATATGACTGGTCCACAAAAATGGGATAAATTAGCTAAAGAAATTACACAACAAGAAACAGAAGAAGCTGAAGGTGAAGAGGCACTACAAAATCTTTTCAAGAAAATTTATTGTGAAAGTAGCGAAGAAGTTAGACGTGCCATGAATAAATCATTTTCTGAATCTGGTGGAACTGTATTAAGTACTAATTGGAAAGAAGTTAGTGAGAAAAAAGTTGAAGTAAAACCTCCAGATGGTACAGAATATAAAAAATGGGACAGTTAGATAATTATCATTTGTTGTCACATTAATGTATACATATTTTGATACTTTTAACATTGTACTATTTATTAAAGTTATTATATATACAGGGTGTCTTAGAATGAACGCCACTCAACCTATGTTTGCCTGAAAATTCAGACCGTTTCTAGCAAAAAATTTTCAAAGTCGAAGGATATTGATGCAAAATAACATTTCTTTTAAGAGATATAACTTTTAGAAAACTGACGTTTTTACAAAAAAAAAAAAAAAAATTTTTTTTTTGAAATTTGAACTTTGGTAATTTTTACTTGATTTTGAATAAATACCATTTTTTTTGGAAAGATCAAGTCTACTTTATTTACATAATACACGATTATGGTGTATAGATTGGCTCAAAAGAAATTGCCCTAAATTTGTTGAAACACACTGTGCAAGTTCAAAAACTTCCAATTGTTCATATCACAGATAGGGGAGATTCTATAGGCGAAAGAGGTCTGGAACGACTTTATTAAAACCAGTCTGAACTTAAAATAGGTTGAATGATATTTATTCTAAGATATCTTATATACATTTTTTTTGTTTTAATTTTGAATTATAACATTGTATGTTATTATGTCTATTGTACGCATGAAGTTCATAATTCGTAATAGGGTAATAATTAGAAATAGTTGAAGTAAAAAATTTTTGACATAATTATTCATACAAAATTAGAATAATTATAAAGCTGAACAATAAATACGTATTGCTTTAAGAATCAATATAGATTTCTACAAAATTGTTGCTTTTTATAAATTGGAAAAATAATAATAAATTGATGCTAACTATGTAACATTTTAAAATTAGAATTAAGGGTAAACTTGTTAATCTTTCATTGATGTACCAATCTTAAGTGGTAACTTTTTGTGTAATGAATGCATTCATTATACAAAAAATTTGATTACATTTTTTTTATAAAAATAGAAATTCTATAGAATTTGCTGCATAACTAACATATTGCAGTACAATTATCCACTTCATATTATATAGGTATATTAAAAAAAAAAAAAAATGAAAATTTTATATGAGTCTACCATTAAAAAGAATAATCATATAATATAATTTTAAATTACTAAACCTTTGTTCACTCACACTAAACATTTTAAATTAGAGCAGTAATCAGCAAATAAAATTTACATTGTTGACATTTTTTTTTATAATCAATATTAATTATTTGTTTTTTTTCTTATATTTTCCTTTCAAATTGCTAATAATTTAATTTTAAGAAAATTGAAAATATAAGCTATTATTAAAATAAAAATTTAATGTTTTTAGGCATACTGTGTTTAAACATTATTTATTTGACCATTTTTTATATTCAAATTGAATAATAACTATATTGTATATTATATAATTAATAAAATTTGTTGTACATTAATAAAAGTTTGTTTTTTTTTTCTAATTTTCTTATTTAAATTTTTATTCAACATTTCAATTATTTACAATGCATTCAGAAAAATTAAGGGCCTTTGAAAAAGATTTTTTTGTAAAAGTGAAATGAACTGACATGAAACATCTTTTTAAATACATAATATTAAAAAAATTTAATGACGAGATATGAATGACCATAATTACTTTTCGGCAATAAATATTGATTAGTTAATAAAATTCAAAATAAATTCGAAAATTTCCCAAAATCATACCATTAAAAGTTAAGCCGTTCGTGAATCCTAAAAAAAAAACAAGAAAAGTATCAAATTAGACTGTGTAAAGAATCATCAATTATAGTTTTTCATGAGACTAGCCGAAATCCATTTAAAAAAAAACAAGTTACCATGAAATTTTTAAATTAGGATAAATTAAAATAAAATCACATATTCCCATTTTTATTATTATATACCTATATTTTATACAATTTGAAAGGCTTAATTTACCTTTACATAATTATGTAATTTTATAATAAGGATAATATTATTATTAATTATGTATTATATAATTATATTAACCTCAATTACATAAAGTGTAAATTATTATTTTTCTTTAATTATAACTATGTATAATGGACATATGTATGTAAAATATTTTTTAACTTATTTTTTTTTCGTAGCTTTTCATCATTTTCTATTAACCGTTTTGTTGTTTGTTTTTTTTTTTTGTTTTTTTGCTTTATAAGTGCTTATTTGTCTTAGTTTATTACACTTATACATTTATTATTTTCTTAAGGCTTTTTGATTTTTAGATTCACTATAATTTCCCTTTTCTCTTTTTTCATTCTCCAAAAAAAAAAAAAAAAAAAATTGATTTTGTTTTTTAAATACATAAGGCTAATTACTTGCGTTATAATGCATGTAATGTATGTAATATTGTATAGGTACACAGTAAATATGTGAGCTGTAATTTAATTTTAATTTTATATATATGTATATTTTTCAATTTAGCTGCAAATACATTATAATATTTATATGTATATATGTGTACAAATATTTTAAAAAAATAATTATTAAAAACATTACTTAAATTTTAAATTAATTTTAAAAAATTGTATTATTCGATGAAAAATTAGTTACTTTTTGTTACCTCATATTTTTATTTAAAAAAAAAAAAAAATTTTTGTTTTGAAATTTCTATATGAGCCGTTTATTTTAAAAGTGACTAAAATTCATTTTTGTTCTTATGTTTTCAGTCATATTTTAAAAAATAAATAAATCTGGCACAATTTTTCAATTTTTTAATAAACTGTAATAAAATTGACATAGACCAATTTCAAAATAAACGACTGTAATAATTTATTTAAAAAAAAAAAAAAAAAATTACATGCAATTTAAACATATTTTTGAATGAAATTTGAATGAAAAAAAATGAAAAAATGAAAAATGAAAAAAAAAAAATAATAAAATAATAAAATAAAATAAAAAATGAAAAAACGAAGTGTTCATTTGAATCAATTTATTTTATTTATCATGTTATAATGAAAAATTTAATTAAACCTCATTTTATTGAATTCACCACAATAATTTACTTATTTTTTCAACTAACTGAATTTGCACATAATATACTATGGCAGAGAAAGTAAAAATAATTGTGGTATGTACTTTTCTTTTTCCTATTCAATTTAAAACATTAAATTGAATTTTAAAGCAAAATATTTTAGTTTTTGTTTTTCTTGTAATTTTGCTATTATTTGCCTTTTAATTCGTACGTGAATACTAAGTAGCTTGAATGTAATGCTATATTTTGTAGCAACTATTTAGTATTTTATATTTATATAAAAGTAACTATTTTATTTCACATACAATTCTCTACTGTCTGTTATAGAGAGTTGAGTGCTTTTTGTTATTTCATGTGTGTGTGTTTATTGATGACTTTTTATTTAATTTTTTTTTTTTTTTTAATTTTTGTTATTTTAAATTATTTCATTTCAATACTGTTGGAAATAAACAAAAAAAAAATCTTAATTAAATTAAAATTAAAACACAAAAATCAAATTTAAGTAAAAAAAAAAAAACAAAAAAAAAAAAATTAATAATAACATCGTCATTTAAAATCTTATTTTTTCCGTTGCTTGACAAAAAAAAAAAAAAAAAACAAAAAAGTAAAGAACATCAAACATCTCTTGTCGCTTAATCAACGACAAGGGTGAGCTCCTTATTTTTTTTTTTAAACAATCGAACAAAATTGTTTTCACATTATTTAAATGCAAATAAAACAAAAAAAAAAAAATATTTTTCATTTTAAAATTTTTAATTGTACAGTCAGAGATTTCAATTAATAATGAACGTTATTTTTCATTCATTTAAAATGTCTGCTTGTATCAATAAATTTGTAACGTTTAATTGAATCAAATTGAATTAAAAAATGATTAAGACAAAATAAAAATTAAATAACAGAAATACAAGAAAAGATATATGATGTAGTTAAATAGACGATGGAATAGATAAAAATGAAATAACAATGAACCAAAAAGAAAAGAAATTAAATAATAATTTAATTATGCTTATAATTTTGTTTTCTTTTTTTTCTTTTTTTTTAATTCTATTTACTTATTACAGTTCCTTTTATGTAATTTACTTTCTTTTAGGTTTAATTTTTTATATATTTTTTTTGCACTTATTATTATTATTATCTTTTTTTTTTTTTTGTTACATTTTTTTTCTTATTTTTGTTTTCTCTTGTTTTGTTTTTTTATTATTATAAATATTTTGATGAAATTTTAAATTTAATCAGAAAAAAAAAAAATTTTTTTATTTGAAAATATTTGTATAATAAATGGACGGCATTCAGATTATAATTGATTTCTTGTTTTGTTTCGTTTTTGTTGTAGTTTTTTTTTTTAATATAAATTCCTATTAATAGTTTTACACATATTATATTATATAACATTAATATTTTGTAAATTGAGCAAATCATTATTATTTTATTTTCAATTTTGTTATTTCGTTTGAGCATATAATGTGTAATTATTTAAAAGTAAATTTATTTCTTTAAAAAAAAAAGAATTGAAAATTTTCAAATAGATATGAAAGTTAAAAAAAAAAGCCAAAAAAAAAATTTATTACATGAATATTTTATTATTATTACTATTATTGGTTTTAATGTTTTTATTTTTATTTTTTCAGTAAATTAGATTTCTTTATTTTTATGAAAGACTCAATGCATTTGTTGAATTTATTTAAAAGGAAAAAAAAAATTAATTTTGTTTTCTCTCGTTAGATTGGTAAGTTTTCCTTTTCATATTTGAATAATTAATTTTTTTTTTTTGAAGATGTTAATAACCTCACCCCTATTTAATTTTAATTTCATATATTGCTTCTTTTTTTTTTCATTTTATTTCATTTAACAGACAGCAAAGTGTTTTGATTATTTTAATGTTTTTGTTTTTCTTTAATAGCAAAATGCACAAAAAGAATTCAAAGAAAAATACAGAGGTTTTATAAGTCCAATTGTTATTGTCTTGTTACTAATTATTCAGAACTGTTCTAGTTGTAGTTAACAGATTTCGCTTATTTTGATATTTTGTTAATTTTTATACAAAATGTACGAATTTCCAAAAATATTGTATGAAATTTAACACGATGTCAAGTTAACGAAATCTGCTCATTATGACCAGAACAGCCCTGATCTTTATTTCATTTTAAAATTTTCCTTATTATTAGTTATTATTATTATTTAAAATATAATAATAAATAAAATACAATTTGTAGCATCGTAATAATTTTCATGTTTACTTTATCATATATACGTAACTTTTATTATTTTATTTTCTTTTGTTTTATTAAACATACATGAATTGCATTTTAAAAGCTTTTATGAAACAAAAATTATCCGTTTTTTAAACATACACGTACCTTCTTATATGGTACCTTAATTGATGTTTATATGTTGCTCTCGCCTGATTGTCATTGTTTTCGTTTACAAAATACAAAAAAAAACTGTCAATCAGAAAATAAGAGAAAAAATCGATTTTATTCAAATTGAATGCAAAAGAATACAAGGAAGCATCAATTTAAAATACAAGTGAATATGCTTTAGAACAATTTTTTTAATGCGATTATTTTTAAATAACTTGTTTACTTTTCATGTATTTGTATCAAAAAAATTTTAATTTAAAAAACAAAAATTTAATAAAAGATATTGAAAGTATTTCATATTTTGATTTATAGTTTTTTGTAATTGTTAAACGCAATTGTTACGCGTTATACATACTTATAAAATATGTATATTGTTTCGTGGTATAGACATCTGATGAGAAAATAATTAAAAAAGTAAACGAATTGTTAATTCTTGCTCTTTTTACTTGTAAACAATTGAAACACATTAAAAAAGAAGAATACGGTTAAAATGTCGTTTTATTTTTATTTTATTTATTTTTTTTTTTTCAGTAAAATTTACAAAAAAAAGTGTAAATTCAAAATCGGCATAATTATTTCTTAATTTCGTTCGTTAATTAGTTTCATTTAAAATATATATATGTATGTTTATATATAATTGTAAACTTCAATTCAATTTAATGAAATGTAAAATAAATGTAATGAAAACAAAATATTAATTGTAATTTACTAGCACGCATTACTATTTATGTATTTAATGTAAATCGTATATAATGTTAACGGAATGTTTTTAAATAACGTCTGTATTATATTCTATTTAATTTAAAATTTGTATGAAATAATGAAATAAAAATGCCAATATTTAAAAATATTTATTTCAAATCTGTATCTAAATGATTTTTTTAATTTCTTCATACTTTTTTTCTATGGTTTTTTTAAATCTAATGTATAAAAATTGCACAAGAATTCATACAGATTTTAAAGATGAGCAAATAATAAAAATTTATGCATAGACAATACAAAGACATAAAAAGAGCAAATTTAACAAATTAACTTGCTGTCTTTGTTAAAAGAAATAAAATACAAAAAATAAAAAAACTAAAAAATACTATTGAAATTAAAATAAAAAAAAAAAAACAAAAATGTATTTCTACTTCTTTTTGTTTTATGATTCCATAATTCCCTTTTGTTTAAAATTATGTAATTGCATGTATAACGTAATTGATTTACGTTATATTTGAATAGACAGTAAACATTATATTTAAAATTATGGTTTGTTTTTTTTTTTTGCATTTGTATTAAAATTGCACCTTAGTTCTGAAATAATTAAAATATATAACTAGAAATAAAAAAAGCAAAAGTTATATAATGTATGTGTTTAAAAAGATAAAAAAAAAAAAAAAAAAATCCCACCCACTTATTTACTAAAATTTTTAATTCTTATATTTTATGTTTATATTATGAGTATAATATATTATATAGGAAAAACAACGTAAAATAAAATAAAAAATATTTTTCAAAAAGAAGATTTACGAAAAAGAAAAATAAAACACAATTACACGATAAAAATGATAAAGAACGTACATATATGAAATTGAATACAAAGTAAAAAGTAGCAAACAATAATCATGAAAATTATGAAATTATCAATCTTGAAATATGCAATAAGTCTTTCATAGAAATAAGAAAATTTAAAAAAAGAACGTTACTAAGAAAAAAAATATAGATACAAATTTTAGAAGAAATTCAAAAGTAGAATATATCAAAAACAAAAAAAACAATAAAAAAAAGATGATATATATAAGTATAATTATAATTACATTAAAATATAATTAACGATTACAAATAGTAATAATAATAATAATAAGAGTAATGTAATAAAAATATATTTTGCATTTTTTCTAGTTATATTTTCGAGTATGTGTGTTTTGTTTCATTTTTACCTATTTGTTTTTTTTTTTCTTCTTCTTTTTTTTCTAAATTTTTTTCTATCTATTTATGTATTTCTATGATTTATATAAAAGAGATATGTATATTATATATTTTTGTAATATGTGTAATAATATAATATTTTTATATAAGCTCAAAAATTAAGTAACCAATTAATAATCTGATTATAAATTTATAACTATATAAAATTTATAATTACTACATATATAATATATGTGTTTGTATATATATAGCTATAAAGTTAAGAAATAATATAACATGTGTGTATATGTTTATATATGTCATATGTGTATATTTCGTTTTTTTTTTTTTTGTTTTTTTTTTTTTGAAAATAATGAAAAATAAAAACTTATTTAAATTTATTTTACTTTTTATTACTTACATACAAATATATTTTAACATACATAAAACATAAATTTTTATTTTTCAATTGACGTAAACATTTTAAAAATTACTATAATATATATATATATATACATACATATATATATGTATATATATATACATTTTTTTTAATGTTTTTTTTTAACTTTTTATAGATTGATTTCATTTTCATTTATTTATGTTTTTAATTAATTTTCTTATTATTTTATTTTTAAAATTATGTATTGCTATTTATCAATTTATACTACTAATGTTACTAATATACTTAAATTTTTATTTTTTAATAGTAACACTATTAATATTATTGTTATTTTATTTTATTTTTAATTAAAATGTTTATCCTAAAAAAAATTAATTTACTTAATACGTATTATATAAAAAAAGTAATTGTAATTAAAAGTATAGAAATAAAAATAAAGAACGAAACGAAAAAGACAAAAAATATAATATGTAATATATCTTTAAAAAAAATAATATGAGTAACTTATTGTATGTAAAAAAAAGAGGATTTTTTAAACTTAATTTCTTTTTTATTTTTTTTTTTTATTTTTTATTTATTTTTTTTTTATTATTTCTAAATACAAAATTTTAATAAACCACCAGGGTTGTTATTTAAACAGTTTTATTGATAATGTAAGTTATCGCGTTTTTTTCATTTTATTTTTCTTGAATTTTCTGTTTTATCTATTTCAAATACATATATACTTTATTTTCTGTTTTCTACTTTGCTATAAAATATAAGGTGTACATGATTGCATATTTTATGTATATTTTATGTATTTGTTGATATGTATAGTATGTATATCTACATTTTTTTTCTTGCTTAAAATATTTATGTTTCATTTTCGATTTTTCTATTACATTTAGTATGTTGTTTTTGATTTTTGTTTAAAACTTGTATATAATGTGTATATGGTGCATATTTTATTCTGATATGTATGGACACATTTTGTATTAATATAACAAAAATATTATCAGTTATGTTGTTTTATCAGATCTACTTTTATCTTTTTTTTTTTACTTTTTAAGAAAATTTTAGAAATTATTTTTCATCTTAATAAAAAAAAAAAAAAAACAAAAACAAAAAATGTATAGTAAAATATAGAAATATATATATATATGTATATATAATTAAATTTATATATGTATATGTAAATATATGTAATATAACAACAAAAGAAAATTCTAAGAAAATAATAATAATAAAAGGCACTTTTTTTTAATCATGTTTTGATTTTTTTTTTTTCTTTTTTTGTTTTCTTAATAAGGCACACAATGTACATTTTTTTTTCATTTAATAAGGCACAATGTACACTTGTTTTGCTTGCTTAATGACGCCTAGTAAAGTCGTTGATAATGAGCATATTGGTTGTCACCGTTTTTTTTTTCTTTTCGCGTTTATTTTTTACTTTTTCTATATAGGTATATGTACCTTTTTAAAGCATTTTTTAAAAAACGGTTGTATTTGGATATTATTTATACTGTTTTAATAATGTTTTTCGTTTTATATTAAAATATGTGTATATATAAGGTAAATACATATAATAATTTTCTTTACTACATTTTTAATACGTATTTTTTGTATTGCTTTCGATTTTATTTTTTTTTTAATCTTATTTTTTAGATATTTATTTTTTATATTTTCCAAATATTTTATTTTAATTCGTACATTCATGCGTTTTAATTTTTCACTACACTATTTCAGTATTTTTTTTTTTATTTTTATTTTGTATGTTATTTTCATTTTATTAATTTATTTTTAATATTTTCTTCCTTTTTTTCAATTTCATTTTCATATAGTATGTATTTATTTTTCGTGATTTTTTAAAATTATTTTTTTCAGTTTGTTAATCTCTTTTCGTCAGTATGCGTTATATTTATTTAATTGTATTCTTTTACTTGTATTGCGTATTATGATTATTGTATAATATTTTTTTCTGTTTTTTATTTTTATGAATTTATTTTTAATTTTCTTTTCTTTTTTTTTAATGAATTCGAAATATATTTGATTTAAATTTTATACCAGTTTAAGTTATCGGGCTTTGCTGGTACTGGATTTATTAAATTTTGAACATCGTTTAACATTTCACTGCAAAGATTATCTCCAAGCTAATCATAACGAAAAACAAAAAATATTTTTATTAGTTTTTTTTTTTAAATATTAAAAACTACTTTTTTAAATTGAATATATAGTATGTACATGTTTAAAAAAAAACTTACCTGTAATGATGGCACTAAATCATCAGCACCATCAAGGCCACTTAATGAATCCAAATTTCCGCTTTCTAAAAAATTGAAAAAAAAAGAACAAATAAAAATTGCCAATGAAAGGAATTAAAAATATGAATGAGTACCACTAATGCAATCCATACTATCATCAATATTTGATAGAAAATCAGTTGCTACTGAAAAATTATTTGATGACAAACTTAATCCACTATCACCAGATTCTTGTCTAGTATGATCCGTTATACCCGATAAAAATGGATCCATTTGCAATCCCATTGTTTGTTGATTTTGACGTGTTAATAAATCCTAAATAATGAATTAAATTAAAAATTTTATTTTTATATAATTATTTATAATATTAAATGAAATAAAAATGTTAATGAAATTTTCTAACCTGATGTTGGATTTCTTGTTGTCTTTGTTTTAAATATTCACGTTCCTTTTCAAGATTTCGAATATTAACCCAATTATTTGATGATGTATTCAATTCAGGTCGAGATGTTAATGAGCTAGCTCGTTGCAAATAGTCAGCTAAAATGAATAAAAATAATAAAAATGAAATGAAAAAAAAAAAAAATCTGTTTTAAAATCAACTCTATAATTGAAAAAATCATTTTAAAAAAGGATATACGCGTAGATAAATCAAAAATAAATGAAAAAAGGATGTGAAAAATAAGCTATAGGTATATTTTATAATATGTACATATTTTATTACTCAGAGTTCAGTATTATAATGTATAAGTAACATGCGAATATGTTATGTTAATTTTTTTGTTTTATACAATTTATGTAGTTTTTGTAAACCCAAAAAATCATAGCTATTTTGATCCTAGTTAGCAGATTATGTTAACTTGAAATTTTGCTTTCATACAAAATTTTGACTGTTTATAAATTTCGTGTAAAAGTTAGCAGGATTTCAAGGTTAAATTTTGTATGAAAGTTAACAAAACGTCAATTAAGCGAAATCTGCTAAATATGACCAGAATAGCCCTGATTCAGAGCTAACAGGACTTATACAAGCATGCTTGCGCAATCATATGAAGCTGCTTCACACACTACGTACACTACATGTTTCTACTCTGAAAATCTCGACGAAAATGATGATTGTGCAATATGGTGCGGAGCAGCTTCATACGATTGCACAGACATGCTTGTGTAGTGTATGATATAGACGTATAGAAAATATAAAATAAATCAAAATTAAAAAAAAAAAAAAAAATTAAAAAATAGCAACATGAAAAAAAATCATATCTTTAATGCAAGTGTTTTAAAAATTATGATTTGCATATAAAATACGTATCTATTTGCATTATAATCGTCAACTGATATTAAATTGCAATTTTGAATGAATTTGTAGTATGTATGTATGTACGCATGCTTGTACATGAAACCATACAAGAGTAATATTACGCATTCATTCCACATATTTCTATAATTGATTAAAATTGCTGGTATAAAAGAAAAATAATAAATACACGTTTGCAAGGGGATCCATTTTATTTTAGGAAAAAAAAAAAACATAAATCATAATATAAAATTTTTCCTGAATTACAATAAATTATTTATTAATCTCCAAAAAAAAATTTTTTTTAATTTTGTTTAAAACCACAATGTGGCATTATGTACGTACATGAATTTATTTTTTGTTTTCTTTCGAAAAATTGTATTTTGCATTAATAAAAAAAAAAATTATTTCATTCAATAAACAACGCAATTACAAAGGAAAGAAAATAGAAATAGAAAAACTTAAACATGAAAATAAGCATTATAAAAAAATGAATACAATTTTTTTTTAATTCTAAAATGCACTTTACAAAAAAGAAGTATTAATTGCAATATTAAAAACTTAATAAAATATTTAAATATAAAAATGTTATAATCGATTAACTAATGTACGCATATATACATATGTACATAATATGTGCATACTGGTATAGGCACATAGAAAAGCCTCGTAAAGCATTTAAAAATTAAGAAAATAATTCAATAGCAATAATAACAATATAATAAAAGGTATTTAATTGTATTGCATCATAATTGCTCAAAAGAACATTAAAAAAAAAATTAAAAAATAAAAAAAAAAAAAACAACAGCAATAAAATAAAAATAAAGAAATACAAAAGAAACGACTACACGAGTATATTGACTCTGAGATACGTACATATTCTTGGATCAAACCAAGAAGTGGTACGATTAATGTGGTTAATAAAGTATGTTTCACCGGAACTGGTTACTGCTTGCTCCCATCCCTCTGGAAGTGGTCCTAATGGATCTGTTACTGTTTCTTTGGCAGCTGTTGTAGCTGAAAAAACAAAAAAAGAATAAAATTTATTAAATAAATAATAAAATAAAAATTATAAATAACATTAAATAGAAAAAACTATGATACAGACAAAAAAAAAAAAAATGTATATTGATCATATAAATTTTTTAATTGTAATATTTTAGATTATATTATATGTGTGCATTAAACAGCAGCAATTGTTTAATATTAATATTAGTATTAATACATATATTTAATACACATTTAGTCAGTATTCATGGTACAGAACACATTGAACATGTATAGTTTTTCATTATATTTTTCACACGAAACAAAGGTATATGTACATATTATACAGAGTGTTCCGAAATAAATTTAATTTATAGAAGAAAATCGTTTAAAACCTTTTCTTCTTTCTAAAGTCTATATTTTCTAAAATATTTTAATGTTTTATGTTGGTTTTGTATTGAAATATGAAGTATTTTCTAACTGATTTTATATATGAAGAATTTTTATAAATAATAAGAACATTTCCTTTGATAATATCAATGTGATATCCTTTGAATTTTATGGTTCGGTTTTTTTATTTGAAATGTAATGATGGATAAACGATAATATTCTTTCGATGTTAAAGTGTAAATCATTTTATTTGATCTTATCCAATTTTAATTACCCTGTTAAAAAAAACTTAAATTTTAACTTTGAATTGAAATAAATAAAAAACATTCAGTTCAAAGGATAGTTTAAATTTTATGACATCATATACATACATTACATGTTAAAAAATATTTAAAAACTTGCTTTTGTGTAACACTTATTCTGTGTAATCCTGTATATGTACTTTATGTATTTATGAGTACTTTACTTTAATGTTTATATTATTCTATAAATTTGTTGTTAAAAGAGAATTATAAAAAATAATAAAAAACATAGATTTAACACATATGTACATACATACCCATGTGATATGCATATTGAGATATGTACATTTAAGAAAACATTCTATAGGTTTATTAATAAAAAAAAAAAAAAATTCTTTTTTTTTATTTCATTTATTACAAATACATATACTTGTCCGTTATGCTGATTACATAAATGTGATGTCAATGTGATAATTAAACATTGATTTCGTCAAAATAAAAATATAAAAAAATATACGTATATATATGTATATAAAAACAAATTAAGTCACCGCATTTTATTTTTATGATAATTATGGTAATTTTGGTATCCTGTGCTATCACAATGGGCCGAATTGGCCTATGTGTGCACGTTTGGGGAACCGGCGGGAGCGACCACTGCAACCTAATCTAACCTAAGGTAATTTTCCAAAATTCTGAATAAACTTTTTTTATTACAATGGGCATACTGGCATCGACAAAATTTTTTATTAATTTAAATGAACTGTTATGTGCTTTTAGATAGTACACACACATGTTAAAACAATGTGATCGTCATATAAATTGAATGTACATTAAAAATCATTAAAGATAACATTAAAATTCTTAGATATATTCAAAAACAAAAATCTCTGATATACATATGTATGTACATAATATACATGTGATAAATGGACTTTTTTAAATGAATTATGTTGAACATGAAAATATCTATGAAATTTTAAATTATTTTGGCCAATATGTATTGTAATGATATAGATTTTTACAGAAAATCATTCTACGAGTATAATTTGAACTATTTAAAACTTTTTAAAAGAGATGTTATAAAGGGGGAAAAATATAAACAAAGTAAATGATTTTAAAACTTTATTAAACATTCATAAATACAATACTTGTTATAATTTTTGAAACATTTAAGATAAATTGAATACATATTGAATACATATATTTTAACATTTATTCATATTATGATGCTACTACATTTAAGATACATTTAATACATTTATTCATCTTATGCTACTAATAAAATGTACGTATAATATTCAAAATTTCCTTTTTTGTTTTTAAAATAAATAAATAAAAAAGTAGGAAATTAATTTATATAATTTGAAAAAAAAAAAATTGTTATTGTATTGATATGGATGATTACGATGTGTTTTTTAAAATGTCTTTTTTGATGGCTGCGATTTATAGTTCAAATACTGATAATGCAAAACTTTATATAGAACAACATAAAATTTAATCAGGATTAACAACCTGTTGAAATTACATTATAAAATTAATAATTATGTTAATTTTTTTGTTTTTAACATTGATATTTTATGGTTTATTTTAGTTTTAACTTTTTTAACAACTAATTTATTCATATTTTATATATTTTTTGAGAGTAGATTAATTTGGATAATTCTTGAATTGCACGCAAATCTGGAAAATTTTATAATTCTTGTTACTTTAATGATAAAATCGGAAAAAATGTATTCCGTCTTTGAATACCAAATTAGATGCGTCCAATGGTATAAACATTTGTCTTAAAAAATGAAGAGGGTTTTGTTCATATTGTTCTGGATGTTGATAAATTTGACCATATCTATGAGCCTCATTTTGAAAATAAATCGGATTTTGATTTTCGAAAAAATGCTGATTCGTTCCCCAAGGAAACATCGGTTGATAAGGTTGATAATTATGTTGTTGTGGTGGTAATGGAATGTCAAAATCACTATTCCAAGATAATAGTTCAGAAAAAATGGAATTATCAACATTTCTTGAACTTTCATTTTCAATATGATCTGAAACCGAAATTGAAGAAGAGCTCTGTGAATTCTGTTGTTCCGGTAATAAAGGACAGTTGCTTTTGTTATCATCATTATGAGTACCAAATGAAAATGATTTAGCGCTACTAACGCTGTCTCCAATATCTCTTGAATTCTCATTTTCAATGTGATCTGAAATCAGAGCTGAATATGAATTTTGTGAATATATCGGTTGTTCTGGTAGAAAAACATTGTTGTTGTTGTTGTTACCTTCACCACTGCCAGATAAGGATGATTCAGAGTTATTCAACTGATTATTTGGGATTTGAGAAAACGGAATATTATAATCATGATCATCCGAAACTTGACGATAGACACATTCAGACTCTCTAAGTAATTTTTTAGGCAAATTACTGCAAGTACTGTCAGAAGAACGTTTAGTTCCAGACGAGGTTTTATTTGATTCATTAAAATCAGAAGACGTAGAACTGCAACTAGGTTGAGGTTCAGTAATATTATTTTCAACTTGAAGATTTTCCGAAGTCGAAGCGTTTCCAGAATCAGTAATGTTGCAATTTTCATCTGATAAATCATTTGAATCACAAGGAAATTTAGTTTCCTTTAATGATACAACGTGTTGTTTGATACAGTTATTACATGATATACAGCATGGTAATTCAAAATTAGATAGTTCTTCCTCATTTGAAGTTGATGGTTCATCAGATGTAGAATTTTTAAATAAGCCTTTATATGTGCAATGTAAAGTGGAACATGGAGGCTTAGTTTTAGAAAAGACATAAAATATAACTTTACTGAATTTTCTGCAAGGTTGACAATCTTCATTTGTACAAATTTTATGTTCATCCAAATTTTGAGTTATTTGATCATTAAATAAATAATTTTGTGCTCTGGCGATTAATTTGCAATGTTCACAAAGAGGAGTCCTAATAATAAAGATATTAGGTGGGTTGTTCTCATTAGAAGAATTCGGTTCATCCAAATTATTGTAATTTTGTTCATCACAATTATTTTGCGAAACGTTAGTTTCCAAATTTTTATTGATGTTGTCATCATCGTCGTCAATTGATGATTGTTGATGATTTTGTACATCAGTTTCTTGATGATTTTGTACATCAGTTTCTTGATGATTTTGTACATCAGTTTCTTGATGATTTTGTACATCAGTTTGTTGATGATTTTGTACATCAGTTTCTTGATGATTTTGTACATCAGTTTGTTGATGATTTTGTACATCAGTTTGTTGATGATTTTGTTGATGATTTTGTACATCAGTTTGTTGATGATTTTGTAGATTAGTTTGTTGATTTTTCAACAATTTTTGGAATTTTGTTATCGTTTCATTAATATCACTGCATAATTGATGATGATTTAATTTATCATTATCTTGATTTTCAGACATATTAAACTTCTTTTCTTTTTTTTAAATTCAATTCAATTTTTTTTTATTTTTTTTTATTTAATTTATTTGTTTTTGTTTTATTTTATTTTTCTTTTTTCTAAATTATTTAATTTTATTTAAAATTTTATCAACTGTTACAATATTTATTCTGTTTTCCGCATCCACAATATAAGAATGAACTTTTAAAATAAATTTATTCACTAACAGCTATTACAAAAGTCAACTCTTCTTAACAATAGCCAGTTGATGAATGCAATACAATTCGTTTGAATCTAAACAATAATTTAAAATTGAATGTTTGACAGATTTTATTTCCACAATACATATTTAAGATTTGATTGGAAATTCGTTATAACAATTGTGTAGGAGTCGAATTTAGTGTTACCAGATAAATTTTTTTAGGACGATTTTTTTTTAAATAAATAAAACAAAAAAAAAAAAAAATTTCCGATTATCTAACATTTCTCTACATACAAAGTTCTGTATATAAAATAACTTTATTTATACTTATTTATTTCATTTAAATGTTTAATTTAAATTAATGAAATATAATAGTCTAAAATCTGGCTATATGGTAAAATTCAAATTTTTATATCCATCAGATGTAAAATAAAACGATAAAATCTAAATGTAAAATGTCAACACTAATCTAATTCAAATAATGAGGATGTAAATGGGGATATGTATCAAATTATCGATTAATAATATATTTTATAAGTACATATGTATATTATTTTAACAAATGTATTTGATACGTACGCGTGTATACGTTATATAATAAAAGAAAGTACATATTCATAACTGACGTCTGTATATTATTATTGTGCTTGTATTATATAAAAGTAAAAGACTATTTCACCATGCTATTTTATTTGTATAAGAAATATTTTTCTCCTACAAAGCGTACTTTGGTTGATAACATACATACATACATACATATGTACATACGCGAAGGTGTTACATCGTAGCATACATGTATTTACATATTCTTTTTATATATATTATGTTCTCACATATGTATAGGTACATACATACATATGTACATACATAATGAATACATTTTATATTTCACTAATTTTCCAGTATTAAAGAATATTAACATACTATATACTTAGTAGTATGGAAAAATACCATATCATTTCATACAAAAACAAAAAAACAAGATACAAAAAGCAAAAGAGAACACATTGATTTCAGCAATTATGACAATTATTAAAAATGAAAATAATACCAAACATATAAAATTTCTAACAACAAGAATTAATGAGAAAAATTATTCTCAATTTCGTACTATACATAAAAAAAGACTGGGTAGTTTAATTTTCCTTTTTGTCTTAAATTTTCAGTTATTTTAGTTAAATAAATTAGATCTTTAATAATTATAATTTTGAATTACAATTGATAAAATCTATTACTAGAATTTGAATTTAAAATATAAATTAATAACTAACGGTAATTTATGATTGATATATGTATTTTGATTTTATAATCATGAACGAAAATTTAATTTAAAATTATTAGATAATTTTTAATATCCTTTTAAAAATTAAATCATCAGGTATTCTCAAACTTGTGTAAAAATAAATAATAATAATATTCAAATTTTTTATATAGGGTATCCCAAAGTAAATATTACAAAGCGGGTCTATCGTGCAGTTCAGAGAGTTTCTAGCAAAAAATCGTTCTAGATTTACAACCCCATCCCCTAAAATCCACCCCTTTTGAGATATATGGGTTTGAAAATTTTCGGACACGTACAATACATGGCGAAGGCATATCTTTTAAACCACCCCGTATATTGAAGTAAGAAAAACTACTTATCAAAGATGAGGCTTAGAACTTTTCAACGAGTTATAGGTCGTCGAAATCGAATAAGCAGTTTTCTTGTCTTCAATATACGGGGTGGTTCAAAAGATATGCCCGATTATATGATGTCATGCACTCTGAACTATACGATAACCCACTTTGTATAATTGATTCTGGGCACCCTGTATAACTCAAAAATTGAGAATATTATCAAATCTATAGTTTAGAATTTTGATAATTAAAAACTAAATAATTTTAATTTTAATTGAAAAATTTCAAATTTGAAATAGTGCATAATAGAGAATTAAGCAAGTAGTAATAAAATAAATTTTAAATAACACAAAATAATTGGAATGTTTTACATAAATTATCATTGATTATAAAATAAATTGAATAATTTTTTTTTCGAATTACCTACATACATGCTTAGAAAAATTCTCTAAACATTGGCCAATTTAAAATATGTCCAAAAAAATAATTTCATATTTTATTTTATTTGTTATTTTTTTTTTTAATAATGCCAGAATATTACATGTGTATACATATGAATTTTTTTATAAAATAAAAATTACAAATAACGATGAATTAAAAAATGCAAAATCTGTATTAATTTAAATAAATTACATTAATTTCTATATTTACCTGATTGAATTGATTGATGATTCAATGTTACTTGTTGTTGTCCTAATTGAGTTCTAGGATCCTCCCATTGTGTTGTTTTCGTTATATGACTATAAAAAAAAAAAAACAAAAAAAAAAAGAAAATTGAAGAATAAATCAAGATTTTTGTATATGTACATACAAATTTTAAATAAAAACAAAAATACATGTGTATACGGGAGGGAATATTTCATGAATTTATACTAAATCACTGTAACAAACATGAACGTTACATTACATGAATACGCGCGGGACTTAAAGTCCGATTCTAGCGTCTGTCAGTGACCAGTCATAATGAAAAATACGGTCACAAGAGCGTGTAGAGTCATAAGTTGAGAATACTTTGAATTCTGCAGTAGCAGTCACAAAATTTAAGTTTCACAACGTTATGACTACCAAGAAAGGTTGTCACAGCTTGTTTCCGTATGTCACAGGCACAAGTATCAAATACAAGTGAAAAATTTGTGACTGCCTTTGACACAAGTGAATAAGAATACGAAACAGCTGATCGATCACAAAGTTAGTCACAATAATAGTGCTTGTGATGTGACTTGTGATTAGTCACAAACTAGAATCAGACTATTAGTATAATTTCATGAAACATCCTCTAAAAACAAAAAACAAGTCCTTACTAAAATATTCTTAAACTATACTCAACAAGACTATACATACATATATTTATCGTTTACATTTTAAAAACTGAATTCGTTTAAAATTTTTGTAGGAAATTTTTTTTTAATTTCAGTTTGAATTTTTTTTAATTACGTACATACATACTATACATAGTTTCATTCTATACTTCATACACTAATTCGATGCAGTTAGGGTCTTATGGAAATGACATAAAGTAGTACCAGTTTACATCGCTGTGTATATTGATATTAAAAAAATTCATCAATTCATCAATTCAAAATTCGTGTTATATGATAACTTTACAGATTGTGGTAACACTACTCGTAAAATGATCTTATTAGAAATTACGAGAAAAGAAAAAGGACACATATACTCCTCCCATAAGACCTTAACTGCACAAAACCTAAGAGCATTGAATAAAAAGAATAACAAATAAATACGCAAATAAAAAAAAGTTTGTTTTTTGTGTATTTTGTTTTTAATTTAATTTTTTAATAAATTTCACATGAACTAAAATTATAAATTAATGAGCTTAGCTTTATAAATCTATTTTTTTTTTTTTTTGTGTATAATTAAACATGTACAATATTATTTACATGTACAAATAATGGATTAAAATTAAATTAATTTATAGGTATATATTGTAGGAAATACATATTATGTACATACTATATGCTGACGTTTAACAAATAAAAACATATTTTTTGAAATTTTATTTTGTATTTTTTACTACATGTAGAATAAATGGAAAAAAACAACAAAAAATTGTAAATACATAAATATCGAAAAACAAAAATAAAAAATAAAAAACAGCAAAAAATATCGTTATAAATTTTATAATACAATTCATTGTGTAGTCAAGAGAAAATTAAAATTTCCTTTTCTTTTTTTTTAACAAAAAATCATCAAAATAATATATTTAAACATACAATGATATGGATATTATAAATATATGAAATCATGTATGTGCAGTTATTATATTTTTCTTTTGAAAATTTCGTTTTAATTTAAAGTAAATAAAAAAAAAGAAAATCAGAATACAAATAAAAATGCAAAATAAAAATAAAAAATTAATTAAAAAAGAAAATTAATAGGGAAAATTTTTTCTACATGTTACATTTAGTCACAATAAAAAAAAAAAAAACACAAATAATAATAAATTCATGCATGTATATTTATACATAAAAAATATGCATGTTGCTATGACAAATTATAAGTGTATATTGTGTTCAAAACATTGAAAATACATTTAATAAAATAACATATAAGAATTCATAACAATATGCAAAAAACAACAAAAGAAAATAATAAAAATACATATTATAGAATAATAAAAATGTAATAAAATTGATTTGTTTACATTAATATTATAATAATATTTTTCATTTATGCATTTGTATACATAATAACAAAAAAAAAAAAAAAAAAAAAAAAAAAAAAAAAACAAAATTCTTTTATATGAATAAAATTACAAAAATAATTAATTTTAAATAAAATTTTTGTAAGGTATTAAAATCAAATTACATTTTATTTTTATTTTTTAAATTGGTTTTTAATTTTTATATTATTAGAAAATATTCATAAGATTTCATGCCATTCGATTCAATTTAATTTTTCTTTCCTTTTTATTTTGTATATATAGGTACATGCATAGTACATACATATGTATATGTATATTTCTATTATTTTTGATTTTACATAAAATGCTTTGTACGAGTATAATATTACATTGAATTTTATTATAAATTATGCAAAAATTAAGTTATTATGCGTGTACTTGCATTATGTATACAAAATGTTAACCATAGGTATATTATGTACATGTATATATTCTGTCCACTAATGGTATACAATTAAGGTCTTATAGGAATACATGTCTTTCTTCTTTTATAAATACTAATTAAAAGTGTTTTACTATAGTATTATCACAATCCCTAAAGTTTTTATGCAATATCAGATGAATTTTTTGAATATCAATATACAATGATATAAAATGGTACTAGTTTACGTAGTTTCTGTAAGGTCTTAACTACATAGAATTAGTAAACAGAATATTATAACTTTCTTTCTTTTTTTCTAATTATGAGATTTCTTATGAAATCAAAGTGGATTTAATCATATAACATATGTACCTATGTACATATATAATCATTTAATCAAATTAAAACTTCACTTCCTATTTACATTCATCAAGTAAAATCAAATAATATTAATATTGTAATTATATATCCACATAATGTAATCATGTAATATATGTATGTGAAAAAAAAAAATGTAAAAAATAAATAAAAAATTATAAAAGAAATACTTTAATAAATTAAAATATTTATGATTAAAATAAAATAATATGCATAAGGTATAGTTATTGGTGGATGCATTAAAAATCTGTTTATAATATATTATGCTATATATGTATGTATATTCATTATACCTATTACATATTAATGTTTTCGTCCTTCTTTTATGTTACTTTGTGTATATAGCTTTGTTATAATTATATATATACATATACTTTTATACAGATACACACATACATATGTATAAGGTAGTACACATACATACATATGTATATTTAATAATTTATTATATATTATTTTTAGATTTATTTGTAGATATTTTAGTTGTTTTAATTAGTGTATTTACTTAGCATACATGTATACATAATTATATAGTATTTTAAGCGTATATATGTTAACTATAGCCATTTGCTTCTTTTGAATACTTTCAGCTACATTAAAATAAAAACAATTTACTTTTTTTTTCTTTCTATCATAAAGAAATTCAAGCAAAAAAAAATCGATAGAATCGACAAAAAATTAAAATAAATTTTAAAAAAATTAAATAATAATAAGAAAACAAAGTAGGAACTAAAAGTAAAAAAAAAAATAAACAAAAAAGATGATTAAAACTTATTTCAATGTATAAAGATACATTTGCATTTAAAAAAAAGAAAAAAAAAGAAAAAAAAAGAAAAAGAAATCTATTGCGAAAACCTAGACCAGAAAATAGCAGGCGCCAGCATTACAGACTAATGAATAACGTTACTCGAAATTAATTTTTTGTTTTTAATCTATAAATAATTTTGTCAAGTCTCACGAGAGACATGGTATGTCTATTTTAAGGACAAAATTTTTAAATACGCTACTTATATTAATACTGTATTTTTTAAATATATACATAAGTATGTGTGTGTGTGTATAATTGTAATAGATATATATATATATATATATATATATATTAAATTACATATATATATATATATATCCATATATATGCATATACATATATCTAAAGATATACATATATACTTACATACATGTGTATATATTATGTATGAAGATATAAATATATATTTTTGTTGTAAATCTTAAGGGCGGAGCTGAATAAAATTATATGCATTGTATTACAATTATTTACAACAATGAAAATATAAAAAGTGTCAGTATTAAACATCAAAGGTGTTTTTACTATATTCTATAGTCCTTATAAAAAAAAAAAACAAAAATATTTGTTTTTTTAGTCTACTGTTTCTTAGTATTCCATTGTTATTATATTATTATTTTTTTAAATTTAGATGTAGATACATACATATGCGTATACAAAACATACATACATGAAATAATCACATATATATTTTTTTTATTATTTATTTTAATTGATACGTTAACCTTTTTTCATTTAAATAACAAAAACATGTGTCATACTAATGCTATATATTATAAACATGTGCATACGATTTTAGAGGAGATGTGATTGTAGCATATTCTTTTGTATCTCCCCTTAAAATTTAAATAAAATGTAAAATTATTCAGAACAGAATATAAATGACAAAATGTTACTAATCCTAAATTTTATTTAATAGTTTTTTTTTCGGGGTAGTGGGAGACGGAAATAAATATATTGCAATGATAAAAATTATTAATATAAAGCGATAAGCGATATTATGTGAAAGTGTTATCCATTCATATATGTATATATGTATGTATGTATGCATATTTTCTAGATTATTGTAATACACTGTAAATAGATGATCTTTGACCTGCATAAAATATGTTACATACATATATGTAAATACAGTGCTGTTCAAGATTATTTGTGCTCTGCTATTTTCACGCCAAAGCCAAAATAAAATTCGCTGTAATTTTTAAAATAACAGAATTTTTCCTAAAAATTCCTTTTTATTTTATAACTAGTACCTTAAATATTTTATTTTTAAAAAAATTAACAAATAAATGTTGCATTTTGACTGTAAAAAAAGTGCTTATAAATGCACATGATTATTTGTGCTCCTATATAAATTGCTGGAGAAGCTAATGGTTCTTTATTTTGGAAATTTTTTTTATGTCTTTGGTCATGTTGATGAAAAGTAATCACTTTAATGTGATTTTAAACTGTAACATGTAACTGTACAACATGTAACTGTAACTGTACAACATTTAGGTATTTGCTAATTTTTTTAAAATAAAATATTTAAGTTACTAGTTATAAAATAAAAAAAGAATTTTTGGAAAAAATCTGTTATTTTAAAAATTACAGCGAATTTTATTTTGGCTTTAGCATGAAAGTAGCAGAGCACAAATAATCTTGAACAGCACTGTATGTAATATATATAAAACATGTCCATATACCGATAAATAGTTAATAACATAACATACATATATTGTATAAATTGTTTAAAATGTTTAAGTTGTTTTAAAACTTGTATACCTAATAAAAATAATTAAAAAAAACATAGTAGAAACATCATTGAAAATGACATTATTATTATAGCACATAGAATTATAGCAATTAACACCATATGTTATTTTTAGAATTTTATTGAACGTCTGGTATAAAAATGATTAATAAATATGTACAAGTATTGTTTTAATTAAGAAAATAAAAAAAGTACATATCCATACGAATGTATATAAGTCAAATTATGAATTTGTAAACAACCATGATAACATAAAGATATATAAAAACGTTTTTTTTTTTTTTTTTGAACAAATACTTGGTTATTATAAATTTCATTTCTTTTCCTTTTTATCAATTAATTATTAAACAATCATCTTCCACTAAAATAGAAAATATTTTTTTTTTCCTTTTTATTGGATATACACAATCATATACATAAACATGATAAAAACAGGTTAATTGTTGATAAATGATTCATGATAAAATATAACTTTAATCAGTATAATTACGATATGTATGATATGTATATAGAAAGATGAATTTATTTCTATACACTAAAAAAAACAAAAATTAAACCAATTCAAATATAACTGTTATGATGTTAATCTGAGACTTTTAAATATATATTGATAAATATATATACACATGCACATAAAAAGAAAAATGATATGAATAACATGTATGAAAACAGTGAAAATACTGATTATATACAAAATCAAACGATTTATGAGAAAGATATTTTCATTTCTAGTTTTAACAAGAAAATATATGTACATAAGTATGTATATGTATGAATTTTAAATAATATTAAATATTATAATTGAAATTTATATTTTATGTTACATAACAAAATTTTCTTTTAGATACTCATATAAGATAATGTATAAAAGTACCCAATAATTTGGTAGAATTTTCAAAAAGTATAACTTTCCTATATATTTTAATCATTATTTATTTTAAATTGCAATAATCAGCTAAAAATGAATGATATCAATTACCTCGATATATTATTATGCACAATAAATTTAAAAAAAGAAATAGAAATCATTGTTCCAAATTCAAAATTCAAAACGTATAAGTGTATGCATGTGATATATACACATAAAATTTAATATGGTAACATATGAGTACTTTACTATCATATATAATTATTTAAAGAAAAACAAAAACGCTTTTGTTTTAAGAATTTCAATATACTACTGAATAAAATAAACATATTCATTTTAGAACATCATTTATTTCATTTTAAGAATTTATTTAATTTTTTTTTTTTTTGTTTTTTTTTTTTTTTTTTTTTTTGTTTACATGAGAGGACAAGTAAAGAAAATAAAAGTTAAGTATTAAATTTTGTTTATATTAATATGTTGTTTAATTAAACGGTATTATGCTGATTGATAAAAAATTTTCCATTTTCAAAATAATATTATCACAAAAGGACAATTTTTAATACAATATTGACAAAAGGACAATTGTAATAAAATAAAAATAAAAAAAATTATGAACCATCATTAATTTTTGAGCAATAATTAACAAATAAAATTATAAATCGAAATATATTTTTGTATGTAAATAGACATTAATTACACACATTGTTTACTTTGTATATTATAATTTTTATCTAATGTACTTATGTGTAATTCATAAGGTTTATGTGAAATTCGAAATTTTTACAAAACATACATATATAGGTACGCCGAGAAAATAAATACATATGTACACATTTCTAAAAACATAAATAAATAAAACTATAATACAAAATAAAGAAAAATAAAAAACGCACATACAAAAATTAAATAAAATAATATAAAAGTTATTCTTAAAAGACAACAAAAAAAAATCAAATAAATAAATTGTGTAATGAAAAATAAAAATAAAAAATAAAAAATTGAAAAAGAATGAAAACACACACAAAAAACATAAATTCATTTTCTTTTGATTTTTCATCTTATTTTTATTCCTTTTTATTTTCGATTTTTCTTTTTTTTTTTTTAAATATAAATAAATTTTATCTGCTCGATATCGTTTGCTACTAATAGAAAAGTATATACATATGTAGTTTATTCGCTGTGCTACGTAATTCCACACGGAACGTGTTATAAGATCTATGTACACATACATATACATATATATAAAATTCAAATATGCATATACAAAATGTTGATTGTAACGTATGATCTGTGATCTGATGTGATATCACACTAAATCACACAACATATATCTATGTATTGTATATAACATATATACAAACTGTACATATGTAAATGATTTCAAAGATTATTATGTTCCAAAACCATATATTAATACATACATTAATATAAAATTTGTACGAAAATTTTCAAATCACATGAGTTTATTAACATTAAAAATAAAATACGTATTACTAAACATACTAATTCATGGGGTTTTTAACAAAAACAAAAAAATGTTTAATACAAGTACATACATATACATATGTACATATATATGTACATATGTGCATATTTATATATAAAAAGAAATATAAAAAAATAAAAAATAAAAGTAACGAAAAAATCACTAAAATTGTAGAACAAATGATATAAGAAATAAAAAAATCGTATGTATATTATTATTTTTTTTTATATTTTTTATTTTTATACATATATACATATGTATATACGAGTATGTACGTATATATAACAATTAAGCATTTAATTGCATACATATGTAAATTTTATAGATATAATCAAAAAATATTGAGTATATATAATATTATATTCATATTTTCTTTTAAATTTGTACAAATAAATTGTTTTTTGTTTACGTGTATGTAAATGTATGTGTTTTAATTTTTTTTTTCTTATTTAAAAACAATAAAATATAAAATGTATTTAGATATTAAAATTTTCATTGAATAATGTAAAATAGGTACTCCAATTTTAATAATTCCATATACATGAAACGATATATTGTGTATACTCATATTCTATGACATGGACACATATACCTATAGAATATCTATATATGTATGTATGTATAAGAATCTATAGGTATACATATACATATCGAAATTTATAGAAATTATAAACTATAAAAGGATAAATTCAAAAACTCAGTTTTAGTAAAATATATACTATACATATGTATGTATGTAAAAATTATGAAAAAATAAATGCAAAAGGATGTTTCCACTGTACACAGTCTTATATATATTTATATAATGTAAAATATACCTACGTACGTAACGTATGTGTTGAATCATTACATTTTTTTCCCCGAAAAGTTATCCGTATAAGCAAATGTTATTTATAAGTACGGATAATTTATTGTATAAAATGTATGCAACATAAAATGTACAATTAGAAAAAAATAATAATAACATAAATCTGATGTACATACATACATATGTATATACAGCCATATAATAATATGTAAAATAAAAATAGTATTAAAAAACAAAAAAAAAATTAAAAATAAAAAATTAAATAGAAATCTTTTGAAGTTCTAAAGTGAAATTCAAAAATTTTCAATTTTATTATATTTTTAAACATTTAAATAGTTTTGAATTAAAGAAGAAAACAAAAAATTTTCTGAAAATATTACATCGTGACAGTAAACATACATACATATGTATGAATATAGACGTACACGCTTTATGTATCTGTATGAATAATATACATATGTATACCTATATTATATTATATAAAAAAAAGTAAAATAAAATAAAATGTTCTCATCTCATATATGTATGTCTGTAGCCACATATGTATATGTATATTAAGATATACACACATTATGATATAAATATGGTGAATCACAGTCACAAGCTTTCACAATATGTTTTTTTTTCTTCTCTCATTAAAAAAGAAAAGCCAACCAAAAGCCAATTAAAAAGTCCACGTGAATATAACATTATATATGTACAAATTCATACAAATTACACAAATATGCATACATATACATATATACATATATGTACATATGTACATATATAAGATTTTTAAATTTTAGTGAATGAAAATTTTCGAACGTGGCACAATTTGAAACAATTATGTTTATATATACTGTGGTTTCATAAAATTTATATACGTACATACATATGTATATCCATACAAACAGGATAAAGACTATATTTGTATCTGACTAATACCACTGAATTTCTCATTGACGTAATAAAGAAAAGGAAAAACAATAACAGATATATCTACGTACATAGATAACAATTAGAATATTTATTAATTGAATAAAATTTGTACAGCGTTATGAATTTATAGCTTAAGTTATTTCTTACATACTATATCGATATATGTATGTATATGTAGTTCTGTTGTATATTTATTTGAAGAATTTGATAACAAATATATGAAATCATGAAATTAAAAAAAAAATTTTTTTTTTTTGTTTATTATATACTTTTCACTAATATTCATAATTCATTAGTATACATATTGTATTATTTTAATACTCGAAGAGTAAAAAGAAAATCTACCTACCTACATATGTACATATATAAATGTATGTACATATGCGTAAATAATTAATTTATAAATAAATAAATAAAAATTGCATCCATACGTTATAATACTGTATATTTAATGTAAATGAATATAAAAATTATAATCGTTATTTATAAAATAAATTACAATTATCTATACATAAGTTGATAAATTAATTATTCATTAATAATATATTTTTCTTATTTAACTTTTTTTTCCATTTCCCATCTTTTTTTTTTTTTTTTTTTTTTTTTTTTTTTTTTTTTTTTTTTTTTGAGTTAAATTACAACGATCCTTTAATATAACAAAAACAAATGTTTAAATAAAAATACTAGTAAATTGATAAGAAATACAAAAAACAAAACAATAATTATAATAATAAAATAATTAAAAACATCATATAGTCAAGTCTAATCAAAATTGGCATCTATTACCACCTGAATTAGTCATCAATGATAAATTTAGCTTATATGTTGGCGGAAAGTGTTCTCATCTTATTTTGTTATTGTTTAAAAATGAAATTAACAACAAAATACAAAAAATGAAAAATTAAAACAGAACAATAATCGAAAATAAAAATTTTTAAAGAAATAAAAAATGAGAAAAAATAAATTAAAATAAATACGCATTTTATTTATATTTAATATTATTTCCATAGAATATTTTAAATCTGATTTTAATTAATAGGCAAATTGTATTTTTTATTAAATTGTGAAATGCATAAACAAAGAGATTACATATATACCTCATATATAAATTTCAAGCTAATAATTTGAAAATTTTTCGTTTCATTAAAATCATAATAGAATGGAATGAGTCAAAAATTATAAAGAAAAAAATAATTTCAAGTATTAACCAAATAACAAAGATATTATTACTCAAAGCCTTAGTGATAACGAACAGCAGACAATCCTGCCTACATACGTATGTATGTATCCATGCGCCAAAATCTATTTTATTTTTCTTTTGTACCTATATCTTTATTAAAATAGGTACTTATTTAAGTACATACATATATGTATACATACATATGTAAGTAAATTATAGAATATTTTGTATGTATTAAAAGCGTCATTTACCTACGTTAACATCATTAATTTCTTGATTTCAATATTAATTCGCACATGTGGGTGTTTATTTATCTTTTATTTTTTATTTAGGTATGAGTATCTTATTTTACTTAATTTTGAAAACAAAAACAATATACAGATAGCCCTATATTCAATCAACATGTGTATATGTATATTGTATAAACATTTCATTTTTTACAAATTGAAAATAAATATTGTTATCATATTTGGTATAACTGTAAGAATTATTAAATATAAAACCATGATAAAATAATTCACCTGTATAATGTATATACATTACTATAAGTATGAGAAGATCAATATTAGCCCACATGTTTAAATAAATACATGCGTATTATGTTTATAATGTACGTATCTATAGCAATATATATAAATATTTTTTTTTTAAATTAATCATTGAAAACAAGACGAGAATGAAAAATAAATAAATGACCTTTATTATTGAGATTTATCTTTTTAAAAAGACCAATTATTTGCAATTATTTTTAAAAAATGTATTGAATATCCCTTATGTATCGAATGAATTTTATATAACGATATATTAAACGAAGCAACAAGTTAAAATGTTCATTGAAGGAGAATAATTACATAGATAAATTCTAACTGTATAAGATAAATTTCCAAGAATATATACAAGGACAATACGAACATTTTCGTAGCAATACATATTTCTTTGTTCCTTTTTTAATCTTTCAACATAGAAACAGCAACCGTCTTTGTTTCTAATTGTTAAACAAAGGAAAGATACTTTAAAATTTGCGTATAACGTATGTACGTTTAAATTTTAAAGTTTTTAAGTATTTTTTTAGGCATAAAAACAAAACAAAATTGAAAACTTTAAATTAAAGTAAGATGTTTCATTCAAAATCGCTGAATTGTAACGTTTTTTATTGACTATTTACTTTATCATATTTTATTTTATTTTTTTCAATAAATAAGAGTAGATTCGTCATGAGATTTGTTTTTGACAAGTAAAAAAATACAATATATGTATATTACAAAATGTATGATTAAAAAAAATATATATACACATGTATACGATAGATATGTATACAGCGTTATTACCTAATGCATGTAATGAAAATGAAAGTTATAATACATAAATATTAAATAGGTAAATACATAATAAAATATTAATATGTACGTATAATCAGGTATAATGAAATATGAATTAGTCAAAGGGATAACAATTTTTTTTTAATTTTTTTTTTTTTATCAAGGATTTGTTGGACAAGTATTTTTTAAAGAGAAGTCAAAAACATAAATGCTTATGTACATTGAAACATTCGATTACATCATGTATGAATTGTGATCGCAACAGTGCGTACATAATATTAGCATGAAATATTATATATGTATGTACATACAAATAATTTAATATACACAGGATATGTTTCAGTTAACGTGAACGTTAACCACGTGTTACATAAATCATGCTGGGAAATGAAAAAAAAATAATAATAATAAGAAACAGATTATTATCTGGTATAGAGTGTGACGCACAAAATTTTAATTCAATTAAGGCAAATAAAAAAAAAAAAAGTTTAAAAAAAAATAGCGAATTTTGAGATACATATTTTACTGTAAACATAAAATTTTATTCTTTTTTCCCCGAAAATTCTAAATTTGAAGGATCATAACTTAATAATTATTTAAGACATGTAATAACGGTTTTATATTTGTCATATTTTGTTTTCTTTAAGTTTCTTTTTAAAAAACAGTCTCGTTCAAAACATTTGCAACCAAATTAAGAATTTTAAAAACGTTCTATTTTCTCTGCTAATAAAAACTAAATTTACGTAACATTTTTTTATTTTATTTATACGAATGTTGTCATTTTAAAAATATAATATTGGTTCCCTAATACTACACTATTTTAAAAAACAAAAAAAAATTCCATTACTAAGTCAATTTTTTAAAGTCTAAAACATTTGCAACTAGAACAAAATTATAACTACATATAGTATGTGAAAAAGTGATAAAAATTTAAAGATTTTTTAAAAATTTTTTTAGAAAGCCTTTATTTTTAATTATTGCGCCGCATCGTCTTAACATTGAGGCTGTATTTCTTTATTTTTTCCGTACTCGAAATAGAACATACAGAATACTGTCCGGAAAATTTGGAATAGTATTAATAAAGAAACAAAATAGAACAAATAGTTTATTAAAATGGCTTTTTGTTATTGGAGAGATAGAATGGAAATTTTTGTATTTAAAAAATAATAAAAAATGAAAAATAAAATAAAATAATGTAATTTATTTATTTTATTAAATTATTTTTTTATGATATAACCCTATTCGCCCTTTCACTATCATATATTTGACAGATTACAAATTAAGAGTAGGGTTTATTCTATTTATTCCATCATCAGTCTAGGATTAAAAAGAATACGCTCTGGATATTCCGAAAGAATAAAGAAACACGGAAAAGTGACAATTCGAAATATACTTTTTGAATAAAAAAATGCATATGGATATATACCGAACGTTCGGTACGAATAAAGAAATACACTCTGAATTTATAAACTCACGATTGATGCTACTGGAATAATTATACCATTCTCTAGTAATAACTAGAAAAAGTACGGCTTCATTTTTGAAAAATTTTTCTCCAATTCTTCTTGTAATCAATTGCAACATGTCCTATATTATATTGGTCTCCGATCAGGTGACCAATTAATAGCATAATTTTTCCAGTAGCACCAATCGTGAGTTTATAGGTCCAATGTTAGAATGATGTAGCACAGTAATTAAAAATTAAGGTTTTCCAAGAAAATTTTTAAAAAATCCTTAAATTTTTATCATTTTTCCATATATAATTTTGTTCTGATTGCAAATGTTTTAAACCTTAAAAAATTGACTTAGTAATGGAATTTTTTTTTGTTTTTTAAAATAGTGTAGTATTAGGGAACCAATATTATATTTTTAAAATGACAACATTCGTATATAAATAAAATAAAAAAATGTTACGTAAATTTAGTTTTAATTAGCAGAGAAAATAGAACGTTTTTAAAATTCTTAATTTGGTTGCAAATGTTTTAAAATTTAAACGCGACTGTATATCTAGTCTCTTTAAGTCTAACGGTTTTCTTGAACAACGACTTACGTGCAAACATTTACATATCAAACTGAGGGTGGAGTGTGATACAAATCCCTTATTTAATGCAATTTTTGTTTTTCATTTTCCAGTATAACGTATCACCTGACGAGCGATTAGCATTCACAACTAAAAACGCCTCATATAAATATAAATAAATACTTATACATACATGTATTTTATTTTATTAATCAATTAATATCATATAAAAAGTATACATTGTACGCACGTAAGTTGTAAATGCACTCATTTTAAATTTATGTATATAATATATTGAAAAAGAAAACATTGATGTTTTTCTTGAACAAAACAAGAAAACAAAAAGCTAAAATAATAAAAATATTTAAAATAGTAATAATAAATCATTTCAATTCAATTGAAAATAAAAACAAATCAATGTGTACAATAAAATAGGAAAAAATAATTTTATTTTCTTTTGGAAAAGTTCTAAAACTTATAATTTTTGTTGAAAAAGTCTCTATGATAGTGTATGTATTTGCATATATTGCCTGTATAAAAAAAAAGAAAGAAAAAACAGCTCTAATAATAGAATTTGTATTTTTACATACACATTCATAAATCGTTGATATTATGCATGGGCGGATGAAAAAAAGGGGGAAAATTTAAAATAAAATAAAAAGTAACAAAATTTTTGTTGAATGGATTAATTTATATTGAGAATAATATGTTGATGTTTTTAAAATGAAAATGTCGGTATTAATACGTTTGTATAAGTTTGTCTGTGTTAAATCTTAATAATGAAAGTACATACTCGTACATACATATATAACAATTTATTATATTGTAGTTTGTAAATGTATTAAATTGATGTATATTTCACTGTTATGTTTAATAACATATACAGTATGACAAATTCGTATTAGTACACCTGGGTTTTTTGTAGGAAAATGCACTTATCAACGGAAAAATTAAAGAGTAAGTAAATAAAAATGCGTGATATTAACAATAAAAAATTCATTTATTTTGGTTTAAAAACAAATCCATAATTATAAACAATTTTTTTTTTTTTAATTTTTTTAACTGTACGAATACGAATTTTGCATACTGTAGTTGGTAAATAATATATTATATACAAAAGCATGTAGTTATGTACATATACCTATTATTACTTGAGATATAAATTTGTGTATATATTTATTTGTATACCTATACTGCGTACTTACATATATCATGTACATATGTATGTATACATATATGTATGTATTTATAATTTTCAGTTTATATTGTATGTATTTTTGTTAGTACTTCATTTAATTTTGATATTATACTTTTATACACAAATCTAAATAATGTACCTACATATTTTAAAATACTACTTTTATGTGTATGTACATATGTATGTATATGTACTCATATAGAAAATTTGTTGATTTCAAAACTGTATTTTAGCACGTTTACAATTGTTTTCTTTATTATGTGCAACTTTACTCTGTCCACTAATTAGGCCTTATAAAAACTACACGTAAAGTAATTCTATTATATTTCCTTTTGTATTGATATCCGAAAAATTCATCTAATATTGCATGAAAACCTTAAAGATTGTGGTAATATTGCTCGTGAAACACTCTAATTAGAAATTATGATAGGAAAAAAATACATACATACATATGTACTTCCCTAAAGTTTTAATTGCATGTAATTAATGGACAGAGTATAAGTGGATTTAATATTTCTAAAAATAAGAGAAAATTAAACTAATTTTACGAGAAAAAAAAAACATCAAAGAAAATATCATAATATAAAATTCAAAATTTTTAACAATGAAAATAATAACATGTATGTTATAATGTAGAACAGTATATTACATTAAATTATACTCCATCATCTCACGAGTAGTGTTACCACATTCTGTAAAGTTATCATATAACACGAGATGAATTTTTTTAATATCAATATACAGCGATGTAAAGTGGTACTACTTTATGTCATTTCCATAAGACCTAAACTGCATCGAATTAGTGTAAAAAGTGTAAAGAATACGTTAATTGAAAAATAACTTCATGTGAAAACATAAAAATGCAAAATAAAAAATCAAATTTTTATTTTACATTCGTATATATTTAATGAAATAAATTCTTTGATTATTTTATTCAGTGAAATAATAAATTTAAAACCATATTATTCATAGTAAAGAAAATTAATATTTTTATGTTTTCAAATTAGTCGGCGTATACAATACCACACACCTGGAGAGTATACTGCCTTGAGAGTAATAAAACCTTCTTTTTTTTTTTTTGCTTAAAATCAAACTATTTGCATAAATAATGTTGCATTTATTTATTTTTTTTTTTTTTGGAAAAGTGTAAAAATTTCAATCAAAAAAATTTTTATATTTTGAATTTAATTGGAATAAACAAAAATTAAAATGACATTGAAATTGAAAGATTATTTAGAATAATTAAAAATTTGTTTAGAAATATTTCCATAATATTTTTCCGAAAACAAACAAACAAAAATATGTATGTGCGTAGTAAAAGAAAAATGATAGCTAGTTTTTTGTATAAATCCTTATTTTCACTTAATATGAAATTAATGAAAAATTATAAAATATAACGTAATAAAATTTAATGTACCTACATGTATGATAATTTCACCAAATTCGATTCCATAAGAAAACATAAAAATTTATTGAGTTATGAAAGAATTTTCATTTGATAATAAAAATAATAATACAATAATTAAAATAATAATAACAAAAAATAATAAAATATTTAACAATCAGTTTAATATACATACTACACGGTGTATATGCCTATACTCTGTCCATTATTATTATGGAGATTATCAAAGGTCTTATGGAGATTACTCAAAATGGTACAATTTTACATCACTATGCATTGATATTAAAAAAATTCATCTGATATACATATAATAAAAGCTTTGTGGATTGTGGTAATACTACTCATGAAACAGTCTAATTAAAAATTATTAGAGAAGAAAAAAGACATATGTATGTATGTACTTCCATAAGACCTTAAATTAAATGTATAATATTAGTAGACAGAGTATACATTGTGTTTTTGTTATAAATGCTAACCGCCCATTACGTGATAGCTCATGCCGAGAAATTAAAAAGAAATTGTATCAAATAAGAAGTTCATTTCCCAAAAACAAACAATTCTGTGTTAACATCACAAATAATAAAAAATACAAAAAGATTAATAATAAAAATTGCACTTGTACATACATAAATAAATATAAACTGCATTATTAACTAATAAATATGTCTTTAACATAACAAAAATATATTTAAAAATTTTTATTACATATAGGATTAAATTTTTATTTTTCTTAATATTTTTAATGTCTAGATTGTTTTTTTTTTTTTCAACTTCTAAATTTTTCAAAATTTATATGCTTGATTAGCAATATGCAAAAATATTTCTAGCGGTTTTCTTTTAACTTTTTTCAAGAGAATGAATATCGTAAGTAGTATTCATTGAAGAAAATTGAAAATTTTCTTGATCAGTCAATCATTATTAATAGTGTACATTCGAGTGAGCATTTTTGCACCCAAAATTTTTATTTCCCACGCATCGATCAAGTTACAAAAGGCGTTTACATACATGTATGTATACTAGATGGTGGAACATATAGGATACAAAAAAAAAAAAAAAAAAAATATGAGACGAGAGAAAAAAAATCCAAAAATAATACACAGTAAAAAGGATCGATTTACCTGTACCATTATTGAATTTTTAAAACTTAAAATCTTTAAATAATAGACATAAAAGACAATATACGTATACAACATGTGTATAAAAGTATATTTGCATGTACAGCAGATCTACATATGTATATGTATGTACATTTAGTTATGCATATAAATGTTAATACGACGATGTAAAGGAAATATGCAAGAAAAAAAAAGAAATTAATAACTCTGATTACTTTCACATTTTATCACAAAATAAGAAAAAAAATAATATCAATTACATACATATTTATTAATTGAAAATTTAAAAAAAAGATACGATTAAATTGAATGTAATTTAAACTATAAATAGAATTTAATTACAGAGGGTAAAACGTAAATGTGTAAATACATAAAATACACAAACATACTGAATTGACACTCATATCAATACACGTCTATTTGAAGAATTCAACACCAATAATTTAAGAAAAAATAATAATTAAAGGCCAAAAGTTTTAATTAAAATTTCAATTTAAAATGAAGAATTTGCAATACTCTTAATATTTTTTAAAAATGCAAGAATAAATGTATGTAGATACATTACATATGTGTATATAAAACGTTATTTTTTTAATTTCAATAATAATAAGCAGTTTTATTAATTTTCATTGTATTATTTTTTTTTTATAATAAGTATTTCAAGATTCAAATATATTTTCTAGTTTTTTATCGAACATGTTCTAAAGAATTAAAATCTACTGTTATTTTTTACATTAAGTTGTTTAACAACAATATAAATTTATGTATGTATGCATATAATGTATATGATGAAGTTTATGTGAATTCTTCTTTATATTTTCAATGAATGAAGCCGAATAATTGTAGAATATATCTATAATATTATTTCTTGTATTAAAAAAAAAAAAAAATACATAAATAGAATTTGTGAATAATACCTGTTTATTATTTTTACCTGTCTGTTAAGTTCTTAAGAAAGACCAGATAATAAGAAATCAAAGAAAAAAAATCGTTTATTTTTGTTTTTTCATATTTTGCATTTATATGTTATTTAAACAAAATATCTAAAGACAACTGATAAAAAATGGTTTTTATATACATAATATACATGTATATGTATATAAAATAAGTAGTTTCCCACAAAAGTAAAAATAATGAACAACCTTTTTTCCAATGAATTTTACCTTTCATTAACAAAATAAATTGAGCATATGAAAGAAAAAAATTTGTTTTTAAACGGAAGTCTCTTTAAAAGCAACTTTAAAATTTTATATTTTTGCGTTTATGTATATATATGCATACATATGTATATATAAGATACATATATATTATATATAACACGTTCATACGTTCATATATATTACATAGTATATGTACATATGTATAACAATTGAATATACACATTCATATAGATTTTATTTTTAAGAACAATATCAGAATGAAATATACCTTTAGTTTAGAACCTATTCATTTAAATTTTTAGTGACTAAATCTTTATGCAATTGATTATTTAACAATTATATGATTTTTAATAAATTATTATTTTTTAAAATAATTATTCTAAATACAGTAAATGTATGTAAGTATGTGCCTTAAAAAAATCATTGATTATAAATAAATAATAATTAAAAATTTCTATAAATTTTTGATTCTAATTTCGGTTATCATTCTATAACATTAAGATATTATCCCACTGATGGAAACTGCGGGGAAATTTTCCGTTTTCAGGGAAATCGAAGCCTTGAAAGGGAAAAGGGAAATCAGACCGAAATTAGGCGAAAGAAAGGGAAATATCGCGTTTTTTAAGTAATTACTAATAAATTTAGAAACAAGCTAAACACAGAAACCTTAGATAGTATTTTACATGCAAAATGATTATTCAAAGATGCTAACTCTTTTGATTTAAATGTAAAGCAAAGTCAAATAAAAAAATTCAATCAATTAATGTATGTATGTATATGAAAACAAAAAAGAGTTATAAAATGTATTGCACTTTTGATCAGTTCAATTTTGATTTATGTAAATTTTTAAAAAAATTTGTTTTTTTGTTATCTATGTTTACTTTATATTTGTTAATTTATTTTCATGCGCTGTTTTCAATTTTGTTTGTTTTTTTTTGTTTGTTATTTCGTTTATATTACTTTTTGTTTTAATTTACATGAATTCATTATATAATAATAAAAATATACATATTTTGCATAATAAACCTTCTGAATTTTTATATAATTTTTATAGTATTAAATTTGAATCAAAAAATTATAAAAAGGGAAATTGCTTCTGAAAAAGGGAAATTTTGAAGGTGTTAAAGGGAAATGTACTGTAAAAAAGTTTTCATCACTGTATCCATAATTTTGGCTATCATTTGGTTTGTATTGTAATATTATTAATTTTTTATTTTAATAATTAATCAGCAATTTAATGAATATATATCAATTCCTATAACATAAACTAAAACTTCATACATAATTATATTATCATGTTTTTCAAATAAAATAGACACAATTCATACTTGAAAAATACATTTATCATGGAATATTTTTTTTTCTTGTATACAATACGTCTTGTATATATAATATTATTTACTTTCGTAAAACAACATGATCAAATGTTGGCTTTTTTTTTTTCTTGTTAAATAGATATAAGTTTGCATATGTATGTACATTTTTATTTATAATGCGTATTTTTGAATATACATACATATGTATATATAATCATTCAAATACACGTATACAATCTATACCAAATGAATAATGAATATAAAATTTAAGGTTATTATTTGACGTAGATGATCATACTTCCAAAATAAATTTGATAGACTACGATGAAAACAAGTTTTATTTGCATTAAGCAAGATAAACACATAAGTATAATTATACATATAAGTATAATTATAAGCATAAGTACAATTATACACATATGCATTTCATATGTATGTATACAAGTGCATATATATCACAGATATGAATGCATAAATGTATATGCATGCGTAAGTATACATTATATACGAGTACATATATAGAAATTTAATAAAATTTAAGTACACAATTTTAAGTACATTATAAATAATTAATTATTTATTCATACTATATTATTTATATATGGAAAAAAACAGCAACAGAGAAAAATATGTATATGTATAATAAACAAATATGTAATAAAATTAATTTTAAAATGTATGCATTTAATACATAAAGAAATACATGTGTTATGTATGGCATTCTAGTTAAACGTATATGGTCATATCTTTTATCTTTCATTTTGGTAATACTAATATCTTTAAGGTAACATAAGAATTTATATATTTTCTATACTTCTCATGTATCTATTATACAGACGTACACATATGTATGTGTGATATGTAAATATACATACGGAAATATATGTATGTATTCATTCATATACATAAACAGACATATAGTTAAATGTGTATAGTATAAATAAGGTATATAAAGTATGAATACAGGTGAATTTTTTTGAATAAAATTAATAATGAATTGATATATTATATATAAAACGTATAAAAATAAACAAATACGAAAATATATAACGACGCAAACACCGAACAACTAATACATACATACATATGTATTTCATTAAATATATGAGCTATTTAATTATCATTATTGTCAAATAATAAAATTAGTATGTAGGTATATACAGGTATAAATGCAACAGAATTTAAAAAAATATTATAAGATACCATTATATTTTAATATTGCGTTAATAATTTAATTTCAAATTTTCAAATAGGTACCTATGTATTTTTTATTTTTATTTTTTATTCAATGTTTAAAATGTTAAGAAAATTTTTAGTTCTTTTACGTTGAAACAAATATTTCTTTTAGAAAAATGATAATTTAATTCAAACATTATTACCTAAATACAGGTAACTATAAACATCTACATAAAATCATAATCTTTATTTGAGTATGTATGTATGTATATAGTATACATATATATATACATATACATATATACATACTTACATACGTTAATATATTTCTTATAAAAATGTGCATATAGACACATCAACAAAATTTCATTCAAAGTGTATTTTCTGTTGATTGTACTCATGTAGGTATGTATATTATATACATACAATTGTACAGTTATATGTTATATGTATGACTGGTATATAAAAGAGTTCGTTGTACAAATGTATTTTACAATTACATTTGTATCTTAAAGGTCATTCTTTGTCTGTTTAATATCAGACCTAGGCCATATAATTATAGATCACATAATTCGTATGAACAACTATAATATTTCATATATACATATGTACATATGTAGGTATCAGTGTCTATATAACTTCAATGATAATTTAAAAGTTTTAGTTATAATTGGTTATAACTATCCTAATTTCCAAAAGTAGTATGTAACAACAATGGCGACATTATTTTAATAATTACAGTAACGTAAAAAAATGTAAAAAAAATACAATATTATTACAAAATAATATTTAAAAAAATCACAATAACAAAAAAATGAAAAGAAAATATAGCAAAATACTGGAAAATAAAAAAAAAAATTAAATAAGAACAAAATAAAAATGAAAATAAATTCAAACACATCTTTTCCTCCCCCAAATTAACGGCGCCAAATCTTATGGTTGAAAGATTTTAAATGATATAATATGTATATACATACGTAAATATAATGTATATATTTTTACGTGCATGCATTTATATAAATACAATTATATATATTTGTACATACATATGTATATTGTATACAAAATAAATATAATGTAAAGAATTTTAGTGAAAATTTGCAACACTGTAGTTGTTGGAAAACCGCATCAACATTACATTAATAATATATAACATATAAATATTATATGTATGTACGTACATGCATATGTACATTTGTACATTATTCACATATGCATTTACAATAAATTTGATATACATATATTTGTTACTGTTTAGTTTTTTATATTCGTATTCTTATGATTATTATTATTGTTGGTAATTATTTTCTTTATTATTATAATACATATTTCCTTCATTATTAATATTGTTCTTTTTTTTTTTTCAAATGGTATCTTCAATATATAGTATATTAATATCATCGTCACCATTGCACATTCTTACAATTCACACAAAGTATGTAGCTACGATGAATTTTATCTAAAAGAAAATATTAGTTTAGTAAAATTGAATTACATATTTTTATTCAATTGCATTTTGCATTACAAAAATTGTAAATGTATCATATACGTACCCTTCAAATTATTTTTAATAAAATAGGTAATTTTGATAATTATAAAATTATTCAAATATAGGTAGGTATTTGCTATTTGAAGTTTACAAGAAATTAAAAAGCAGAATGAATGCATTTCATTTATTCAATTTTTAAGATAAGATCAATAGATCTCATATTTTTTTATATATCTTTTTATTTATTTTATGTTAATTTAAATTTATCACGAATGTGAGCAAACAATTTTTATTATTTATTTAACTAATTACAGAAAAAAAAAATTTATTATTTAAGTATCTGTTTTTGTTTGTTTTTTTTATTCTTTATTATTTTTAAAAATTTAAATATAGTGTTACTAAGTAACCCTTTTATGTATATGTTATTTCTTTGAAATATATATTTTTTTCTTTAATGCGTATATATGTGTTTAATTTAAATTAAATAAACTGATAATAATAAAAATAAAGATAACATAAAAATGGTTTTGAAATAATATTAAAAACAAGGGAATTTTTTAAAAAGGTTTCAACAAATTAATAAAATAATGTAATTTTTGATTAGGTTACCTAGCGCATTTTTCATTTGTTTTCGTAACTAGGTATTTTTAATTTGTTTGAAACGAGTACATGCGTGAAGTTGAATAAAACATATATATTTTTTTAAAATGCAAGTGAATTTTGATAAAGTGTTTATTTAACTAGCATTTTGTAATATAAAATATTAGATTTTTTTTTTAATGAGATTCAGTTGCATACCTATTTAATAAAATCTTTATTTAAAAAAAAATAAAATAAAAATTAAAGATGAGCAACCACCCTGTGCACCTTTATCATATATATAATAAAATACATACATACATATTTGGCTTTGTGTGTAAAATATATTTATATGTATATATAAGTATATATATATGTATATAAAAATAACGTATAAAAGCTCGTCAATAAAAGCGAAATGTATGTATGTACGTGTACAGGCATGTACTAAGAAAAAGTAAGAAAAAACACTTTATATAAATTATCATGTAGATATCATCGTATTTGAATTTTGAGCAGACAGGTTGTTGAGCCATTTCTTAGGTTGCATTATATATAGCGCGGGTTGAAGAAAATCAAAAAATATTTTTATTTGTAGGTAGGCTGAAAAAGAAAAATACATCCATACATAGATAATATATAGGTACATATAATACATATGTATATACATAAGTACATTTGTATGTATAAATTTATATTCAGCCAAGCCTTTTTATTGGTTTAGTTGGTTAATACTTTTATCATACGTATGCACATTTATATATGAAATTTAAAACGGCAACATAGTACATAGTATTAAGAATGCATTTGTATGTCATACCTATATTATTATTATTATTATTATTATTATTATTATTATATATGTATTACATTAGCTTATTTTATCGTCATTGGATTTTCCGTTAAAATATAAAAACTTACAAAGTTAGATAAAAGCGAAAACAAAATATACAAAAATATAAAATAAAACAAGTTATTAAATGTAATTAAAACCTTTTGAATGGAATTAATGAAGAGAAAACACCTTAATCAATTCAGAAACTGAAGATGTTAGAAAAATATAAAATCGATGCGCATAAAATTTACGTAATATATTGTTGAATATGTGGCTTTTTTTTGTTTTTATACCTTTTGAAGTGTATAATGCACATACACATATTTATATAACAAATATTCACATACTTTATATTCATAAGAAATTTTTCAAACGTGTTATCGTTTTGAAGAAAAAATGGAAACAGAAAAAGACAAATAAAAAAAAAAAGAAACTTGAAATATTTCCATTTAATGTAACATATAAACAATCGAATTTAAAATTGAAATGATATTATACCGTTCATCAAAATTAACGTGAAAATATTTGAAAGTATATACAATATGTACAGATTGTACCTATCTATGTGTATTGCACATGTACATACATTTTACGTTAAAAAAAAAAGTATAGAATTTAAAAACACTTGCATTTAAAAATTCTATAAAATTTTAAGAGAAAAATATTTCCTAAACTTTTAGCAAATTTTTATAGTCTACATTTTAAATTTTAAATGAAATGTACAAAAAATGACTGATTAAAATAAATTTACATTTTATTGGAAAAAAATCTGTGAATAAAAACATTGTAGGTACCTTCAAAATAGATAAATTGTTCACAGATACAAATCATAACATTTTTTAATTATTGATTGAGGGCTCTTAAGTAATATGTCTTAATAGTTTATACAGACCTTTTAAGAACTAGCATCACAGAGCCAACTTTTCTAAATTTTCAGATTATTTTAAATAAAAAATCAAAGATCACATTAAAAAAATGTTAATTTATGTAATTCATCAAATATTTTAAGATGATATTTTTCTAAGTACATTCATGAAATTGTTTTTCATTTGAAAGGTAAGCAGTGATAACGACTAATTTATTCAATTTCAAATAAATATAATTTCTATATTCAGTAAATATAAATCGAACACACACGATCATTCAAGAATTTACAATCCATGATATCTTCAAAGGAAGATTCTTTATTTTTAGCAAAGGATTTCTTACTAAAAATAATCTGAGATTGTAAAAAATTGTACTTGACATGGCACTTATTCTAAGACATTTTTAACAATTACAATACATACATATATAGAAAATTAAACTGAAATTTATCTATTTATAATTTTTTTCTTAAATAATGAATTCAGAAAAAAAAAAAAAAAAACTTAAAAACTTACTTTAAATAATAAATTTGTCCTTCTGGAGTTCTAGCTTGTTCCCATCCTGGAGGTAAATCACCTAGTTCATTTTGCAATTGTATAGCACTCACAACATCGTAAGATCTTTGTTTCATATGAACAGGTTGTACAGTATTTGTTTGTTGTTGCGATTGTTGCCCACTCCCGCTTGTATTATTTCCAGTACCATTACCAGAATTATTATTCTGTGCATTTAATCCAGATGCTGCATAAGTTTGTTGTAATGATGCTGGACTGCTATGAGCTCTTGAATGACTTATTTGAAGGCCACGATTTGTTTGTGGAGCTTGGGGTGGAGCACCACTTTGAGACCCTGTACTAAATGCTGAATCTGTGCTATTTGCTCTTGAATGTGATACTGATGGTGACTTTGATCCTGTTGAAGGTGGATTAAAAAATGAATTTGGTAGCTTACGCATACGAAATGGCACTTGAAGTGGTCTTTTTGAATCACCAGGCTTTAAGACACTATCGAATAACGCTTGCAAATTATCATCAGAATCCTGGTCAATACGAACGACTAGATTCCCTTGTTTAATTGCATCAGTATCTATACTGTTGTTATTATTGCTATTATTATTATTACTATTATTCAAATTATTATTATTATTACTATTATTGTTATTGAGAGCCATGTTTTCCTAATTTTATTTTAATTACGATTTTTTTTATTCAGTCTACTTCACAGGTAGAACAAGTTAAAAATTACACAATATGTTATTGACTGCACACACGTGTATGTGTTTATTTGTATATATACTTGGCTATGATACATACAAAGTAGAAATTTATATGTCCGCTGCTTGAACTCCTTTGTAATTTTGTATGTATGTATATATCTTTTTTTAAATTCAAGTTCTGCTTTTATAAAATTTTACTGCTTTCTTATATATTCATGAATAACAATAATAATAATAATTTATTTCAACCTTTTTTATCTATATTATCTATATTTTACTTGTTGATTTAGATGTCATATAATGAGTATAAAGGAAAATGGATCTGTCGCTGGATTCTGGCACTGGAACCATTTATTCAACATTCATAAAGAATATAAATAATAGAACATCAATTTTTTTTCTTCGTGTATATTACTTTTATAAATAAATGTAAGTATACTGATTTGAGTACGTCGTATATACATATATAATATTATTGTTTGATGTTTACTTGGCCTCGTAAAAATACATATACTTACTTACATATAATATATATATGTAAGATATATTCAATTTACAATACAATACATATGCAAAACAGATAATCAAATGATGATTGACATTATGTTGAAGAAGTTATTCAAACAGTTTCAAATGTTGCTTTTTTTCGCTTTTTTTGTATATGTGCTTCACTTATTGACTTCTTTGCTTTTTTATTTATTCTTTTTTTATTTTTAAACTTTTTTTTCCTTTTTATTATCTTTAATTACAGTTATATATACTTCTTATATTTGTTGTACCTATTCCATATGTTGATGATAAATTCATTCATGTAAGTAAATGTACAATGTATACATAACTTAATCAACCTAGAACATATATAAATATGTATATACAGTATACACTCTATGTAAAATTTATATGTGAATATTTATATATATATGTACACGTATGTACATTATGTATATGTATATGTATGCTAGAATATATATGCAATGTATTATGAAGGTATGCATATAAAATAGTAAAAGTATAACGATATATACCTATATATATATAATTATAATGGCCTAACACACTCACGCATGTGACTTTATATACATAGGTAAATACAAATTTTATATACGTAAATACATATGTACAATATATTCATTGCATTTTATATTTGATATTCGATTCGATTTAAATTTAAGATACTTTAAAATATACATATGTTCATATACGTATATCTATATACAATCGTATTGTATATTGAATATATGCCTATTCAGCAACATTGTAGATTATTGTATAAGTACATACATATATATGTTTGTTTTTTATTTGTTCACACACGATAAAACATAGATCTGATATTATAGTAACATGTATTTGTATCTTAGTAATTTTGTACTTATTATGTACAATGTGTATGTATATTACATACACATATATACATACATACGTAATACATACCATACGTAATATAAATACATGTATAGTTTTATCTATGCAAAAATAATTCATAAAATATACAGATATAAACAATCGTACGCGGAGAAAACAAGAAAAATTTTGAAATAACAGTGAGTGAGCTTAGAAAAACACGAAGCCAACAAAAAGTTATATGTCTGGGAAAGTGAGCAGTTATACATTAAATTGTATATGTATTGTTGTTTTTGTTGTTATACAATATATTTTTACATTAGTATTGTTATTATATATATATATATATTATTACAATGTTGAAGATCAATGAAGACTAACTATACTATGCCTATATAGTTAAAATTTTATGAGAAGGTCTTGTCTGACTTGACCGCTGATCTGAATGCTACTAGCTGGTTGAGGTTGAGACTTAATAAAAATGATCGCGATCTCTAATATAGGTATGTATTGTATACATGAAATAAACTAAAACAAGTTTTTTTTTCATACAATCTCATAAAATATAAAATACATTCAAAAGATACATATACATAAACATAAATATATATATACATATATAATTTCGTGTACATACACTATCACGAAATTTTTGTGTAACTATTCAATATAATTGTATGAGAGAATTTATAAATAGTGTGTTGTCGACGTTTAATTTATTTTTTTTTTTTTTTGTTTTTTTCTTTTTTCTTTACATATATTTACATTAAAAATTTTTTTACAATTTTTCAAAAATTTTCTTAGTAGTTACTAATAATTTTTTTTTTCGTTTTTTTTTTACTTTTAAATTTTTAACATTTATAATTATTCAAAAAAAAAAAAAACGAATTTTATCGAATGTATGACAATAATTTTAACTAAATGGTACAAATAAGGCCACACTGTTCACACAATGTATTTTATATCATATGTAATATAATATAATAAAATTTCATAAACCGGAAGCACTTTGATTCTTATTCATAAATAGTTATCAAATTCTTTCCGTTTTACCTCTTTTTTTTAAACAAAAAAGATTAATAATTAATTTTATTTCTACTATTTCGTCATCAAACAATAAGAAAAAAAGAACGAAATAAATTAAAAATATATTACAACTAACCCGTTTGTTTTTTTTTTTTTTTTTTTTTTACAACATATATAACGGATAAACGTCAATCCCGTCCAGACCCGATAACTGGCTTTACTCTACTATCTCTCGAAATAGAAATTGAAACTAAACTTAACACTTTAATTCATAGTATTAGTTATATTTATAAAAATGCTTAAGAAATAATATGTTGAATATATATACGATATTATTGTGGTTCTTCACACATAACACACAATTAATATACGTATATACAAACCATACATACTATGTAATGTACCTTCTCAATTTCTTTTTCCTTTCAAGATTTCCAGAACAAAATGAGCATAATATGTGAGCAATCAGAATATATAAATATATAAATATATAAATATATATAAATATATGTATGATATACAAGCTTATTTATGTATTTAACATAGTAATATACGTGTAGAGCTCTATAAAAAGCTATATAAAATAATATATATGTATATACATATATAGCAATTGTTTATTCTCACTAATGAATTGTGTGTCGTATATATAATATATATATACATAAGTACATACAGTACACAATTTAACTCATCAAGATTAGCTTGTAGATAGAATATATACATACGAAGTCTTATGTATGTATCGTGACCAAAAATCAAACGTTGAAGCTCTGAAGATACATACAATACGACGGTACTTAACACCTGAAATGCATATATGTGTAAATATATATAAATGAAAAATATACGTCCATGCATATAATGTAAATATACAAAATTTGACATACCTGATGTTTTTAAAATCAACTAATATACATACATATATACAAAAAAATTTTATAAAGGCGAAGTTGTGTTTAATGTTTATATTTTAAGAATTTTTATGTATTCCACATTTTTTTTTTTTTTTTAAATGCTCATTTGTTACTTTATTTATAGTGGTGAGCTAAAATCATTCTTAATTATTTATTTTTCTATTTTTATTACTATATTATTACAGTTTTCATTATTAAAATTGTTTATATTGAATCGATTTATGTTGTTTTGATCTAGTATCAATAGATAACGTTGGTAAATTCAAATGACGGATATTTTTAAAATGAAAACTTTCACAACAAATGCAATTTGTATGAGCAATATTACTGAAATTGAATAATATAATTTAATTATTTATTATAATAATACAATAAATATAACATACCAATTGATTGTAATTTTTTTAATTTTTTTTTAAATTTATAAATTGTTGAAACGTCAAAAATGAAGATTGTTGTTTATTTATACTTTAAAGTTAAACTTTGAGAGATTTGTACATTACGTTATGTAGATTCAGATTTCAATAATACTTTGTTTTTCATCAACTAATTAACGTATGAAATAATATTGCAACTACATTTATTTTATTACATTTCGTATATTTTTTGCAAATTATTTCATTATTTAATAACATTTTATTGCTAAAATTTGAAAATTTTGCTAACACTTTTTGCCGCTCTTGCACAAACAAAGAACAGCAACAAATAAATGAAATGTCATTAATCATTTTAAATTAAACTATTAGAAAAAAAAAAAAAAAAAACATAATACCATAATACTAATTACCAATACCAAAGGTTCTATAATCAGCTGATTCTTTGATTTGAGCTTGAATACAAATATATTTAAAACTCAACAAAAAATTTATAACTGAATTTTTTTTAAATTAATCGGTTAACCTTCAAGAATTTAAAGATATTTTGACAAAATTAAAAAGTATTTATTTTACATTCAATATTTAATTATTAAAAATGATCTTTTTTTTCGTCAATACGTGAAATAAAATAAAAAGTAAAATCTTTACTTAATAAAAAATTTCAATTACTTTCAATTTTCAAATAATCGATTCGTTATGAAAATCATTCAATGTTCACCACACCGTATTTATCCAGATAATCACCACAAATTATGAATGGTCTTTTTACACTTTATGATTTACATAAAAGAAATTTTATTTTAATTATTTTACCAACAAACAATTATTTCATGCTATTTAACATAATTGTTTATTTTAGGATTCAAAAATTTATTTTTGTTTTATATCGACCAATTATAAATTAAATGGAATATTTAATTTTTAATGTTAACTTTCATCGCTTCCATGTGCTCCCTATGAAAATAAATTCAAAAACCACTATTGACTGTACCCGTCTTCCCTTATGTTTTGATTCATAAGACAACTGAACTGAATATATAAGTATTATCATATCATGTCATGCCATCCCATTTTATTTTATTTTATACTACAGACTACTATGACTACTGACTAGACTGCTAGACTAGTTTGAGTTAACTGTTATTCTGTATGCTATTGCTTGTTATGTGAGAAGTGAACTGATTTCGTTTACTTTCATGTTTTATGTAAACATAGCATAGCCATAGCAAACAGTATAACAGTCAAACTAAAACTAGTCTTGCAACTTGCAGATGGAGTCTATTCAATACTTAACTGACTACTCAGTAGCATGTATGTAAGATGGTTGGATGTTGGTAAATGGTAATGTAAATGATTAATCAGTTCAGTTCAGTTGGCTTTTGTTCGTAAGGGAAGACGGGTGGAATCGTACAGTGGCTCTTAAATTTATTTTCATAGGTAAGGATTGTTCGTGCAGTACTAAATATTACATCTAATTTATATATGGCCGATATCAAGCAAAAACAAATTTTTGAATTCTAAAATAAACAATTAAAGTAAATAGTATGAAATAATCATTTGCTGGTAAAATTATTAAAATGAAATTTTAATGAGTGTCGTAATCAGAAAACATAATTTAAATAACGTTTTTTTAACGTGTTATACTGCTTTCAAATTTTGGAAGCGATAGTACTGGCGCTGAGTCTTAAAAAAGTCTCATGGAAATCGTAAGGTGTAAAATAGGAGAATGGAATAAAATTCTGTGGTTTAAAAAATTTTGAATTATCTTTATGTTGGTACACATGTAAAAAATGTCAAAATAAAACGTCAGAATCAGATAATGATTAATGACAGCTAGATCTGTTAACTGTTCCCTTACTTTAGCAAAAAGGCTTTTAGCTTTTTTTCTTAAATATTTAACTAAACGACATATTATGGTCAAAACAAACAAGACGAAATAAAAGCGGCATATTAACTTTTTGAATTGCAGTCTTTTAAGTCTTAAACGTTTTCGATGTTTTGATTCTCGAATAGTGTAAATTTTTAAAGATCGAGAATCGCAAAAAGTCATTAAATTAGAATTGTAAAAGTTATTATTTGTACGTGTAACGTAAAATATGCATTTTAAACCATTGCACAAATTTTGAAGTAAGGGAATAGAGCTATTATAATTTATATTCTCTCTACAGTCTATAGTTAAAATAAAAATACATAAACAACCAAAGATAAAAAAAATATAAAAACATAAAACACGTCAAAGAAGAAGAAATAAAAAAAGTACACCCATACTATACTATGCATTTGAATATAGATATAAAAAAATATAATTGACATGACGACGACGGGTTGAGTGGTGGTGTAGAATATTTTCATTTTTTAAAAGGAATTTTTTGCGAAGTGTTTTTTTATCGTTTTGTGATAATAATTATTTGTGTTCGATTTTAATTATTAGTAATGTATTAATTTTCATTAATTATTTTAATGTTAATTCTGTTAAATTTTCGTTCGTGATGTCTTCCAAAAGGTAAAAATAATATCTATACATTTAATATAACATTACGTATGTAAAGAAGAAAAAAAATATTAGAACATTTATTTTTTATTTTTACAGTACTGAGTATAATAATTTATAGATATATATACACATGTAGGTATATATATGTATTTTTACAAAGTGGAAGTGGATATAATATACAATATAGTACAATATTACATTCATATTTGTGTATACAATATACATTTTAATATATTCTTATATAGAATTCATACATGTTTTTTTTTCTGAAGATAAAAGAATATATAATGCACATTTTTCCTTCCTTTTTTTTTTAATTTTTGATATTGTACGAAAAATTCCTTTTTTGTTCTTAATCAGAAATTTTTGCCTCATCATAATACGAATAACAAATATACATTGAATACATTCCCTTTTTTTCAATTCAACAAAAATAAAATTTAAATTCAAATGAAATACAAATTATTTTAAATACAATTTTTGCATGAATATTTTTTAAAAAAATTCTTTCAATTAGGTATTTTTTTCCAAATAAAAAAAAAACAATCAATTTACAAATTTATATTTGGATAAAAATGCTTTAAATTAAATACGCATGAAAAAAGAATAAAAATGTAAACAAATCTATTCAGATAATGTGGGATGATGATGATAATGATGGGGTCGCTTAAATGGTTACAATTTCAATTATTTATGAACATACATATTTATATGTAGAAATGCATTCTACATAGCTCTACAGCTATGTATATTGTATGACTATGTACATACATATGTATATACAAAAATTATGATTTATTTTGACGGATAATGTCAAGTTATTTATTATTATAATAATTCTTTTTTTGTTCCATACTTATTGATATCTAACAAAATATTTCTAATAACACAATTATTAAAGAATTATTAATTATTATTATTAACACAATTTTAAAGAATTTCCATCATGTACCTACATTTAAAAAAAAACGAAATATGAAGGTACATGCTAATGTAATTCTTTTTATTTTAATTAGTTATATTACTGTTTTTTTATTTCATTAATAAATGTTAAAAATGTACACGTATATGAAATAATTATTTTTTAATTAAAAAAAAAAAAAAGAAAAAATCAGTATTTATAAATTTTCAAAAATTTCGAATGAACAGAAATCTGAAATAAAAATTAAAAATATCTCTTATTTAGATACTTGCTAGAATAAATAAATTTTTCAAATTAAGTCTAAATCTAATTTAACAATTAATTATTTTTTGCTTTTTTTTCTATTCTATACAGTGAATTAAAAAAATTATCAGAAGAGAGTTTGTTACAACCACCTGAAAAAGTATTTGATATAATTTGTAAATTAGGTGAAGGGAGTTATGGTTCTGTGTACAAAGCGCTACATAAAGAAAGTAGTGCGGTATGTTTTATTTATCTGTTTCTATATAAATATAAATAAATAAATGCATTTGTTTTTATTTTTATTTTTTATTTATTCGTTAGGTTGTTGCCATTAAACTTGTGCCAGTTGAATCAGATTTACATGAAATTATTAAAGAAATTTCAATTATGCAGCAATGTGACTCGCCATACGTAGTTCGATATTACGGAAGTTATTTTAAACAATATGATCTTTGGGTAAATTAAAATATTGTTTAAGTTACATTATACATTACTTTAAAAATAATAAATTCAGTATTTAAAAAATGTATTAAGAAAAAACAAATTGATATAAGTGCATTTATGTGAATGAACACATTGCAATGTATACACATTATTTTTCTTATTAATTATACAAATGTCTACATATTGATTTTCTATTATATTATTTGAAATATAATATACAACTAAGTATGATTTACTGTTTTACTTAAATCCTTATTATATTTATAATTTCAAGTAAATGTGTACATGTGATTATTTTTCAGATATGCATGGAATATTGTGGGGCTGGTAGTGTATCCGATATAATGCGACTGAGAAAGAAAACATTGACTGAAGAAGAAATTGCGACAATATTAAGTGACACATTAAAAGGCCTAGAGTATTTGCATTTACGAAGAAAGATACATAGGTAAACATGAATAAATGTTAGACAAAAATTATATCTAATAAAATACATGTATGTGTATGTATACAAATTATTCAAACATTATTTCTTAGCTGTATATAATATATTATCTCGAAGAGAAATTTTTAAAATCACTTTAAAGACTCTAGAGATAATATAAAAAAAGATTTATTTAATTATGTATTTTTAGAAATACATTTATAAATGTATTTAATTATTAATGATTTTGAATTTTCAGAAATAATACCTTTAATGGTTATAAAATACATATAGTTTAATATCATCATAATAAAATTTAAAATACTAATATGGTTTTTATTTTTATTTTTAGGGATATAAAAGCAGGGAATATACTTTTAAATTCGGAAGGTCATGCAAAATTAGCAGATTTTGGCGTGGCTGGACAATTATCAGATACTATGGCTAAGAGAAATACAGTCATAGGTACACCGTTTTGGATGGCTCCAGAGGTTCGTTTTTATAAAATTCAATATTAAAATAATTAATATACATATATGCACGTACTTATAATTACTACTTTACAATAATAGGTAATTGAAGAAATAGGATACGATTGTGTAGCCGATATATGGTCATTAGGAATAACTGCATTAGAAATGGCAGAGGGTAAACCACCTTATGGCGATATACATCCAATGAGAGCAATATTTATGATACCACAAAAGCCTCCTCCATCATTTAGAGAACCAGACAGGTGGAGTACAGAGTTCATTGATTTTGTGAGCCTTTGTTTAGTTAAAAATCCAGAAGAAAGAGCGACAGCTACAGATCTTTTAGATCATGAGTTTATAAGTAAGCATTATTCAGTATTCATTTATTTTTTTATAAAAAAAAAAAAAATTTTGATAATTTACAGAAAATGCCAAACCTCGGACAATATTAAGCCAAATGATAGCCGAGGCTTGTGAAGCTAGGGAAAATCAAAGAACGAGGCCTTTAGGTATAAACCAAGCAAAAAGTTTACAAACTCAACAAGATGAAGTAAATAGTTCGAAAAACAAATTTATGCTTCAGTATTCATAATCACTTTATTATTTCTCTTATTACAGGAAGAGGAAGAGCAACAGGTTAATTCTGGAACAATTAAAGAATTTCCAGAAGATCCCGGCACATTGGTACCTGAAAAGTATGAAGAACATGATGGGACTATGATAGCACATACAGATTGTGGTACTTTGGTTCCAGATAGTGGTACTATGGTAGAATTAGAATCTAATTTAGGAACTATGGTAATTAATAGTGACTCAGAGGATTCAACAATGAAAAGTACGATAAGAGAATTAAAACTTCTGGCATTAGTGATTTAATTGAAATTATCTTTTTTTCTATTTTATTTTTAAGAACATGACACAAATCCAGATAAACCAAAGTACAGACCGCCATTTTTAGATCATTTTGATAGAAAGAAAAATGAAGCCATTAATAATATAGTGAACGTAACAACTACAATGACGGCTATAAATGGGTCTGAATCACCACAAGAGCCCAAAATTCAAGTAACATCTGCAATTGCAATTTTACCACAAACAACTACGACAACAACAGTAGCGCCAACATCGAATAATGTCCAACAAATTGTACCGAGTAACATTCTACAACAAAATCAAAACAACGCAGGTGCTGGACGATATCAATCACATTTACAATTACAATTAAATCAAATATCAGCTGCAAATCAATTAGGCATGCAACAAATATTTCATCATGGTGCTGGTGGTGGTATTGGTATAGAGAATTTAGGAAGACATCATGATAATGGTCCAAGATTCCATCATCGTAATTTTGTTGATGGTGAATTTGAATTTGTGAGTATTTGTTTATATCTAACTATGCATTTCATACTAAATTAATTGTATTTCTTTTCACAGTTAAAATTTTTGAGTTTCGATGATTTACAACAAAGGCTTAATAATATTGATTCAGAAATGGAGAGAGAAATTGAAGAGCTGAATAGAAAGTACAATGCAAAACGCCAACCAATTCTTGATGCCATGGATGCAAAACGTAAACGACAACAGAATATAAATAATAATTTGATTAAAATTTAGATAAATTGTTGAAAATCGGTTATTCATTTTGAATTATTTAAAACAAAAAAAATTATATATATTTTTTTTGTTTTTGATTCGATTATATAGAAAACGTAAATCTCGGTAGGTTGTAAAAAATCAGAAAAAAAAAACATATTGTGAATAAACACATCCACACACATAAGACCGACACTATAAAAACAGGGATTTTATAAAATGAGAATTCTTTTCTTTTTCTTCTTGATGTAAGAATGTATTATATTAAAGAGAAAAATAGGACCGATTTTTTTTCTTGTTATTCATGATGGTATGTTAGCATTTAACATAGAAGTTTACTAGTTACTAGTTTACAATTTAGTATTTATCCCCGCGCCGTATATAGGTACTATACATATAATTATATTACATTATATTATGTTTATTACTATTATCATTGCTATTACTAGACCATGATTGGTACTAATTTTTCCTTACTGTTTTCTTTTCTTTGTAAATCATTTTTTAATTGTGATGACGTTATCTTTCAAAGAAAATTGAAATTATAAAACAATAAAGTAACAAAAATTAGAATTTCTCCACTTAATATAAAAGTAAAAATCATTCAAATCAAAAATATAATTACATGCATAAGTGATTATTAATTATAATAATTATTTAAATCTACTTTATGTACATTTTTCTGTTTATTAACTAGAGCTTTTTTCTTCCTTCTTCACATTATGACAAATTTATGTACATTTTTAGAAACTATTTTGCAACATTTCAAATTAAATTTTAAAATATTTTTTTTATTTATTGTGCTTTATTTTTTAATTTTAAAAAAAATTAGTTTCAAAATAAATACATATATATTGTTAAAAATAACAAGACCAATAACAATCAACATGACAATGCAGAACAAAATTTGAGTTAATATAAAAAAAATTATGTTAAAATAAAATTTATTTCAATGAGATAGAATTCCAAAAGAATGATACAAGATTGAAATTTATTCCAAGAACATTTTTTATTATTCTGGAAAAATTTAAATTACAATAGATATGAAATAAACTTCAAATAAAATCTGAACATATTACTGACTTTCAGGGTGTTTTTTTAAAATTGAATGTAGGAAAGTCTTAATTTTTGTTTGAATATCCAGAAAAATAATTAGAAATAAATAAAATTTCAACGTAAATCGGTACAATCGGTTTTTTAAAAATTCATATTCATTAATTAGAATTAAACTTATGAAAAAAATGTACTAATCTTTTTTGTGGAAAAAAATTAAAAATTTCTACATTTAATTTTGTTCATTATTCCATATTTTACTTTTTTAAAATTCTTTTATTTATTAAACTTTCTATGAAATTTTTATTTTTGAATTGTAAAAAAAAAAAAATACATATACAATTTAAACAACCACACATAATGCTTTTTATGTATTATACATCACACAGTTATACATATATAACATAGATACATAAACCCATGCATATTACTGAATATGCGTATATCAATAAACATTTACTTTTAATAAGAAATCTAAATTTAATTAAAACAAAAAAAAAAAAAAAGGAAATATAAAAAATAAAATAATAAAACAAAAATGTTAACAAGCAATACAGAGTTTATAATGAATATAAAATAGATAGAATGTTGCATGTAAATAAAAATAAATCATTCGTTTTTTTCTCATTATCATATATTATTATTTTTATTATATTATTTTAATTTTCAATTTCAGTTTGTAGATAAAATTATGCTATTATGAAAAAGTTATGTTTATATTATTTTTCAAATTAAAAAAAAAGAGAGTATAAAATTTATTTAAAAATTTCACATCAAATTAAAAAAAGGAAGAAAGGAAAAAATAAGATAAAAAAATAAATATAATATTAATTGTCACAATGTATAGATAAAGACAATGTAAATGTTATTTTTTCATTATCAAATAAAATTAAAAATAATAAAAAAAAAAATGAATTTCAATAACATAAACTATGAATTAATAAATTAAGGATGTTAATAAAATAAAAAAAAATTATACTATTATTATAATTACAATTATAATAATAACAAATCATATTTGAAAAAAAAAAAAAAAAGAAATGATATTGAATAACATTCTTTTATTATTGTTTTGTAAAAAAAAGAGTAATTATCTCATTTATGTTTTAAATTATATTAAAATTTAAAATAGAATTAAAGTAACAAAATTGAAAGTGTAAGTTAAATAGAAAACAAAAATAAAATAGTAATTAATACAATGTGCCCACAACTAAGAAAAATTAGGAAAAAAAAAAGATTATGAAATATGAGAAGACTGTTTAACTGGCGACTAAAAATCGAAAATTAATATCCACAAAAAGAAAAATGAAAATAGTAATAATAACGATAGTAATTAAATATAAAATATATAAATAAATATATATATATACGTATATATATATACATATACATATATATTTAATGTAATGATAACAGTAATATAATAGCAATTTTTTATGAAATACATATATCATTTTTTCCAAAGTTAGAAATTCTCTTGTTCATAAATTTTTTTAAAAAGAAGAAAAAATTATAAAAAAAAAATACAAATATTAATTGCTAAAATTAAAATGTCTTTTTATTTTAATTTAAAAAAAAAAAAGTGAAAAAAAAAATCCTTTTTCAGAGTTTTATGATGAATTTTAAATATGTACACCAAATCTTCTACTAGATTTAAACTGAATATCATTTTTTCGAAGTTTTGTTGTTAACCATTTATCATAATTTTATCAATTGTACCAACAACAACAAAATAGGTATTTCCGTTTTTTAAATGATATTGACTGAAAAATTCTTAAATAGATTTTTTTTTCTAAATTAGGTATTTGTCTTATTCACAAAATTTTAAAAAATATCAGATATACTAAATTTTACAATCTATAAGTATTACTTTATTTTCATATTAACATTTAATTTAATTTTATTATTTTTTTTTTTTTTTTCAAATAATTGTTTGAAAACTAATCAGTCATTTTATCTCGACATGTAATAAGTCTGTGATAATCACAGTAAATATTAACTTCCTATATAAATTTCATTTATCATTTCATTTGTAATCAATTTACCAGTCAAATTCAATATTCATTTATACATGAATTCAGGTTATGTATGTATGTACTTATATATTATTTAAAATAAAACTGAATATCTTGTATAATTTTAACATGTATAATGTACTCTATTTTTAACTTTATTTTATTTTATTTTATTTTTTATTTTATAATTGAAGAGATTCAAACACTATAAATTTTAATTTTTATTTTTGTATGTTGTATGATTTTTCTATTTCCCATTTTTAATACACATATCATCATAGATATCAATTGATAAATAATTTCAAATGATCAAAGGGTACAATTTTATGTCATCATTTCTAAAGTCATTGTATGTTATGTGTGTGTTCACATATGTATGTATGTATGTATACGCACAAAAATAAAATTCTTTTATATAATTCAACGAATGTCAATTATTCATTGATGGATGGACGAATTTCTTGTTATAGGAAACCAATTTTTTTTTTTCTTTCTTTTATATTATACAAAACCCTTATTAACAAACTTGTTTGTTTCCTTTTTTTCACTTCGTTTTACAATTTATCCTTTATTTATAAATTTCGCATACACATATTATGCTGTATACACAATATATACACAATAATATAAAATGTGTTTAAATTTTATTATCATCATCATACCAACAATTCAATATTCATCAAAATTAATTTTATATATTGATGAGACGATACAAAAATTTTAAAATTTGTTTCGTTAATTCAATACTGTATTGTATACAATGAAAATCCACTGGGAAATGACTTTCTTTTTCATGGCTCATCACTTTTCACTTACTTATATGTATACCATATATACATATGTACCTACATAAACATTTGAATTGAACATCATCAGCAATTAATTATTTTTGTGAATTACAATTTTTATTCTATCTATCATAGTGAAAATTTTTAAGTTTGTGTATTATAGAAGATCCAATTTAATAAATGTTACCTACATACGAGTATATAAGTACATATACATGTACTACACACAGTACCTTTCTTTACAATAAAATTAAGAAAAAAATATTATATATATAATTTAAAATTACGAATTTTTTTAAAAATTAGTTAGTATGCTATTATTAATTGTCCTTTTTGTTCTTAATACATACCTAAAATTTAAAAGAAATTTTTATTTGTTATCTGCCATCTCATCCTTATTTTTTTTTACCTTCTTTTATTACCGTGCACATGTATAAAAATTTATAATTTACATAATTCTGTTACCGTTGATATAGGTACGTAATTTCAAAAAAAAAAAAAAATATATATATATGTATATATTGCATATATACAAATTTAGAGGGAAAGAATTATGAAATTACATGATATTTTGCATTATTCTTATTGTCTTGTGTACAATAAAAATAATATAATATAATTTATTTTACATGAATCGATTGCATATAGGTACTTATATAATAATTTTCATTATTTATAACTAAAAATATTTAAGATTGTAAATTTACATAACGATTAAAAACAGACATTTTATGCCTGAAATACAATTTATGAAGAATAAATTGTCATATACAGAAAAAATAATATACACATGTGTAGTATACACGTTTTTCATTTCATTTAAATTTACAAATAAATTAATTCAATTTACCCTATTGTAATATTTGGGGAAAAAAAAAAGAAGAAAAATCTCATTCATTTATTGTACTGGTAGATATCATACTTATACATACTACATGCATTGCATTCATGCGGTCAGTTAATTTATAGTTTTACTAAATTTTACGAAATACATACAAAACCCAAAAAAAAATTTTTTTTTTTTTTGCAACATGATGTAACATTTGGTCAAAATTCGTTATGTAACAATTTATAAAATTTTTACATTTTTGTCCATATACCAGTAACTTATAACAAATTATGCAACAATGAAATGAGTAAAATTTACAACATACGCACATATTACAATGTATGTATGTATTTGTTACTCATTAGTTATTCCTTTTAAAATTTTGTAGAAATTTAACGATCCGTGTCATTTGCCAATTTTGAAGGCGTTTCAATATTTTTAATCATTTTATAAAAAGGGGCTAAATACAATAAAAATTAAATTTATTTTTAATCTATACTCCTACTCATGATTAAATTTATGTTTTGTAATAACTATTTTATTTTAGTAATTGTTTAAATTATTTTGTATTGTATGTATTATTTGCATTTGATTTTTATTGTACTCAGTATTCATATATCTTGAAGATACATATGTACATACAATACAATAAAATAGCTTCCATAAGATGTTAACTATCTTACAATTAATGGACAGAGTATAGTTTTTTTATTATCAGTCATTAGAATTTTTTGGAAAAAATTTTAAAATAAAAACGTTGTTGTACTTTTGTATAACATTTTTCTTTTTTTTCTAATTTTCTTATAGTAGGTAATTAGAAGAAAGAGAGAGAGAAAGAAATTCATTTACATAAAATTACAATGAATATAGTATGCAAATTTATTATTTTAAAAAACTTTACAATAACTTATTTTTTAAAAAACTAGGATTTTAATTAACTAATTGACTGACTGACTGACTATTTCTCACGAATTGTCAAAGTAATTATATGTACATGAACATTCAGAGTTGTATACACATACATACATATATTATATTTACATGCATGTATGTTACATCAAAAATATATACATATATTACACTTACACATTTGTGTAACATTTTTTAAGGGTTGAAAAATGATTGTTTTGTTACAATTGAAATCCATTCAATTTTTATTTAACCGTATCTAATACGTTACAAGATTTGATTTTTTTTTTTTTTTAATTTCCAATTGTTTAACAAAAATTTTTATGTTTTGGGTTTAAAATATTTTTTTGTAGTTTTTGAAATTCTAATATGAACAACGATAATTTAATGCAAAGTGTGAAGTATCAACACACACACACATATGTTTATGTTTACATACTTATTACAATAAAATATTGATGTTCATTTGAAATAACTGAAAAATTTAAATTTAAATCCTAAATGTATGTATGTTAAAACCCATAAAAAAATCGAAAATAAAATATAATAAATTCATTTTGGAAATACACACAAAATTACAAAAAAAAAAAAAAGGAAAATTATATAAATTTTTAGGATAACAACAAATTTATTAACAACACGGATTTAAATATGAATACATACATAGATATGTTTTATATTCTAAATATAAAACGTAATTAATATAATGGAATTGAAAATAATTTACATAATTTAATGTGATCTTTAAAAAGTCTAGACGTTACATAATTAAATATGTACATATAAATAACCTATTAAATTGTTACATGTAAATTACATACCTTAATCTTAAATCATTATCTAAATCATCTTAAATATTATATGTATGTATGTATAGGTATGTAATATAAAAAAGTATTCAAAAGTTCTTATTTTATGTACTCGTATAATATGATTGAATATTATATTTTAAGTAAATTTTCAAAAATTTTAATTTTAATTTGTTAAAATTTTATTTTAACTTTTAAATACCTACATTTAAATTACCTGTATGTACATACATACATATGTATGTTACATAAAATGATGTACATGAATTTATAATATCTTAACTGCCTCATATACAAAATTATATGTACTTATATTTATTAGAATTTTAATAAATACATGTACATACATTAAATTTGTATATGAAATCATTGTTATGTAATTTATTTGTGTGTATTAAATGTATATATGTATGTATATTTCTATATTAATTGTACTACTAATTGTCTATGTTAACTATGTAGAGCATATGATTGGATGTTTTTACATTACAGGTACATATGTATGTATACCGTATATACATATTACAGATTAATTATTTTAAATTGTCTCAAAGGTTCTACGTATACTGTCTGTTATACAAAAGAATAAGAAAATTTTTATAATAGAAAAACAAAAAGTTTTTATACAAGCACTTGTATACATACAATAATAATAAATATTATTAATAAAATAATATATTTCCAAAGGAAAAGCTATAGTTAATATTTCATCATCATCATCATCATCATCAGTGGCCTTTCAATCTAGGGCGGATCTGAGCCTCCTGAAGTATCTCCTGCTATCAGTTTCTATTTATTGCTATCATTTTCTAATTCTCTGTTTGTACATACGATTTTTTAAAAGTGAAAAATAATATACCTAGCAGTATATATATGTACATACATACCTATGTAAGTTTAAAATGCTTTGAATTTATTTGTATTTTAAATCTATTTTTATTAAAACGATTCTGTTTTAATTTCGAATATAAAAATTTTGTTTTTATTATTATTTACAAAAAAAAAAAAAAAAAAAAAAAAAAAAAAAAAAAAAAAAGCCAAAACCAACAACTAAAAACAAAAATTGATTGTAGTATAGTTGTTTTTCTTTAAATTCACATTTATCTTTTCAATTTATTTTAAAATTAATTACGACTGCTATATTATTATTGCAAATTGACCAAACAACCAATAACTAAGTGTATAGAGTACATACAATAATAATTTTACTGTAGTTAACATTAAAAGTATTTGTACACTTAGAGATTTCAATTTAATGTAAATAAAATACACATATACATATGAATTTAAATATGTAATTGCAAATATAGAAAACAGTTGTGCAATTTTATAAAATAAATAAAGGGAAAAATTAAGTTTGAACTTTAAATGATGCTGGACATGACATTGTTAAACGTAAATTTCATTAGAGTTCTGGTTTGGTTTTGGTCAATATATGTATGAATGAAAAAGCAAAAAAAAAAAAAAAAACAACAAAATGTGTAATAGAATGTTTTTGTTAGCTTATTACAAAATTTTGTACGAGAGTATATACATATGTACATATGTATACGTGTATGTACATTTAAAATTTCAAAATTTTCAAATATTAAATGTCATGAGGAGTTCGATCACGACACATACATACTTGTGTACATACATACAATGTACAATGTGGTCAATCGTTTTATTTTGTTAATTAAAAAAAAAACGAAATTTCATTCTTGTTGTATTGTATGTCGTTGCTATCCTTTATTTGAAATATATAAAAATAAAATAAAAAATAAAACTAAAAATCAATAATTCATTTCCTAAACTTTCATTTATGCATATGTACATACATACATATATGTATGATATCAGATATGTGTATGTACATGTAGATGTGTACTAATTTTAACATACATAATGGAATAGAAATTTAAATTACATCTAGTAACATCATTTATCACGATAACATCTAACGATGGGTTTTATAAAAACATATATGCATGCATTTATATGTACTACATCCTCATGCCAGATTATGTAATTTAGTTGATTGATAAATTGATTCATATAAATGTACAATACGTACATATAACTAATTTTCATTATTTTATAAACAAACAAAACACGATGAAATAAGTGCAAAAATCCATACTTTGAATTATAATGTAAAATTTTTTATTTTTCATTTAAATTTTTGTTTTTAAATAATAATTTAAAAAAGACATCATCAGTAATAGTAACTGAGAATTTATAATTTTCCTTTTTTAAAAAATAAAAATTAAAAAAAAAAAAACTTGAATTTTTATAATTGTACAGAATTGGAATATTGCATTTTTATGTGCTGTTTTTTTTTTTTTTTTTTTTTTTTTGTTAATTTTAATATCCCCGTTGAAAATACAACCTGTTTACTTTGATAATTGTTAATTCCTTTTGTCCTTTTTTTATTTTTACTCAGCTACTAAAGCACTTAAAAATGATTGAAATGATATTCAATTTCTTTATGTATTTTTTTTTTTTTTAATTCCAAAAAATATTTAATATTCTTTCTTTACAATGAACGTGAATATAACGACAATTAATTTCATATGTACATACATACATACATACATATGTAGTGTATCTATACATCAATATATAGTGGCATGTAAGTTATTTTACTTTGAGATTTAAAAACATAAATTTCTCGTTAGGATAATAATTTTTGTGTCATTGTTGTTCGTTTTTGTAAAATGTATAATTTTTTTTTTTTTTTATTTTTCAATATGTGTATGTACACAATTTGATGAATAACGAATCTGTCAACATTAAAAAGAAATAAAAAAAATTTTTTTTTTTTTGTTTTCTTGAAATGCACGTGACCAACACACGTGTTGAACGTGTGCCTTTTACAATACTTATATTTATATATGAGTACATGTACATAAATACTACATACTATACATATATTCATGAATATAACTATAAACATCTATAAGTATTTACTTATTATATGCACATATTATATATATTGTACATCTTAAAAACGATTATTCAAATAGCTTTTATATTTATCCTCTTTTATACCATTTCAAATAATCAAAGTTATTCTGGTAGTAATTAACAAAATTCGTTAATTTGATATTCTACTAACTTTTACACAAAATTTTGACTGTTTGTATGAAAGTTAGCAAAATTTCAAATTAACGAAATCTGCTAACTATGATCAGAATAGTCCTGATTATTATTATTATTATTGTTATCTTATATAATATTATTTCATTTGTATCGTCGTACATAATATACATATACATACATACGTCTGTACTCTGTACATATGCACATACAATGCTGATTCGTTTCAAGTAAATATGTAGATTTTTCTTTTCTTAATGAAATCAAAAGAGAAAACGATACATACAATAAGAATTAATAACCATATTTTTTTATTAAAAACAATAAAATAAAGGATATGCATATGTTATTATTGATTTGTTTTACATAATGTAGAAGTATTTATTTTACATATGTACATATGTATATAATATTTGTAGGATGTTATATGTGTAACATGTTTAGTAAAATAAATATTGCAATTTTGAAAAGTAATAAGAAAAAAAAAATTATGATAATATTTAAAAATTGCAATCCTTTATTAAAACTAATCGAGTTAATTAAACTAATCACGTATTATCTATAAGAAACATAATAAAAAATGTTATGTGTGTACATACATATGTATATGGACAAGTAAATTAATGAATTAGAGTTTTTTTTTTTGTTTTAAATGATGAATCCAGATAATTAGATATGTATTAGGTATATTATGATTTATTATGTAAATCTATTGAAATTGTATACATATTAAAAAATTATTAATAAATTGTTACATTTTTTCACGTGTTAAAATATAATGAAATCATTCAATATTATTAAAACACCTAATACATAGATTGAATTCGATCATTTAGTACATAGAAATATATTGTAATCGTAGGCTGAATATACATATGTAGGTATATAGAAACGTATGTAAATATATGTATTTACGTGCCTACATGTACACGTGAAATTCACTATACCTACGTGTTTAATCCTAAACTTATATCACATGAAAAATGATAGTGGGTTGAATGTTGAATGTTTTTAACTACCTATTAAACCATATGAGGGTTATACATGATACATTTATCTATATTACAAATAAATACAACCCCCAGTACAACCCACTTTTCTGTCATACTTCTTTCATTTTCATTCTACCAATTTTTATAAAATGTGTATTGTGTGTAGTATACAATCAAAAAGAAAAAAATAATAATAATAATAAAGAAAAAAAAAAAAACGAACTCACCACGTTGCTGCTACTCTTCCGCAATAAACCAACTTACTGTTTTTGTCAGTTGTGCGAATACACATTTCTGTATATGTATGTATGTATGTATATACATATGTAGATGTATATTTATGTAGTCATTAAAATTTAAAATATATAATATATTATTTGCTTTTTTATATTATACACATTATGTTTACATATAAAGTTAAATTGCAACCAATACTACTGTAAAAAAGAAATCTTTATATTATTATAGACTAAATTTCAAGTGGAATTGACGACATTATTTCAAGGTCAATAAAAAGTTTCCCAATTTTCACCAACCACCCACAAAGTTTTTGTATTTAATATTGTTAAAAAAAAATAATGGTAAGGCATTTTGTATATACCTACTTACTATAAGCATTGACAAAGTATTCATTATCGCGTAATACTGTGCTATAAGTATAAGTACATAATAGAAAAATATCATGTAGTACATACATATGTTGTAGTACAGCATGTAGTACTTTATATCTATTCATTTAAAAAAATTTTAATTTTATTCATTTGTTGTTGTCACAGTATCATTTACCAGATATATTTTCTTACATATAAGATTCTTACTATATAATATATATTAGCATACGCCATACACTATACGGTGCTATTAGGTGGTATTAGTAAGTTTTCTATATACTAATAGTATATGTACATATGTACATATGTATATTCCTTTTTATTTTGCATTGTATTATGCAAGGAGTAAGTGATCGCATTTGATTTGGTTTTATATGTACATATGTATATGTTGTGGATAAATTAGTACTATAGTCTCATCCTTTTAAACTGCATATGTGTGTGTTCATATGGATAATCCTTATATTTCTTATAAATATAAGGAAGATCTTTTTAAATATTGTATGCAATACATTCATACATTAGTAAAGTAAAGAGTTTAAGCTAGCAAAAATGTATACGTACATATGTGTATGAAACGAACATATATAGTAACAGCAAAATTTGTGTAAAGTACAGTACAAACATTTATTGTACATACATGTATGCATTTTTGTATGGTCTCGATATGAATTGTAATTAAAAATAAAATAAACTTTAAATGATGATTTTGCTAATCTTTTTTACTACTGAGGTAACCTGTTATATCCTGTGGATATTTGATTCTTGATAACTATTTTAAAACTTTAAAGAATGTTAAATCTTATTCTGTGAGCTTTGAAGCTTTACATAGATGTTAATATATCATTTAAATCAACATTATTAGATAGAATATAGTGTATAGGATAAAATTTTTCAATTAACATTAAAAACACCCTGTACATATGTATTGCATAATATGTATGTTATATTGTATGCATATTCTTATATCCATTCATACCATTCGGTTAGTTTTTAATATTATGGGGTATAATGTAGTTTATAAGAATTTTCATTCTTATAGTGTAGTGTACTACAAAATACTGAGTCCGTTTATTTTACATCGATATAAGTACATACGTACTGTATATTTTATATATTAATTTCATTTTATTGTCATATATATATCTACATACTATATATTGTAAAGAATGTTTGAATAAAACACTTTTAATATAAGGGTTGTTGGATTGTGCGCTTTTATTCAATGTATAATAACTTGTATGTGTGTATATGAATTTGTATAGAAAGCAAAGGAAAAATCATGTGTGTTAGTGTATATAAACATATATACATACATATGTATACCAATATGCAAGCAATACGAATTGTAATTGTACACTGCTAATATATATACATATATTTTATATTATATTCGCATACAAGCTGGTAAAACATTCAATTCATAAGAATTCAGTAATAAAAGCACATCATAGCACAATTTTTTATTATAACAAATTTCGATATAACATTCTTTTAAATTTTAGTATACATATATGAGTATATGTAAATTTTAACATCTATATAAAAATGAATCCGCTGTAATTTTAGTTTAGTATCAAGTTGATAAACAAATAGAAAGCTTCAAGTATTAAATAGAAAGAAAAAAAAAATTTTTTTTTTTGTTTTTATTACATTGATAATTTAAATAATTTCGTATATTTATGCCAATTAAATGTGTTATATTTGATTAAATTATTATCATTAATTTGTGATTTAATTGTTAATTTTTAAATAGTTTTTTTTTTTTTGTTTTGAATTTATTACAATAAAAGTGAAAAGAAAATAAAAATTTTTGTACTATCTACGAGTACTTACACGTATGTATGTATATAGTAAGAAAATATAAACATAACTAACATTAGTGTAAATGAAATATGCAAAAAAAAAAAAAAAAACACTTACCATCAACTAATACATAATATAATAATTTTAGAATTAAATTAATTTCTTATATCTATTTTAATTTAAAAAAAAAATTATTTTCTGTTTTTGAACTTCTTATTGAATTTTCAAGATGAATTATTTTTGGCGCGTGTTATCAATATATGAATTCATAAGTATTAAATTCGTTATTATAGATAAAGGTATAAGCCGAATATAATACAATAGATAGAATAGGTACTTAGGAAATTCTTTATTAGATACTTATTTATTTATTAATATTTGAACTTTAACACTTTATTATTATTTATATGTATAATTAACATTTTATATGTGTACATTTGTACATAGTACATACCTTAATATAATGATAAATGAATAAAATAGTTCAATATAGGTACTTTTTAAATATAGTTAAATACATGTTATATATAAGCGATGGAACAAAATTAGTATATAACATTTAATAATAAATACAGAAATGCACTATGTAGGCACATATAGAAAATAATTTAAATTGTGCCATCAATATACTTATATGTATATATATTCGTATGTACATATAACTTTATGTGTATTTTTTATTTTTTTCTCTTTTTTTTTTCGCTTATTTATAACGTGATGTAATGTTTCTATACATCCATTCATTCTTTATTCATATTAAATTCAATATAAAATGAATTAAAAAAAAAAATTTTTTTTTTGTGAAATAGTGAAAATAGTCAAAATTTAATAATTTGTATTTTGTTAAATAAAAATTATATGAAAAACGGTCAAAGTAACCATCATATAAAACAAAAATGTATGAGGGTGAAACCATGTCACAAATATTTAAACGAACTAAAAAATGTTGTGCTAAGGTAATTTTCAATATTATATTTTTCATTTACATACATAATTTACTTGATATATTAGCTTATTAAATTGTAATAATTACACATATGTATTTATATATTTTTAAATGTAATTTTCACATATGTATGCATGTATATACACGCACATGTATTATTCTGCTTAGTTTCTTTTCATTTCATTTTCTTTGTCCTCTGTTTGCTTCTTTATTATTTTAATTACATGTATATATAGGTATTTAAATTTTATTCTTTTTTACACATTTTACTTTAAACAATTATCATTTGGTTGTAATTTACGTACATATATAGCACATAACGTATGTAATACATGTAATACATTCTATGTACATACGTTTATAATACGATATACAGTTTGGTATAAAAGAAAATATGAAAATGGTTTTTCTTTTCTTTATTTTTATAATTTTTTTCTTTGTTTTTTTTTTTAATGAATATACGTATACCTACATATATATGCATATATACATTTGTACATATATGTATGTATGTATTTAAAATGTATCAATTGAATAATATTTGAAAAATAAAAAAATACAAAATAGCATGAAAATAAAATAAAAAAAAAAATAATATAAATAACTGAAATAACGGAATTAAAAAAAATTTGAATTTTATAATAGATACATTTTACATGAAAATTGATGAAAATACATTTTACTTGAAAATTTATTATATTAAAATTAATTATTAACAACTTGAAAATGAAATTTACAAAAACAATACATATTACATAATGTACATATGTATGTATATTTTAAAATAGAAAGGTATTAAATACTTTTTACATGCCCACATAAAGGATATATAAAACTTATTTTATACATTTTTTTAAGATTATTTGTTCTCTTTTTTCCCACTAAATATCTATATTGAAATAAAACAAAACGAAAGTTTCAAACTTTCTAATTAAATATACATACATATGTATATACATATATAAAAATGTATGTACAAAATATATGTGTACTAATGCATATGTACACATGTATTGATGCTGGTAGCAACAAGAAAAACAAATGTATGTACGTATAAAAAACAAAAATATTTTTACTTAACTCCACTTTCAAAAATATACTTGTAAACCTACATACATATGTACATATGTACTTAAATTAAGAAAATTTTTTATTTGAAAATTGATATGTAGGTACATTAAATAAAAATAAAATAAATAAATAAAATAAAATATATACTGAAATATCGTGTACATGATCGTATGCGTATATATATGTATGTATAGGTACATGTATGTACATCTCAAAGTTTTAAAATTTTTTCTTTAAAAAGGATTCTTAATTAAAAATTATTTTGTTTATTTTTTATTTGAAATAAAATAAACTCGTAAGTACCTAATTCAAATTTTCTTGAACTAATCTATTTAAATTAAATAATAAGAAGAAAAAAAAACAACATATAATTCACGAATTCAATATGTTAAATTTGTGCATATTACATCTGTACATGTAGGTACATACAGTTAGGGTAAGTAGAGATGGTTTATGTACAATACACTATATATGTATATAGTTACAGATAAAAATTTCAAGAATGCATTGAACATTCATTATTTATTATTGCAATTACGTGCAAGAATTTTAATTAAATTTTCAACATTATAAAAAAAAATAAAATAAAATATTATTCATTTTTATTGTATACAAATTTTTAGTTGTATTTATTGTGTATTGTACGTTGTATGTACATTAAGGTAAGTATAAAATTAAATTAGATATTAAAGAATAAATGAATAAAAAAAAAAAAACAGTATTTGATAAATAAATCAAATTAAAATGTCATGTATGAAAAAAAAGCCAAAAATACATAAATTGCGTGGAACTGACATTTTTATTTAAAAATTTCAAATGAACATTAAATGAAAAAAAATAAAAATAAATAAAAATTTTATAACGTACACAATATATGCATGAATGCATGTTATATTATATGAATGAATAGCATTTTGTGATAATAAAATAAATATACATATTTTTGATTTTAATAATATGCACTTTTATAGAAAATATTTACAAATGATTTTTGTTAAGAAAAGAAAAAATTAAAAATGGAAAAAGGAAAAGTTTTTTTGAACATGAAAAAAAATACATTTGTTGTTGTTTTTTTTTTTTTTTTGGTTAAAATAATTATTTTTAATTAAATCTATTTGATAAAACAAAATTTAATATTTTTGTCAGATTTAAAAAAAAAAAATTAAATAACAAATTAAATGCCATAAGCAAAATAAATTAAATTAATTACACATAATACAAGTATATATATATGTATATACAAACTTTTGTATGAATTTTGAAATTATTTATTTAAATTCATTAGAAATGAATTAAAAAACTAATGAACTAATTAACTGTTGAAAATTATAGAAATAATTTTTCACTTACATATTGACATACTCATCACAAACACAAGCAGTAAATGTGTTATTCTGTTATTATATATAATTTATTTAATTCGTACAAATATCATACATATATGTATGTATGTATGTATATTCTTTCTAGTAGGCGTTACAGTTCAAGACGAACTTTTAGCGTCCTAAAGCTTGTTTTTCCATACCTCACGATTTTGCTAAAACATATACATACATACATATATGGAATATAAATTTCACATATGTAGTTACATATATAGCCTATATGACTTTAGGCTATAATAAATACATTTGAATATTTATGACTTCAAAGTAAAACATAAACATAAAGTTTATTCTACAATTAAATTTTTTTTCTACTTTGAAGTGTATTTTTGCATATGTCTTGAACATAAGAGTGTATATGATTGTATGTATCTTACTTACATATATAAAAAATATTTGATTGTTTACATACATATGTACCTATGTTCTTTTCATTACATTACAGTAAGATATACATAGTATAATCAAATATTCATAAATAAAAAAAAGGTGACAACATTTTATATTAATGTTTTTACATGCAAATTAGATTCTATTATTAAAACATTTATATATTCACATGCATACATACATATGTATGTACGTAAATATGTCACGCAATTTTTTGCTTATACTAATATTTAAAAACTTTTTATGTACGTATACATTTTTTAACTCTTAAATATTTATCTATACTTTTGTACTTTAAATATTTTCACTATATAGGCCTTATGAGAACTACAAAAAGTAGTACCACTTAAGATCTTTGTATATTGGTATTTAAAAAATTCATCCCATACAGTATGAAAAATATGAGAATTATGGTAACATTGATCGTGAAATTATGCGAGAAGAAAAAAGACTCATACAATATAAACGGACACTGTATACTCCCATATGGCCTGCAGTGAAAATATTTAAAGTACAAAGTATAATACCTAAAATTAAACTATGTATACACAAATCTAAATTTAAATTTTACTATTATGATAGATATAAAAAATTTTTGTTTGTTTTTTTTTTTTCTTTTGTTTTCTTGTTCATTCTTTCAGATATTTAGAAAGATCACCTTTAATACATCAACATCAACAAGTATACCAATTCGTTTAAGAAATCATACATCAGATTATACATTACAAATGGATCAAACCCCACAAGATAATTCACCTCAAAATTTTGGAAATGATCAAATGTTAACAAACAAATCAAAATATAGTTATCATAATTATAATGACAATGATAATGATAACGATGATGATGATAATAATGATCATAACAATGATATAAATTTAAATTATAATATTGAAGGATATCATCATTCAAATCATAAATCACCAAATATATTTAAATCATCAAATTATCGTAATAAATATAATTATATTCGTGTTAATGAAAATGATAATAATAATAAAAATGATTTAAAAAAAATTAATTACGATAATATTGCATCATCATCATCATCAATATCTTTTTTAGATATACCAAATTTAAATTCAACTGATACCGTCCTTAAAAAACATATAAAAACATTAAAAACAACTTCAACAAAATTAAATTATAAAAATTGTGGTGAATATGATAAATTATCTGGCCTTCGAGATGGTGATATAATTTTTACTGATAATAAAATTTATATTGATTTAACCAATCATAATTACAATGAGAATAATTTTAATTGTAATAATAAAGATAATAATATGAATGAAAATTTTAATTTCAATAAAAATGATAATATTAATTATATTTATATTGATAATGATAAAAAAATAAATGAAAATTATAATTACATAAATGGTAATAATAATAATAATAATCATAATTACGAGAAAGTATTTAAAAGATTATCATCATGTAAAATGAATGATTTCAATGATTTAAATGAAAATTCTAGAAATAATGATTTAAATAATAAAGAAACAGTAACATCAGCATCATCATCATCATCATCATCATCATCATCATCATCATCATCAACATCAACATCAACAACAACAAATTTTATGATTGCACAAAATTTTATTGAAAAATTTGATACCTGTTTAAATTTAGCTGCACAAAATTTTCGTAATAGTGTTAGTCCAAGAATGAAATTAGTTACAAATTGTACAACAAATAATATTATAAATAAAGATAAATTAAATTTTACAATATTAAATGAAGATAATTATACAACAGATTCAAATTCATATAATTTCCATGATTATCCAATATTTGAAACGGTCACTTTTGAAAAAGTTAAATATGATAAAAATAAACGTTATTTACGTCATACACCAACAAATTCAAGTTCAAGTAGTATAACATCATCACCAAAATCAATTAAAAATCAAATAAAAAATATAAATAATAATAATAATAATAATACATCAGAAAATTTAAATCAAATTAAACAAAATTATTCAATATATAATTTTAATAATGATCATTTAAATGATGAAACAATAAATCAATTGGGAAAATTTGATAATGATTTTTCATTATTTGAAAATGTAAATAATGTAAATTGGAATATTAAATATGTGAAAAATCTTAAAAATTATGATAATGATAATGATTATATTAATGATAATATTAATTATGATGGAAATGATTTTGATGTACGGTCATATAATACAAAATTGAATGAAATTTTAGATGATAATGATCGTATGATTTTAACTGATCAAAATTTTAACATTGATGATAGTTGTTTATATCGAAATCAACAACAACAACGAAAACAGCATAACAGATATAAGCAAGAAAAACATAAACAACAGCAACAATTTGATCATTTATATCAACATTCATTATGGGATGATTTAGATAATTCATATAGTAATGATGAAAATGATAATTTTGTAAATAAATATCCTAGTGAGGATCTATTGGATGTATTTGATAATAAAATGAATAAAGTTCGTGATAAGAAATTACTTCTTTTACAACGTGAAGATTTTATAATAAAAAATGCTAGTGGTAGTCCAAGATCAAGTTCAACTACATTAGAAACTTGGATAGATGATGAAACTGTTGATAATTCATTTAATGAAGAACTTGAAAAACGTTATATACCATTCGAACGATAAAAAGCATTAACAAGATAAGATACAAAAATCAATATGAAATTTATTTCGAATTATTGTTATTTTATTGAATTTTTTATTTTTTTTAAATTATTTATACACATTATTCACCATATGTAAGGACATCAAGAGAAATATTTTAAGTGTTAATTTTTCTTTTATTCAAAAAAAATAAATAAATAAATAAATAAAAAAAAAACAGAAGTGAACATATGAAGAAAAAAGTATCTAATATCAAACTTTAGTTGTTATACTGTCACCATGTGCAATACATCGCATAAAATCGTTTACACTATATATAATATATACATATGTACACTTGACATTTATGTATGTAATATTATAGCGTGTTACATAACAAAATGCACAACAAATGGTAAAGTAAGAAAAGTTTAGTATAATAAAGCAAAAAGTAAGTGAAAAAAGTTTAAAAAGTAGTTTTATACATTATGCAAAAAGGGTAACAAGAAATTTTATTTTTAAGCATGTAGCAAGATCACATATAAAATTTATCTCATATTCTCCTATAATTTCTTTTCAAAAATTTAACAATATAATTTTGTTAATTTTTTGTTACCCAGCTTTCATTATTTACCGTTTATTATATTTTTAATAATTTTTCTTATTTTCTATTTTTTGTTTTTAATTAAATTTAAATACAAGGCTAAAGATAAATCTATTGATTTATGATAATTATTGAGAAAATAATACTACGGAAATTAAAAAAATAGTACGTATGAACGGATGTGTGTATAGATAACACACATATGTACATATACGTACGTATGAATGTATATTTATATACAAACTATATCCATTGTACCTGACTGAAAAATACAAAGTTCACAATTAAAATTTATATACATATGTACAATTAAAATGGTTTCAATACGACTGGGTATACATACATATATGTATAGTGCATTGAAAATTCTTTTTATTAAATTGCATGCAAGCTTATACATTCATACATATGTTAGATATACATACTACAATATGTAAATGTACCTATACAAACATACACATACATACGAGTATGTACATACATACTTATATGAAAAGTATACTATATTATTATGTTATGAATAATACTCGTATAATTAAATAAAGTGTTTACTTTTTCTTGTTAATTTAAATTTTTATATTAAATAATAAAGAATTTTTCAACTTTTTCAAGTTCCTTTCGACATTTTTGTACCATTTCGTATACCATATTTTATAATACATGTAAAAGTATGTGTAGAATTTTAAGTATCGGATATATATATGTACGTATGTATATGTATATGTACGAGTATGAACACTGTAATTGTTTAGTAGTATAAATGTACTTTAATTATATAATTAAAAGTTATGCTAATTACAGTAATGATTATGATGGTGGTAATAATAATTATGAATTACTTTTAAAGATTTATTCATAACGTTTTATTAAACTACATGTGTATAATTAATTTATGTGGATAAAAATACATACGTATATAAATATGTAAAATTTTTTGTTCATACCTGCAGTAAAATATGAAAAATTATTAAATATGAAAAATTATTAAATATGTATTATGAAAACAATGAAAGTAATGGAATAATTTAAATTCAATAAATGAAATCACACGAATTAACAAACTTTTTTCAATTTTTTGAATTTATTTGATTTTTTTATTGTTATTGTTAACAGGCATCAATAAAAGTGTAAAAATAAATTTAATTTGAATTTAATTAAAATGCCTTAATACTTTTATTATTATTTTTTTAATTATATATAGGTACATACATACATACATTTTAACACATTAATTCACATTAATTTTCAATTACTGCTGAATAAATTCATATTTTAAATAAAAGATGAATTTTAAAATGAATGCTCATTTTTCATGCTTTAAATTTTATTATTACAATGAAAATTTAAAAATTTACCATTTTTTTCTACATTTTATTTCTTTTTGTTGTTTTTTTTTTTTTGTTTTTTTTTTTTCATTCATAAACTTTAAATTAAAAAAATTTTAATTAAGAAATTTATGAAATTTTATAACAATTTTTTGCAAATATAATTTATTTCTTTTTAACTTATTAAAATAAATTTAAAAAGTTTTTGTATTTTTTGTTTAACGACCGGATCAAAATTTCCTTTTTTTTTTTTTTGTTTAGTTTTCATTTGCATTTTTAGATCCTTTGACTAAATAAATATACTCATGCATATAGTAATGTAGTTATATTTTATGCCTAAAGTAAATATAAATGTGCACATTAGTATACATACGTACATACATATATAACGTGTATAAACTAATTTTGAACATTGCTAATGGACAAAATGAAATTTAATTAAACACCCCATACTTTTCTATCATATATCTACATATTTCATTTTGATATACATATATATTACTAACATATACATATACATGATATCGAATATACAAACATGCATGATATTATATATACATATAGATACATATATTATTCATTCATGAACATATAAATATGTATGTAATACATGTAATGATGTACACATTGACATATGTATGCTTAACTGAATATTTCTTATTCATTTAATATTTTTATATGAATATTGAATATAAAAAATCATGATACATATTTTGCGTATAAAACCAAAAAAAAAAAAAAAACCAAAAAAACAAAATTTATACATATTATGTCATAATAAATGAAATATTTCAATGAATTTTATTTGAAAGCTAAACAAAAAGAAAATTTAAATCTTGAGATGCTGTTATATTTTGCAAAAAAAACGTCTACATTCAGACAGAATAAAAAATCTTTTTGACGTTTTTATATACAAATAAATGCCACAAAGGCAATATATGCATACATTACTTATATATGTATATATTTGTATATACATAAATATACATAATATAGATTTTGAACAAAAAAATTGTTTAACATGTAAGTTACATTTTATTAGTTCATATGCGTGCACTTGTACATACATATATTATGTATAATATATATGTACATATTTATTTCGATATAAACGTAGTTTTACGTTAGCAAAAATATTTATACATGTACAAACATATATAAAAAATATATAAAAAAAATTAATTACTAATCAAAGAATAAAAATAACAAAATTATACATACTGTATAATTCATAATGTTTCCTTATATTGATTGCAGAAAAATTCTTGCTTACTCATTTTTTTTTACGTCAACAATACTGTTTCTAATGTTTTCATTTTTATACTCTATCCATTAATTTTATGCAGTTATGACCTTACATATGAAAACTAAGTAAAGTAATATCATTTTGCATCACTGTTTATTGATATTTAAAAAATTCATTTAGTTTCTTATGAAAATTTTAAAGGTTATAATAATATTACTTGTGAAACATTCTAATTAGAAATTGTGATAACATGAAAAATACATAAATATGTATGTACTCCCAAAGGGATTGCATACCATTAGTGGACAGAGTATAGTTACTTAGTTTTTTTTTTTTGAAGCTAAAAATATTACATATTTCATTATTATGTATAATTATGTGTATATACATATAATTAATATACATGTATACAGTTAAATTTGCAAAATTTGGATAACATTATGTACATAATATATTACATATATAAATCGGTATTATATTAATGGAATTAAATAGTTGTACAAAAATCTTAAAACATTTCGAGTACATGCATAAATTTTTCTTATAATTACATAATAATAAAAATAAATTTATACAAATATACATTATTGTGCGTATATATTATATACATATTTATTTGATCAATTTTATCATATACTTTTTTTAATGTATATACATGTGTATGTATTCGTATAGAAGACAAATGAAAATTCAGTTTATACATTTTAACATTATTTTATAAATGTAAACATTTATTACATGTTCATCCATATATTTAGAGTTTAGACATTACTTATGGTATGAGATGACCTAATATTTGATATACAATTTCGAATATAAATTATTAATGGCATATTTTAAAAGGATAAAAAAGAGGAATAAATAACAAATCAGTTTGTAAATATTGTACGTACACACATAGATACATAATATTTATTTTAGCTCCTTTTTATCAATCTTATCAAATGAATATCAAAATTGTTATTTATTTTATTATATTTTAAATCTTTGATAAAATATACAAGTAAAAAATTTTACAACAATTTACTAAAATTTATTTGTTCATTTTTATTTTAAAAATACGAGTATAAAACGAATTTTTTAAATTTTTTTTTTATACATACCAAATCTTCTATGATGTCATTTTTATTCGTAACGGTGTACTGTATCACAAGGTAATATATTATCATAAGGACATAGGACATTCTTTACTTTAAGATAAGTACATATATATTCATACGTGTGTATATGTATGTGTATCTACAACGTATAAATTGTATACAAAAATTGTAATTATATTTTTTTATCTTTTTGCCACAAGTCAAATAATAACAATTTTTATTTTTTTTTATATTATGTAGTGTACATGTACGTACATACATAATTTACGTTATACATTTTTTTTTTTGAAATATACTTTCCAAGGTTTTTTTACATCTATTTTCATTTGACTTTCAATATTATGTACGCACGTATTTTATTTTTTCAATGGGGTAGTTATAAATGATCATAAACAGATTTTACAAATAACATAATTTTTAAATATACAGTGAAATCTATAATAAGCGAGCTGATGGTTATACATATATATATTGTATATATAAATATAATCTAGATGGTTGAGTTGAGAATAATCTTTCAACTCAGTTGCCTTTTGAACGTAAGATTTATTGGTAGCAAAACGACAGCACTGTGTCTGCTTATAAAAGGAAAAATTTCTATTTATTCTATACACGGCCAATCATTCGATTTGTCATTGGTACGTTCATGGGGGGCATCCTCATATAAGATATGTCCATTCAAAGAGGTTTCACGTATTAGATTAGAATAGCAAAAATAAGAATGTGTAATAACAAGAAAACTTAATGATGTATTGTATGGTTATTATTTTTTTATGATTTTTATATCCTTTTTGGTATGCATATACATATGTACATATGTGTATATTATTAAATATTAATTTTTGTATTATAAGATTTTTTAGATTATTTGCATGTATGTGCCAGATATACATAAATGTATACACGTGTTTTATGGTACATACATATAGGTATATATTTATTAAAAAATAAGTATTTTTAAAACATACATATACATATATGTACACAAAATTACGCCAATACAAATGTTTAATAATATATAATTTTTTTTTTTTTTTCCTTTATAAAATGTTCAAAACCAAATTTTGACACGTAAAAAAAAATTACAAAAGAAAAATTTCTCATATTCATAATTTTGATATTCGTGTAACATTTTATGTAAAACTAAAGAACATACGCATAAATTATGAATGTATGTATAAAATGTATGATTCGCTCGTTATATGTCTTTAAAAATTAATGAAATTTAAATTAACTTATTTGAACATGAAAATTATATTGAAATACATAACAAAAATTTTGTATGTTTTAAACATTTCAGTTATTTTTCTTATTCTTTGTAACATGAGTACATATATATTATAGATTATGTACTTATATATAAATATTCCATTACGATCAAATAAGTATTTTATATACATATGTATGTATATAAGTAAAAATTTTTCAATATATCGCATATAATCAAAAAAAAAAAAAAAAAACAAACAAAAAAGAAAATGCTTTTAAAACGTAATATTTGAATGCTTCAAATCTAAAAGAAAAAATATATTATATAGGTACTTCTTTTATTTATATGTTACCTATATATAATTTTGTACAATGGAATTACCAAGGCCAATGGAATATACAATATAAAAGTAAAAACAAAGGATTATATTTCGTAAAATTTATATTAAAAAATAAAAAAAAAAAAAAACTTCACACGATTTTTTTAATATATTCTTCACAAATTATCCAGAAAAACAAAATTAAAATTAAATGAATTCTCTTGATAAAGTATTTTAATTTGTTTACATACAAGATAATATTATCATAAAAGCAACCTATACATAGGTGTGCATGTGTACTATTACAAATAAAATTCTTTTAATAAAATAATGGATAAATATAATACATTGCTTTGGGCTCACAAATCAATTTGAGTATTATTTTTCTTTTTCAATTTATTTTTTTTTTTTCTTTAAACATCATATAAGTTATGTTTTTTAGAATTTTGACTTTTTACAATATAAATAAAATATAAAACAAAAGAAAACAAATTACACATAAATACGTAAATAATTTATACATGTGTAGCCATTTAAAATTTTTGAATATTTCTATTACAAAATTTTAAATAATTTTCAAAAAGAATAAAATTTAGAATTTTTTATTATTTATTTCATTTAATTCATTGATAACATACATACATATAATAATAATAAAAATATGAATCAATTTATTATTTTGATTTTCATTATTACGTACGTAAATGTGTCACAGTCATATAAGTTTCATAAAATAATCAAGGTTATTTTGGTCAGTAGTTATCAAATTTCGCTAGCTTAATATAACTTTCTTACAAAATTTACGAACTATCAACATTTTTGTGGGAAAGCTAGCAGAATGTTAACGAAATCTGCTAACTATGATGAGAATTGCTCTGAATGCTTTCAACATGTCCTTGATATACGTATGGTTTTATCAAATTGAAAAAAAAAGAATTGTATATTTGAAAATTTTATTTACAAAAAAAAAAAAAAAAGAAGAAATTTGATTTTCTATTTTCTATCTATTTATTGCCAAATAGAGATGTAAGAGTATATGTTTACTCTGTACAAGTATGTAAACAAATCAAATTGCCCACATAAGCAGTGTACATTATCTATTTTATATACTTATTTTTTTAATTTTCAATTCAGATATGTAAAGAACCGTTTACATACATACATGTACATACATATATATGTACGTTTTTGCTTACATAATACCTATGTAATACATTATGTGTTGAGAATATTAGCAAACATTCTACATGCTTGTATGTTTAATATACATACATATATATGAACGTTTGTAAATGCTACACATGAATAAGGATAGTATAAAAATAATATTTTTAATACAGACAAACATGTTTATATGCGCAATTTATTTTATTTTATTTATTTTTTTTTTTACTATAAAATATTGATATTACACTTCCGAACGTAACAAACTCAAATAGAACAATATAAACGTTATGTACTTACATATTGTAATAAATTTTTAAAACAATAGGATAAAAGCAATATTAAAAACTTAATATTTTTATAATTGAATAGAACATATTAATTTACATTTTATTATGCATAAATTATTATGAATGTACATACGTTTGGAAAATGCTAAAGCGCTAAATTTTGAAAAAAAAAAAACTGGTAAATGCAGCTAAATTGATTGTTTTTGTTCGAAATAATAAAATATGATATATTATATAACATATGGGATTTCGACTTTTATAGATTTTATATGATTTTTTTGAATTTTAAAATTTTTTAAATCATAACGAACATATTGAATCTAAAACGTAAAAATACAATAATAACTGAAATTGTTAACAATTTAGCAAACCGCATAGTAAAATGCAGCTAACTTCGAAAATGAAAGTACATTTAGCAGTCATTTACAGACAAAACGCAGAAAAAAGAAAATCTTATTAACATTTTCACCAACTAAATATAATTTTTCATTATTAATTGGAGCATACATAATAATTTTGATAATAATTTTTGTCAGTTAAAGTATTTAAATGTAAAACTATTTATCATATTTTATTTAAATATTTTTAATTTATTTATTCTTTATCTTGATATTTTCATACATAAGATTATGTTTATATAAGTAGATCTTGTTACCAAAAACAAAAAAAAATAAAAAAAAATTATACTGAAGTCAAGGTAAATACACATGAAATTTAATTAGTCCATTAAAAGAGAAAAAGGACAACAAAAAAATGTTTAAATCACAAAGTGCATATATGCACAAAAATATAAAGTATAACGAATTACTTTCGAATTATTGAGGGTATTATACATGCTACTATTGTGTAAATGTTTAAAAAAACATTCTTGCAATTAAAATTTATTTATTTAAATAAAAAGTAAATAAATGAAATTTACATTAAAAAAATGAAATTAAAATAATAGCAAAATTTTCAGTTTTAATGATAAAATTTAGAAATAAATATAATGCTTATAAATTTCACATTATTAATTAATTATAGAATTTGCATACATTACATAAATTATTATTCATTTTAATAAATCATGTTTCATGTGAATTTTCATATTTATAGTATATATATACATATATGTAAAAAATAAAATAACTGCATATAAATAAATTAAATTTTAAATTTACGTATAAAATAAGTATAGAATAGTAAATAATTTAGATAAATTTAAAAATCTCCAAACATATGTTAATTAAATTATATAGTATATATAATGTGTTATATATAAAATTAAAACTTATACATAATATGCTTTTGCTTATATACGTATGTATATGTAATATATACATACATACATATACAAATAGATATATTTTACAACAATTAAATATTTATGTACATACAATACTTTCTACATTATCCAATTTATTATTATACATACTATACGTGCATATAATTCTAATTTATATAGTATAAAACTAAATTTACATTAACATAACAAAATAAATATTGAATAATTTAAAAAAACAAAAACCAATAGCAAATTTTACAATATAAAAAAGAAATTTAGTTAGGAATTTCAAAAATTTTGTATATATGGGAAAAATTAGGTAAAAATAAAAAAATAAAAACTATAAAAATATTTTTACATACTTATGTACATACATATATGTATGTATTTACGTTGAGTTAAAAAATAAAATCCTCAAATTAAATTCTCAAATACACAAATACATGCATGTGTACTATAATGTTTGTACTTAACAAATTTATAAAAAAAAAAAATTTTACTTTTTTCTGTCTATACTCATATACTTATACATATGTAAATAATAAATAACAAATAATTCGAAAGAAAAAGAAAGGTAATTTTTTGAAATTTTACTAGTTGAATGTGCAATACGGAACTGATATGCATGTAATGCATATTAATTAATTTAATTATTTTTCTCGAAAAAAGTCTAATTATCCTTTATATTCACTTGAAATATAATACTACTTTTAATGCATATGAGTATTTAAAATAATATTATTTATTTAATATTAACAGATTTAAAGTCAGAAAGCAATTTAATAATTCATTTTACAACGAGTGTAAAATATTTTAGGTTTTGATGTACATATACATAAATGTGTTTCATGTAAATTAATACAGGATAATCATGTGTTATAAATGAACTATTAGTTTAATTAAAATTAACATTAAAATACTTATAATAAGAAAAACTTTACTGTGTCTACTAATGGACCTTATGGGGACTACATAAAATAGATACCATTAAACATCATTGTATGTATATTGAAGTTCAAAAAAAAATCATCTGATATGAAACATTTATGCATTGTGGTAATAATGCTCTTTGAAACACTTTAATTAGAAATTAAAAGAGAAAACAGACTTACGTATGTACATATTCCCGTAAGACCTTTTTAACTTTGTATAACTATTGGACAGAGTATGAAAGAAACAATTTTTTTTTTTTGTTGCTATTCAACAAATTACAAAACTAAACTTTTTCATAGAATAATTGTTTGTTAAACATTTATTTTTTTATTATACCACATTAAGGTTAATGTTATGTGTAATTGAACATAAATAAATAGATAGACAAAAAATAATATAGTTAAAAAATTAGGTAACCTATAAGTATTTATAAATCAAATACTAGAACAATTATAATAACACCAATAAAGCAAAAAAAAAAATAAAATGTCCACTTAAAATTTTATACATACATATGTACAGGTCTATTATATGTACGTACATGCATGTATACAAATATTTTCCGACAACATATACTAATACCATGATTTAAACATATTTAGTACATACATACGTATTTGTGTAATCATATAATATCTAGTGTATACATATAACATTAAGAATTATTCATAGTTTAAGAAAAGAAAAAGAAAACAAATTGTATAAAAATTCTTTTGTAAATAAAACACCAAAGTAATTATTATATAGACAAAAAAAATTCAAAGTTTTGAATTATTGAAATTGAATATATAATAATTTTTATACATGGCTATTTCACGAATAGATACAAACTCAGCAGCAAAGTGTACAAAAAAAAATTTTTTTTTAATAATTTCAACAATAAGGGGAACCAAGATAGATCCTTTTTCATTCCATGCAATTTGTTTTTTTCATTTTTCGATATAATTTATATTAGTTGCTACCGAATTACGATCTATTCATGAAATATCCTGTATTAATTTTTTAAGTAAAATTATATTCATATAAGTATAATGTAATTATCTAGGCTATTTTTGTAAAAATTGGAAAATCAAATTAAAGATTAAAAAATTTTATAAATAAGGAATTTATTTTATATTTAGGAATTTTCTTTGAAAAATCAATTGAAAAATTTCGATATATAAAAATTTGTTTAAAAAACGAAAAGCACATCTCACATAAATTTATATACTTGATATATACTTAATTAAATAAATTAGGTATGATAAAAAACAAAATTATTTATATTAGGTACTAAAATTAAATATAAATTAATGAATTAAGGCATTAATATAAAACGTACATGTTGCATAATTTAAAAATTGTTTTTAAAATAGGTAATTTATTTATTTATACTTTATATATATAAATTTAAAAATCATTTGTTATTTATTAATTTACCTGTCATTAAAAAAAATATAGAAAAATTTTATAAATAAGGATTTTTTTATATTTAAAAATTTTCTTTGTAAAATCAATTGAAAAATTTCGATATATAAAAATGTGTTTAAAAAACGAAAATCACATCCCAACTACATTGATATGTAAATAATTAAATAAATTAGATATGATTAAAAAAAAATTATTTGTATTATAGGTACTATAATTAAGTATAAATTAATGAATTTAGCATTAAATATAAAACGTACATGTTGCATAATTTAAATTTTTTTTTTAGAATAAGTAATTTATTTGTTTATATTTTATGTATCTAGATATGGATGTAAAATGTTATGTAAGTCTGTGTACATACATTTATTCGTATATGTGTATATGTATGTAATCAATTAATTGTAATTATTACATACATACATTTATTGTATGTTTGTTATTGCATACATACATTGCATCTAAGTGCAATGAGTAACATCCATATAAAAAATCCATACTGTATTTAAAATTTTCTATATTCGTTGTATCAAAGGTAAGGATAGTTGTATCTATATGTACATGTATTTTATGTGTAAATTTAAAAATCATTCGTTATTATAGAAAAATTTTATTGATAAGGAATTTGTTTTACATTTAGAAATTTTCTTTGTAAACTCAATTGAAAAATTTTATTATATAAAAATGTGTTTAAAAAACGAAAAGCACATCCCAACTACATTGATATGTATATCTAATTAAATAAAATAGATATGATTTAAAAAAAATTATATGTATTAAGTACTACAATTAAGTATAAAGTAAGCTTCAGACTATATGATTTTGTCATATGCTTTAGTCATAGGGTTTTCTTATTATTTTTCATATGCTTCAAAAAGTCATAGTATTCTTGGAGTTATGGTTCACACCTGTATGATATTTCTACTACAACATTAATTAATTAATAATAACATTTAATTTATACTACAACATTAGAAAATCATAGGACTAGTCATAGGAAATTAGAACACGTTCTATCTCCAAAAAAGCATATGACATTATCATAAGACTATCATAGGATAGCTATAATCGAATTCAGACTATATGATTTGACAGTCATAATAAAAAGCATATGACAAAATCATATAGTATGAAGTCACTTTAAATTAATGAATTAAGCATTAATATGAAACGTACATGTTGCATAATTTAAAAATTTTTTTTAGGATAAGTAATTTGTTTGTTTATATTTTATGTATAGATATGGATGTAAAATTTTATGTAATATAAATCTGTGTACATATGTACATTTATTCCTATATATATCTAATCAATTAATTGTAATTAATACATACAGATATCTACCAGTGTGTTTTTTAAGATAGGCACGTGTTAAATCATACAAGATTGTAGAAAAAAACTTCATTAGTGTTTATGATTTATATTTGCTCCCGTGTGGTGTGTAGTTGTTGTTGTTTTCGTTTATAAAACGCAGTAAATTAGCAATCTGGTAAAACTGGCGTAGAGAGAGAGAAAAAGACAAATTTATACAAATTGAACGTAAAAGAATAAGAAGAAGCACCACTAACAACAACCCGTGCCTAGATTAAAAAAAAACAAAGTATAAGTAAGTATGTATTAAAATGCAATGAATAACATCCATATTATAAAGATCCATATTATATGTATGTATTTAAAATTTTCTATATTCGTTATATGGTTATATCTAAATGTATCTTTTATGTATAAATTTAATAATCATTTGTTATTTATTCATTTACCTATCATTATATATGTATATATATTTATTTTGGAAAAAATAAAATATATAACGTATATAATATAGGAAATTTCATGTATTTGTTGTATTGTCGTATATAATTGTGTTGTATTAATGTTGTTAAAAAAATTAATAATAAAGAAATAAATTATTCAAATTAAAAATTATCCTTTTTCATTAATTTAATTTAAAAACCATTTAGCTTATTTATAGAAAATTTATAAGAAAAATCTAAAATGAAAAACAAAAATGAATTTATGAAAAAAAAATGTTTGTAAAATTTACGTATACGTATAAAATGTAATAACAATAATGAGCAGAACATTAAATAACCGGAACTTTAAACTCGAATAAAATTACAATATTCTACATACAATATAAAGGTAGTTATGTAGATATAAGTGTATGTACGTGTATATAATATGTATATTTGCATCAGTGTACAATAATTGTAGACCCTTTCATTTCACTATACAGATTGATACAGATTAAAGTGCACAATTTTATACATAACACGTCGTACAGTTGATATATTCACTGTACTTTCCGTGTATATGTGTACTTTTTGTAAATGAATTTGTTAAACCCTTTTCTTTTTCTGTCTCATGTTATTTTTATTTATTTGTTATCTTTAAAAACTTTAAAATGTAAATTTATTCTCATTAATACGAGTTTTTCAATTTCCGCTCCAAAATTCTTTATGAACTTATTTTTTTTTGTTATTTTACTCTTGTCTTATTTATAGGAAAAATAAGACCCCATGATAAAAATAACCACAAATTTAAAGGAAAATAGTAGATTATGCATAATGACATTCACTATACAGGTAATAACAGCAATGTACATACATGTGTGTATAGTATTTATATCTACAGAATTGGTATATTATACAAAAGGATTCGTCAAATATATGTATGTATGTACATACATATAGTATATCAATTCCGTTTAAAATTTTGAAAATATTGAAGTTCAATACAAAAATATCTTAAATTTATTACAAACTGGATTTTAATTGTAATTGTATATTAATTGTATATATAAGCTCACAAATAAGTATCTATGCATGTACACATATTTGAATGAATATACACATATAGGTATATAATAATCCGCTTAAATCGCGGATTGACCATTATGGTTAACCGATATTCCTTACCAATTTGTAAACATCATTCGTTAATAATATTGGTCAATAATTGGTCAAAAGTATTTTTTTTATTTTCACTTGAATAGAGATGAATTGTTACTATTTAAAATGTTAAAAAATAAAAAAACGTACACATACACATACTGAAAATATGAAAATAAAATTAAACGGTTAAATCGGTTGAACGTAATGAAAAAAAAAAATAAATAAATAAAATAAAATAAAAATAATGATTTTTTAAAGAATTCTAATTTTTTATGTTTTTGAATTTTTTAAATCAATAAAAGAACAATTGAAAATATGTTTAGACAAGTTTAGATAAACATATGCGTACGTGTATCTGTATATTATAGATATCTTGCATTAGAGGTTCATAAATACATACATATGTATGTATGTACATATGTAAGTATATTTTTTCATTTAAAAAATAATAATAATGATAAAAAAATAAATAAAAATAAACGCACGTGACCAGCCGTGTACATCAACAACGGCCAAATTATTATTATTATTATTATTAATGCACATTATAGTAAATGCATTTTTTATCCTTTTTAATTTCAATAAATTCAATGAAGCATATAAACATTTTTTGGAAGTTTATTTTATGTACGTAAACCTATTATACATACATTTTTTATATTTTTAATAATACAAAATATAATACAAGTTGATCAAGAATAGAAGCAAAAGATTAAAGCTACCAAGTTACTTCAAATTTGTTTACAAACAGCAATATATGAACATGCAAACATACATATATGAAAATCATTTGTAAACATATACACATAAAAACAATATTGATTTTAAATCTTGAATGAAATCTTTGCTTAGCAACAATATTTTATAAATTTTCATAAATTCATTGATTTTTTTTTTTTTTCTAATTAAAACTTTTAAGAAAATTTCACACATATATACATATTTCTTTTTTTTTTCATTATTAAAGTAATTTTAAAAATTTAACAATTTTACTTTATAGTTTTATCATTCTACTGTTTTGTATACATGTATATGTATGGCTGTGTACTTTACCTTTCGCTAGTCAAATGCAACCACCCCTATTTCCATATACATATAATATACGAGTACATAACATGTACCAACTCGTTTATCTAAATAATATCGATGAAAGTAAATGTTACATAAAAATTTTTATTGAATTGATTCTAATAAGAACTGTGAGACAAAAGTCATCCCTAATTTCCCACGTTATTTTTTTAATTCAGCGTTTAAACAAAAATCCTCCCTCATTTATGTGCATGTATGTATAAATACAAATGTATACAAATATATATACGTACGTACAACTTACATGTGTGTATATGTGAATTTAGAAATTTTTATGAAGCAGTTAAAGGATAGTTTAAGTTATTATGGGATTTTTCCTTAATATGTTTGTATGTACATATACATACATATATGTATGTATGTAAACATATGTCTGTAGTGTCTGTACAAGTTGTGTATATATAATTAAAGTAAAACGTGATATGTATTTATAGTGCACCAAATCAAAAATATTCTCATTTCTCATATATACTAGATATTTGTGTAATGTACTTTGTATAGTTTGTACTATCAATTGTTGTATACATTAGAAATCACTTTCAATTTCTTATAAACGTAAAATATACCGAAATGGGTTTTAATAGAAAAATTCTTACATATGATTTATTCAATTTTTTTATTTAAAAAATAAATAAAATTTTATTTGAAATTATGCTGTTGTTAAATTAAAACTTATTTAAACAATAATTTAAAAAATGTACTTAAATACTATGATACAAATATTTTTTTTTTTTCATTTAACATGGAAAAAAAATTATATTTTCCATTTTTTTCATGAATGAAAAATTGTATATATGTAGGTACATATGTATTTTATATTTTATTTATTTTTGATTTTAAAATTACAATAATTAAATTTTAATTAAAAAGAGAAAAATGTATAGGAAACTAAACATTTCAGTTTGTAGTTTTTTACAACTAAAGTACAACATGAAATAAAATGCTAGAAAAAGTGATTAAATTAAAAAATAAAATAAAATAAAAAAATATACAGAAATATACGTAATAAAAAATGATTTTTAATAGAGTGTAGAAAATAGGTCACATACATTTCACGGTGATTATGTTTTGGTTTAAAAATATATATGTACATACATACATATATATATGTATGAGTATGTATGCAACAATTAATTCACATACGTATATATGTATGCACATATAATAATTTAAAAATGCATCTAGATTATATGAAATATAATTTAATTTTTCCATTTTTTCTTTTTTCTTTTAAATATAGTTTTCCTTCCGCAACTACTTTTTTTATAGCATGTATTAAAAAAAAAAATCCTTCGAATGAAAACAGAAATAATACAAATTTACGCTGTATTCGAATACATATACAGAGGATATTAAATTATAAATAATTTCCGATAGCAAATTTTATTTAAAAAAATTTTCTTTTGTTGTTACACACTAATTTATTTACAAACACATATACATAAATGAAGATTATTATGTTTTCATGTTACAAAAAAAGTACGTACGTACATACATACATATGTATGTATTTATATTCTCTGTACACTAATTGTATGCAATTAAAATCTTATAGTACTTGGAGTAGTACCATTTAACATCACTGTTTTATAATATTTAAAAATTCATCTGATGTTGCATGAAAACTTTAAAGATTGTGGTAATATTACTCTTAAAACACTTTAATTTAATTAGAAATTATAAGAAAAGAAAATATCATGTACATAATGTATGTATATGTACATACTTTCATAAGGCATTAATTGCATACCATTAGTGGGCAAAATATAAATATATGAAAAAATTAACAGTAAAAAATTTGAAATCTTTAAAACAAAAGTACAAAAAACAAAATTTACACATGTTATGTACAAAATAGATATAATTAACATTATATAATATACGTATATGTAATTATATACTTTAATGAAAAAAATTATCAATTTATTTTCTTTGTTTAACAATTTATAAATAAAATCCAGGTAAATGTCTTTTTCTGATTAATATGATTATGATTAATTAATAATATCAAAACGTGTAGTTAAGTTATCATCCTTACATTTATTCTCATGTATGTTGTATATAAATAAATATAATAAACATCCTTTGTTTCTATACTTTTTACTACATCCATATGTTTTATTCAACGCAGTTGCTTTGTGAACAGTTTCAGCTTATTACAGATTTTTTTTTTCTACTTTTATTTTCACCAACATAAGTAATTGGTTTCCATGTCATTCTTGACCTTATTTCTTCTCCTACATATAATTTCTACTGAATACTGTGTTATCTTTTTAAATTCTACAGACAACATCTTCACCTAATCCACTATTTAAAGTTATCTTATACGTATAATCCAGTTAACAACAATTGTAAATATTTTTAATTGGTTGGCTATATTTATCAATACAGTAGGCTGAAATATTGGATGAAGTGTATACATGTAATTTTCAGTTGTTTCTTGGTTACCTTCATCAGGCTTCTTATGTATGTACTTTTACCTATATATTTGTACCTACATACATATATTATATATGTATATACTAATGTAAAATTTTATGTTTCATGGCTAAATAATTTTCACAGTAATTATATTAGTAGGTATTTTATATTTTTAGTAAATTTTAATATACACGTGTTCTCACTTTATTTTGTTGTAATTAGATATGTACATAGGTTTCAATTAGCTATTAGATAAATTTGATTTCAATCATAGCACTTTTAGTATTTCTTCTTTAAAACTTTATATCATAATTTATTTTTAGAAAATTTTATTGTAAATTAATATTGCTTTTAACACACGCATATATATGTGATGATGTGCGTATTTATGTTTATATAGTTATTATTATCCTTTTAAATTGTTTTTCTTGAATATGTATATAAAATGTATAGGTACCTATATAATTAAATTTATTCATATTTAATCAAACTGATTAATTTGCAAATGTAATTAATTAATTAATAAAAAAAATTTTTTTTCGAAAATTATCATCGTATCTATACATTTGTATACCCAAACAAAATGTATATATTCGCTTATAAAGTTTATAAATATATGTAAATATGTACATACATATGTAAGATATACACCTTAAATGAATAAAAAAACACACATATTGTATACATTTGAAAATTTTATACGTATGTATGTATATATGTATGTATATGTGAAATAAATGAATATTTTATTAACGTACCTTTATATACATACATATGTATGTATGTATATTTGTATAATATTTTATGAATGCTTCTGCATTTATGTTTAATAATAATAAAAAAAAGGTCATTAAAATGAAATAAGATCTTGAATATATTGTATGCACATTTATTATAATTTTACAAATTTTCTATAAAAAAAAAAAAAACGGAAGTTATTTTTAAACATAGATTATAATTTGATAGTATCTCGTTTATATCCATTATTATCATTATAGCGTTATATGTGTTACATATGATATATCATTATAATGTTGTATGTATAAGCGACTTTAAATATGTATAAAAATTCTTAAATATATATAAACGAACATTATAGTGTATGAATGATGATCCTTTTTAATATCAATTTTTCTTAATATTGAGTCGAATGGAAAGTTACATGTGACTGCCGGTATTTTGTATTTTTTTTTATGCAATAAAAATGATATACATATAAAATAAAATCTTATACATACTTATGTATATCTACATAAACTTATACATACATATGTATATGTTTACTTTTAATACATACATAAATATGCATGTACATATTTATATGTTTTAAATGAAAAAGAAATTTCATTT